>JAZKJV010000984.1:310767-669649 GCA_037367405.1 Ottelia alismoides
TACACGTGTCGTCTTTCTCCCAAGAGGCATTAACCCTTATTTGATCAGCCGTCTTAGACCGTGTCAGAATGTGCTTCTTCCCATGGTGTTGCATAATGCTCCTGAAATGCAATGGCACATAAATCATAAATGGTCCCATCCATCTTAATGATGTATGTCATACTTTGAAGGTGCCTGAAGATGATGGGTTGACCTTGTTCTATGATTTTATGATGAAGAGACCATGAAAGGACATTATTGGGGTTGTAGACTAGGGATGAAAAACGATCGGATATGAATACGAATATAGGTATAATCATATCCTTATCCATTTGAAAATACAGATACGGAATGCGGATACGAATATTAGCAGATGTAAAAAATATGTTACCATATTCTTAAAAATGAATATGAATGTAAAACAAATACGGATCAGATACGAAATAATAACAGAATTTTTTTAGCTTAAAAAAATAACAGAATTTTTAGTAGATTAACTAAAATACATGTTTAGGATGGTTTACACATAAAATACGTATACTAGATATAGTAATTTCATAACAACTATATCAGCAATGGTGAATGCAATCATAAAATGTTGTTACACGCAGTTATAAATAAATATATTACTATACTTATATACGAAAAGGAATATACGAATACGAATATTAGTGAATGCCAAAATGACCGTATCCATTTTAAAACGAATACGAATGTCAAATTATGTACAAAACGAATACGATAGCAGATTGGATACGAATATATTCACATTCGTTTTCATCCCTACTGTAGACTTTGCTTAAGGATATGAATCATTGGCAATCTCCATGGTAAGAGTATCAGACAACCAAACGCAAGTATACACATGTCATCTTTCTCTCAAGAGCATTAACCTTGATCTTGTCAGTCGGCTCGGATTGTGTCAGAATGTGCTTCTTCCCATTGTATTGCATAATGCTCCTGGACTGTGTGACACACAACTCATAATTGGTCCCATCCGTCTTAACGATGGGCGTTGCACATTTGAAGGCACATGAAGATGACATGTCGACCTTGTTCTTTGATATTATGTTGAAGAGGCCAAGAAATGACATTATTGGGGCACGGGGAATCGGTTGTGTATGCAGACTCATGCTACAACTTCTCCTATCAATTTTGGAGACGCTCTGGGGCATGCAGATGATCTTAGAGATCTGAACTCACACTAAATGGTCCAAATCAGACCATTTAGTGGTCTCGAAAGCAACCACGTGAAGAAATCATGGAAAAAAGTCATTATTGATGGTCGAGGATGCCGTAGATGGTCGGTAGGTCTACTGCCGACAGCTAAAGAGACCCACTGGCAGTGTCGAGCACCTCCAACAAGGCACTAGAGAAGCCACAGTGCGGCAGTGCTGCTACGACCTCTAGCAGTGATTGGGACCACCTGCGATCGAGGTAGGCCCCCCTTGGTGCCTGGAGGTGCCACTGTTGTGGACAACGCTCGCATTTTGTTTTCCACACACATTACTTAAGAAGCGTTGAAAGGAGATTATCTAAAGGGATCTTAGTTATTTGGACTCTCGAGAATGACCTAAGATAGATCTGAATGGACACAAAGAATCCATGTAGCCGACCCTGCTTAATGTGAGAAAAGGCTTTGTTGTTGTTGTATTTCTTTGATATATGTTAACATTTGCATATTTGTGTAGATCATAAGATTATATATGCTTCCGTGATATTTGATTTTTGCTCAGAAGTATACATTTATAATGTAAAAAACATTTATGTAACCCAACCCTATGACTCCATAAGATAGTCCCACGAATACAGATTATGACTCATAAGATCTCTCTCCTTGTGCATGAATTAATGCTTCAAAACAAGAGCCCTTAAATTCCTTATATATTTGTGGTAGTCAGTAACTATGAGTTGATTAATTTCCATGGGCATGATTGGTCATTAATAACAATCTCCTCATCTTCAAAAATTTGACATATCCATAATTTGATACTTCCATCTATATCCCTACTTATCAAATTCCATAGTTTCCAATTGAATGAAATCTTTTGAAATTTTCCAAATCGTGGTTATTTAGATTTTAGGCCGAAATATGTTTGGACGAGCTCCCACGAGGTGAACCCATCCAACAGGTTGCCTTGCTTTGCTGAGGTTACAACCTTTCAAGCGGCGCTGGAGGCTTTACAGTTGATGTTGGGACTGTCGAGAATGAATTACTAAGTGCGCCACTACAAATTTTCTTTTAGTTTATCACAAGTGCATGAGATTATCCATTTGCTTCTAATATCCATTTTGTGTTCGAACCATATCCTGGTCCTCTTGTAGCATTTTTTAAAATATATTAATATTTTGAGGCAAAAAAGTGGAAGCACCCAAATGGTGCCCGCCCCCATAATAAATATATGGAGATTTTAAAGCATATATAAGATCTCATCAAATCTGATCACTTGGTAGTAGTCTTGATTGTTAGTTTTCTTTCTAATTGCCTAAAGTATGAGATATGACCCTCAAGTTTTTCCATTTAAATTAGTAAGGAATGCTACAGTGGAAGGAGGATGAACTTTGGCTTCTATTTTCAAGAACTCCAGCATAATTTTTTAAACAATTACGCATATGGATATCTTTCTATTGTATGTCCTCTGATTTTTCTTTTAAAACCCATTTTGCGTATATTTTAATAGGATTTGTATTTTTAATTCAGGGACATTGTCATCCAAAGGTAGTGAAAGCCCTCATTGAGCAAGCAGGAAAGCTTACACTTAGCTCCAGAGCTTTCTACAATGATAAATTCCCCAGTTTTTGCCGAGAGGATAACTAAGATCTTTGGATATGAAATGGTGCTGCCAATGAATACAGGTGCAGAGGGTTTGAGACGGCTATCAAGTTGGCTAGAAAATGGGGTTACGAGAAGAAGAAAATACCTAACAATGAGGTGACATGAAGCTTAGTTTGAGGAAAGCATGCTGTTATTCTTAATATCAGAGGATGAACATAGCAAATACTAATATGTTTAATGTTCAGTATCGTTTTTCATTATAATTTGAATCATAACAACCTAAAGATACATTAAAGCATGCTTTGTGCTACATTCATGATTCATCAATAAAAGATCTGGTTCTCACTCTGCTGAGGAAAGGACTTACATTATGCACGCTTTAATAAAGTGTTTTATATATCAAAATCATGAGACCATTAACCACTTTGTACTATGTATCAGTTATTGAATCTTTTTAGATCGTCATATGAGAGTGGATACTAGAGGAACATGTGAAATTCCCCAAAACATTCAATTCCGTGGGTTCATCCGTGTGGGGTCTCATACATATACGAGGCTATGACAGATTGTTTTTTCTCCTATAACCTTCCTAATAGTTCTTTGTTGTTATCATCCTTTGGCTAAAGTAATGTAAAAATTTCAACACAGGTGCATTATTATTTTTTTATTAGAACAAAAAGCTAGGACATGCGAACTTAAACTCCAAGGGTTCTCCCGAAATGGAAACCATGATATAGTGACAAATATCAAACTCTTTTCTTCCAGCACCTATTGTTTTTTCAAATCCCGCTTTTTAACAAGTCTCGTGTTCATATCCCTTTTAAGATCACATATTATGATATTATTTTGTTAAACTTTAGGTGAAGTGCAAATATATTGTGATTTTGTGCAGGCCATTATTGTATCTTGCTGTGGATGCTTCCATGGTCGTACTCTAGGTGTAATTTCAATGAGTTGTGACAATGATGCAACTCGTGGTTTCGGACCAATGTTGCCTGGTCATGTTAAAGTTGATTTTGGAGATGTTGATGCACTTGAAAAGATATTTAAAGGTCCGAATTACTGGGCTATTTGTTTCATTGAGCAGTGCAGCAGACGTTCATCAGTTCTGATTTTTGACCTTTATTTTCTCAGTGGCGTCTGTTGTCTAATATGTTTCTTGTATCAACAGAACGTGGAGACAAGATAGCCGGATTTTTATTTGAACCTATTCAAGGAGAAGCAGGAGTATGCGCCTCCAAACTCTGAAATAATTTCTTCTCTGTAAACTTTCTCTGTATTTTTTTTATAAAAACTGTCTGATAATTTGTCAGTTGGTGATTTAGATCATAAAGGACATTGAAGTAAATTGTTGAGATTTTTCTGGAGACTGTTGGAGAGATTATTTTGTTAATTAATTTGATTGAGAGGATGGTACTATTTAGAATTCATTTCTAATTGATTCTACTGATTACTGATTTCTTCTCTATTATTTTTCTTTTCAGTATTGATCTTTGCCTAACACAACATTTCAAGGCTGTTTTGTTAAACTTAGTTTCCATTTTTTTCATATTATAATTGTGAGGCATTTTCGTTGATATCATTTTGCCTCATGATGAAGATATATCAGTTTTTTTTTTACTTTAAATAATGCAAACCTGAAGAGAAGTATACCTTAATTTCTTCATGCCAGGTTAAACTTCCACCAGATGGATATTTGAAGGTTGCCCGGGAACTGTGCTCAAGGTATAACATTCTAATGATCGCTGATGAAATACAAACTGGAATTGCTCGAACTGGAAAGATGTTGGCATGTGATTGGGAAGATGTCCGTCCAGATATAGTGGTCAGTCTCTCTATGCAGTTTGATTGTGTTGAGAGGGCCGATTTACTTTATGACAACTTTAATGAAAAAAGGGATTCTGAATCCAGTCAACTCTTGACCTTTAAGATTGCAATTCTCATGTAGAAGTGGAATAATATGAAACATACATTTTAATGGAAAATTCTCCCTATAATTAGAGTGGAATATTCAAGGAAGTTTATGTAACTCCTCAAAATAGGCTGGTCAAAGGCTTGTTTCAATAATAGGGTAGCTTCCTTATTGCTTTGCATGCAACTAAACTCGATCTAATAACTTTTAGATACTGGGAAAAGCATTAGGTGCCGGAGTGTTACCTGTAAGTGCTGTTCTTGCTGACAAAGATGCCATGCTATGCATCAGGCCTGGAGAACATGGAAGGTGTAGCATTTTTTTCTTCTGTTGCTCTATTGGCAATTTGCAATTGTTGATCATTCTTACATGCTCTACTATCGTGTTATTTACATCTTCCCACTTTACATCATATAAAAAAAAAAAGAAACTTTTGTTTCAGAATTCGGAATATGTTTAACATTTATGATTGGGTGGGTGTCTCCTCGACATATCACCCATTTTCTTTTTCAAGAAAAATCTTTTAACATTTGCTCCTATAACATGGTTTTATTTCATATTTATAATATCAGTGATGTCATGATACTTAATAAGCATAAACATTTGTGTTGGAGAATGTAATAGGTGGGTAATTGGATCTCACCAAGATCCAATTACCCCACTCAAGTTTAGTCCCACGTGAATGAGCGGTGGGACTCCGGTAAGTCTGAGGGGCTATATAAAGAGCCCCCCACCCCCTGTACTCATTGAGAAAAAGCAATGAAGCATATGGCCCTTTGAGGCCTTCTCCCGTGGTTTCATCCCGCTCCTTAGGGGGTAGTATTCTACGTTAAATCTCGTGTTCTTCAATATTTCTTTATCATTATTTCTGATACGCTTCCGCATTTGTATTTTCTAACAAGGTATCAGAGCGGGTCGTTCTTGGTCGATTCTTGTTGGAGTATTTGGTAGTGCGCCTATTGAGTTGTAGCAGGGTAAATGGATCCTGGAGAAGATCCATTTACCCCATCCTGTGTTTAGTCCCATACCGCCTAATGGTGGGACTTGGAGGCTCTGGGAAAGCTATATAAGGAGCCCCAGACCTCCTGTACTCATTGAGAAAAGCAATGAAGCATATGCCCTTGAGGGCTTCTCCCGTGGTTTCATCCCGCTCCTCACGGAGTAGGGTTTCACGTTAAAATCCCGCGTTCTTATTTTGTTCTTTATCTTTTCCATGTTCGCTTCCGCATTCTTCGTATTTTATAACATGGTATCAGAGCGGGTTCGTTTCTCGAGGATTTCATGTTCTTTATCGGTTCGAGATTCGATTGTAATATTTTGTTTGAAGATTTTTTTTGGAGCGAGTTGTTCTTAGATCAAGTTATGATCAAGTTATACTGTTGAGGTTTACGGTTCCTTGATACCCGAATCTGGAGAATTTTTTGAAGTTCACGTCAGTCTAGGGTTTCGATCGAAACCCCAATTCCAGATCCAGACGCCCGAACATCCAGGCCGCAAGCCGTATACGTCGTCATTCTCCAGACCTGCAAAACCCTAGCCGCGATTGTTCTCGTCAGATCGTGTCAAGGCAGTGTCGATCTGCATCGCATCTCAGTTCTCCAGACTGTCTCCAGGCGGCAACCTTCCTTCCAGTGGCATCTCATCAGATCCTAGCGGCGTGAGCCACACATCACGCGCACATGGCGATGCATCCCCCCAAGCGCGATCTCCTGCGTGAGCCGCGCGCGCACCAACTCCCAGGCGCGAGTCGAACCCTCTGGCGGCACCTTCTGGCGCACCCTCCAGCCCGCGCAAGCCCCTCGCGCGGCTAATCGAAACCAGGCAGCGCCGGCCCTAGCGCGCGGTCCCGGCGTGGGCTCCTTCCACCTCAGACGGCGCCGCCAAGAGAAGCGGCGCTGACAACCTCGCGCGATCTCCCAGATCCGTACCAAGCACGCAGCGGCGCAGATGCGCCAAGGCGATACCCGACTTCTCCCATCTCCTGGCGGCGCATCCCATCGGGCAGGGCTACCCTCGCCAAACCAACACCGGCAGCAGCATCAAACAGCGGGCTACGCCCCATCTCCGCCAGACCTCGGCGGGATCTCCATCAACTGCGGCGGCGGGGGAAAGGAAGCCCCCATCGGGGCGTTGGCTCCATTGAGCGATGGGATTCCTGTTTGGGAACCCTAATGGGTGGTTAAGGCCCCAAGTAGGCCCTTGATTATTTAAAAAAAAGGAGAAGTTTGGGCCCAGTGTTTGGGCGAGTCGGGTTGTGAAAAAAAGGAGAAAAAAAAGGGGTGAGAAGATTGGGCTCTTTTGGGTCGAGTTATTTTGTATCAAAAAAAAGGGAGAGCTTTGAGAGAGAGCAGGCCCAATGGGCAGGAAAAAATAGCTCTAGTATTTACAAAAAAAGGGAAAGAAAATATTTTTCAAAAAAAAAGAAGGCGCGTAAAAAAAAGCCGTACGCATGTGTTTAAAAAAAAAGAGGCACGCACAAAGAAAAGCCGTGTGGAAAATATTTGAATTTTTTTTTTTGCAAAAGCCGAAAAAAATTGAACGGCTTACGAAAAAAAAATGTGACGGCTTATAAAAAAAAGATGAAAAGCCGCAGGTTCAGATTTTGTTTTCCCGTCATTGTTGTCTTCTCCCAACTTGATCGACGTCCATGTTTTCCGACAAGTATGGGAGAAAGGGGGAGTATATGTGTAGAGTCACAGGTCATGTTGCAGATTCAGATTTCCATACTGGTCACATTGTTCAGACTCGACGTCGGATGTTTCCGAGTCTCCAGTTTTAGACACGCACGAGTGTGCGGTCATTGTCAGATGAGCATAAGTTGCCATCATTGTCAGAGGTCCCCATCATTCTTCTAGTTGTCAGGCCAGAGTTTTCATGTGAGCCATAGGGACTCCAGAGCAGAGGACCATTCCCTATGCCATTGAGGGTAAGGGTTTTCATGTGGTATCATAGGTACACCAGAGCAGTGCATCATTCTCTGAGCTAGATGGGAGAGACCCAGTTCTCCGACGAGGAGACTTCAGGTGCAGTTTCAGACTCGATGGTCAGATTCCGAGTCTTCAGTTGACTCAGACTTCAACCCGTTCGTCCTCCTCACCTGCACGGCATGAGAAGCAACGCCCTCGACTGCAGCATGTGCGCGTTGGGTTGATATTGTCCGTAGTGTCCTGTAGCGTGAGTTGAGTTTCTTTCTGTTTGTTTGTCCAAGCTGAGCATTGCATGCTCCAGCTTGAGGGGGAGTGTTGGAGTATTTGGTAGTGCACCTATTGAGTTGTAGCAGGGTAAATGGATCCTGGAGAAGATCCATTTACCATCCTGTGTTTAGTCCCATACCGCCTAATGGTGGGACTTGGAGGCTCTGGGAAAGCTATATAAGGAGCCCCAGACCTCCTGTACTCATTGAGAAAAAGCAATGAAGCATATGCCCCTTGAGGGTTTCTCCCGTGATTTCATCCCGCTCCTCACGGAGTAGGGTTCCACGTTAAAATCCCGCGTTCTTATTTTGTTCTTTATTTTTTCCATGTCCGCTTCCGCATTCTTCGTATTTATAACAATTCTGAATTTTATTCCTGATGTTTAGTTTCCATTGTTCAAGATCCACCAAGTTCAAGTTTCAGTTTTTAGGGTGTTCTTGAAACCCTATTTTTCAAAGTTCAAAACTTATTCTGTTTGATTCTCGAGAAGTTATTTTTTGAAGATTTATTTTGTTCGTGATTCGATTAGCGGATCAGTTCAATTCATGCTTATTCCTAAAGATTACGCTCAAACTGGTTTATTATTCCAACCATCAGAGGCGCGTCTTCTTTCCAGGCTCCAGGATCCAACGCGTAGGCAGTGCGTTGCGTAGCTCCTTCAAGCTGCGCCTTTCAACTTCCATTGCAACGAAGGTTTTGATTTCGCGCAGGGGGATGTGGAGACTCAGCTTCAACATGCCCTGCACTCCCCAGAGCCGCACTCCAGCATCTCCAGGCAGCTCACGGGAATGCCGCACCACTCCGGCATCTCCACAACACACTGCTCCCTCCTTCACACAAGCGGTGAGTCCCCCCTCCTCTCCAGTAACACGCGTGTCTGCGGTATCCTCAGGGCTTCAGGTAGCAGGATCCAAGAGCGCCTCCTTCATCATAGGCAATGTACATGGCGACGTAAACCCTGCAACAGGCGGCTGCCTCTTAGTGACACTGCATCACATAGGCGGCGGGTCCTTACGTGGATGCACTCCTCTCGCATTGGCGGCAACTCCTTTGGCGACGTAGGAGCAAAGACGATGACTCCTTCAGGCGGAGCTCCTGCCCCTGTTCGAAGAAACCCCACCCTTCCCCGATCTAGCAAGCCCTACCCTCTCGCTCCCGTGAGTATCTTGCGTTGTTCCTCTCCGCACGAGGCCTCGATCTCCTGGACTCCTCTCCAGGCCGCCTCGCCCATCAGTAGCGACCTCCAGGATGCCTCGCTCTCCAGCGGCACACCTCCAGACTGCCTCGCCTTGCCTGATTTCCAGGTGGATCTCGGCAACAACACCGCCACCATCACCATCCTCTGTGTTAGCTTCTGCGTGATCCCCTCCCCCGGTTCCACTTCAGGTAGAGATGGAGACTCCCAGGCGTTATGCGGTACCCCCCATCGAGCCCCATCTTGGGCGGCGTATGCTCAAGAGAAGGTTCCCAATGGGAACCCTAAAATAAAGCCCTAACGGGATGGTCCGTTAAAAAATGAGTGTTATTTTTTTCTAGGCCCGACAATAGTAAAAAAAGGCTGCAAAGTAAAACAAAAGAAGGAATTGATATAAAAAAAAGAGAATCTATTTTGTAAAGCCCAAATGGGCTGAGGTATTTTTTGGGCTCAACTGGGCCAAGTTTTAGACCTGGCCTAGCGATGACTTGAAATCAAGGGATACGTGGGATTGATGGTTCACAATGAGGGTTGTGCCTACGCAGTAATCATCATGCTTGGACATGCAATGAGGGTTATGCCTACGCAGTAATCATCATGATGGTTCGCAATGAGGGTTGTGCCTACGCAATAATCTTCTGAGTTATTACAACAATAAATAGCTTACAAATACACACTTTTATCACGCATATTGCTTATATATGCCCCTTATATCGCACATATCGGTCTTATCGGTCAAATCGATGTTAATGTTGATTCTTGACTGATATATACTGGAAATTAATAAAATTAATATCATTCAATTCAAGATCTTAAAACAACAACTTATAAATGCATACTTATATCACAACATCTCTCATCCATGCGCCTTATATCACACCATATCAGTCATATCAGACATATTGTTGAGTTGACTGATAGATACTAGAAGTGGAAATTACAATAACAACACTTAGAAGACGTCTTTTGTTCATAAAAATAGACGAGAATTTTTCATTCTAAAATGGAGATAATAATTAATTAAACAATGTTTTGTTCATAGAAATAACCGTCACAGACAAAGTTCGAATGAATTACAGAATTAATTACATACTTACAATAAAGATGCATCTATTTACGAAGATAAATGACAAATGAATGAAAGGTGTTAGAAAAATAAACATGCGGAAGCGAACATGGAAAAAGATAAAGAACAAATAGGAATGGCGAGATTTAACGTGGAAACCTACTCCCTAAGGAGCGGGATGAAACCACGGGAGAAGCCCTCAAAGGGGCATGTTATGCATTACTTTTTTCAATGGACTACAGGGGTGTGGGGCTTTATATATAGCACCCACGGAGTCTCCACATCCCACAGTTGGTAGATGTGGTACTAAACCCTGGATGGGGTAAATGGATCCTCTCCAAGATCCATAACCCATCTCCCATACATATGGCGCACAACCAAATACTCCAACAATAGGAACAAGGTATATCAAATATATAGAAGTTATAGAGTTTTTTCATCTCCATTGCTTAAACCCAAAGGGGAGGAAGCTCTCCAAGTTGAATAATCGATGTATGTACCCTCTTGTTGCACCATACCCTGTATCCATGAATTTCAACCGAAATGGGTCGATATGTCGAAATATCATTCGGTCGAAATCCATGAAATTTTGTACTGAAATCCATGAATTTCAACCGAAATGGGTCGAAATGTCGAAATATCACTGAAATTTCGGTCGAAATCCGGGAAATCGACATACATAGGAGTTTCGATACCCATGACCTATCGAAACTGAAATTTCGTGAAATTTAAATCTATGCCTTGAACCATCATTCAGAGAAGCACATGAGGTTTGTTTTGTGCCTCTCCTCTATTACTATCCCAGGAACATATCAGGAGGCCATACAAGATAGCAGTTGGCGACTTGCCATGGAGGAGGAGATGGCCGCTTTGCAGTTTTGTGGTACTTGGAGTGTTGTTTCTGCCCCTCTAGGTGCATCTGTTATGGGGTGCAAATGGATATTTAGGTGAAACTACGAGCAGATGGCAGTGTGGATCGCTACAAGGCAAGACTTGTAGAACATGGATTCACCCATCTTATGGGGTGGATTATCAGGATACCTTCTCTCCATTGGCCAGACACTCGACATTACACATTCTCCTATCTGTTGCTATTTCACGAGACTGGCTGCTTTACCAACTTGATGTGAAGAATGTGTTTCTTTATGGAGATCTATAGGAGGAGGTTTATATGCAACAACCACCAGGATTTATTGAGGGGGAGTCTCAGAAGATGTGTAGGCTCCACAAGACGATCTACGATCTGAAGCAAAGACTCAAAGCTTGGTACCATAAGCTTTCATAGTTGATAGAGCATTAAGGGTTTGCCCGGTCCACTACGGATCGCTCACTTTTTGTTCAGAGGACACGGAGAGGTATTGTTGCTATTCTCGTCTATGTTGATGATATTATTGTCACGAATGATGATGAGCAGGGCATTCAGGTGACCAAGGAGTTCCTAGGTCAGCAGTTTGTGTCCAAGGACCTTGGCAATCTTAGATACTTGGATTAGAGTTCGCCAGGAACCAGTGTGGTCTTGTGATGATCCAGAGGAAGTTTATTACTGATCTTCTAGAGACAGGCATGACAGGGTGCAAGCCTGCTACTACTCCTATAGATCCAAGTATGAGATTAACGATGATGATACTGAGGAGGTAGATCAGAGGAGATACAGAGAGCTGGTTGGGAAGCTTCTATCTGCTATCATCACCAGGTCAGATATATCCTTTGCTGCGAGAAAGATGAGCCAGTTCATGGAGCAGCCTAGGATGGTTTATATGGATGTTGTCTATATGATTTTGAGATATTTGAAGTCTTCACCAAGTAGTGGTCTTATATTGCAGACACAGATTATGCAGGATGCCCTAGGGACAAGAAGTCTACTTCTGATTATGCTATTTTTGTTGGCAGCTCACTCGTGTCATGAAAAAGTAAGAAACAGACAGTGGGTTCTAGATCTAGTCTAGAGTCCGAATACATGGTCATGGCTTAGGGAGGCACAAAGATGATGTGGATGAGGTCGGTTTTGACAGCTCTTGCAGTTGATGTACCTCTTCCTATGCAGCTTCTACGTGACAATCAGGAAACACTTTTTATTGCAAATAATCCTGCATTTCATGAACGTACAAAACATGTAGAGGTGGATTTCCACTATACCAGAGACATGATCCAGAAGGGTCTCATATCTACCTCTCATGTTTCTACTGGAGATCAGACTGCTGATATATTCACCAAAGCTCTTACTAGAGGCACTTTCCAAAGATGTTCCAAGCTGAGCACGATAGATGTATATGCTCCAGCTTGAGGGAGAATGTTGAGTTTACTGTACATTTTTGGTGTTACTTCTTATTTTATTTTCTTAATGCACCTTCTCATGCTATTTACTCAATACTTTTCTCCTATATAAGAGAACCCGGAGTTTTATGAATAATCAAGCTATTTATTTTTTCCAACAGTTATATTAGTCTAAATCAATTATGTATGCTTGCCTGTGTCATCATTTTGCATTCTGATCGGTTGTGTTGTGATATCTGTTCAACTCTAACGTCCATCTCATCTACAGTACTTTTGGCGGTAACCCATTGGCAAGTGCTGTGGCCATCGCTTCACTGGAGGTTATCTTTGATGAAGGGCTCATTGATAGGTATCCACGTTGTATGTATCTTAATTATAAATATTTGTTCTCTTTCAAGAAAAGAATGAAACACAATATAATTTTGGGAAAAAGGCAATTATTGACATAAAATGATTTTATGCTAATATTTTGCTACAAAAAGTAGGGCATTTTTTTATGTTTCGGTGGTTAAAATGCCCCTATCAGAACGCCAGTCACATGCTAAGTTTTAATAATAGAATTTGCCTCTAGAATGCTTGAGTGTCTTTTCATTATAATGCTTGAGATAATTCCTGCTCTTGCGCATTCGCTTTTATTTCCTATAAAAGGCATTTTTTGAAGAAATGCTTTCATAAAATGTTATTTGATTTTTTTGTACTATTAATTTTTAATGTTTTCTAAGTAAATTTTTCTCTTTTATTCCATCAGAATTAAACTTTAACTATTACAGCAGTTTTACTTGGTGCTATTTTTCGACTTTGGTGGACTGATAATCCAAAAACACCTTTACAAGTAATTTCTGTAAGGATATGAACTGGATTATACAATGATAAAACTAACTTCACTTTAAGTAGGGAAACTTGCACCAATGAACAAAGAAATATCCAACTTAAAGAAATCTCGCACTAAGAAATCATGTTCTTGATTTGAACATGATGAGTGCGCTACCTACCTAGATCAATTGTTCTTCGGATAAGTTGAAACACCCACATCTAAAATTGTGAACAAGGAATTGTTTTCCTTTTTTAATTTTCTCTTTTTTCTGTATCTGCAGGGCAGCAAAATTGGGTGAGGAGTTCCGGGATCAGTTGAAAAATGTGCAAAAACGATTTCCAGATATTATAAAAGAAGTAAGAGGTCGAGGGCTTCTTAATGCTGTTGAGCTGGACAACAAAGCACTTTCTCCTGTTTCTGCTTTTGATATTTGCATCGGGATGAAGGAAAGGGGTATTCTTGCTAAGCCTACACATGACACGATAATTAGATTAGCACCGCCATTATCAATAAGGTAAGCATCTTGAAGCCTGCTTGTGATAAATTTCTTTTTAGGTCATTTGTCTAAATTAATAACCACGTGTGCAACTTCTACCAATTTGTGTTTACTCGGCAATCTAAGCAGCCTTTCAAGTTACTGATGTTAGCCAGTGCATAAAAAAATGAAGATAACTAGGGGGTTTAAGTGACATGGATAGGGCATTTGGGTCTCGTGGAACTAATTGTTTTTTATGTCAAAGAACATGGCGGATCTCATATTATTATATACAATATCCACTAAAGATATACTGCTTGCACTTCACGGTACTCTGATAGCCTTATCATAGGAAATAAATGCACCGAAACTTATTGGTGAGAAATATATTGTCTGAAGCAGCGTCTACTGAAATTTAGTGATGCAAATTTGGAGATCTTTCTCTGACAAAAGGCTGCAGGATTTGGATTTTGAGTAATGCAGCATAACTATAATGACCTTACTCTTCCATCCATGCCATGTTCATTGGTATAGGAAAATATGCAAATGATCAAAGCAATCGAACACAAAGGTTTACGTTGAAATCCTTTCTTAATGAGAGGAAAAGACACAGGAGGGGAACCCCTAGCACACACAGCAGCAAGAATTTCTTCTACTACAATTAACTTGTAATGGCGGGCTGTGTACAATATTTATATGGACAAAGGGTGTTAAAAGGTACCATGCCCAAGATCTATTTAACCTAGATAGAACACTCAACACATTCCTTTAAGTAAGATATAGATGTCAATCATGCTCAACTTGTAAACATTTATCTCATTATGTGTTATAGGTAGGATATTGGCTAAAAAATTACGAGTCGTCTTCATATTTTATGAAAGTGTTGGAGAATTTAATAGAGTGGTAATTGGATCTCTCCATGATCCAATTATCACTCACTCATGCTTAGTCCCACATCTACTATCCATGGGATTCCGGTCTGTCTGTTGGGCTATTTAAGGAGCCCCACACCCTTGTACTCATTGAGAGAGAAAAGTCATTAGAAACATATGACCCTTTAAGGCATTCTACTGTGGTTTCTTCCTGCTTCTTAAGGTGTAGGGTTCCACGTAAAATTTCAAGCGTTGCAAGTTTATCTTTCTTAATTTTATTGCTTTGTTTATCGATTCGCTTCTGCATTCCAGATTTACATGGTACCATAGCGGTCAATTATGGGGTGTTATTTCTATCTATTCGGTTCTGGCCATCGCATTTCCATGGCGTGTTCCATCTTCTCCTGCAAGTCGGTTCTCTCCAGTAGCAAATGTTTTCCCAGACTAAAAAAAGGGTCTCCTGGAGCCCTTGAACCCTCCAGCCGAGATGGTTTATCCTGGAACCCTTCGGTCATCTCCATGCCTTTTTGACTCCAGGCTCCATCAACAAAAAACTTAGGTTTCACTATGAAAATCCCATCTCAATGCAGCCACTGGGAGAATATACCCGAGCCCAGACGTAAAGTCTTGCTGCAAGGCCTTCCATGATCTCACAGTCCAAGCACGCCCCCATCACGTACAACTTTCCATCTCGCATAGCTTTCCCTAGCGTACATGCATCCTCTCACGTGCTGCTCTCCTCCAACGACAACAACTCCCCACGGTGGACCCTCGTTCTTGAGACAAAGAAGATGCAACAATGGCAGCGTCAAGTCTCCCATCTGCTACTACGCAGCTGCGATATCCTCCCAACGATAGCATTGAACCTTCTCTAGGCAACCCGACAGTGTTATTGCTCCAAAATTAGGGTAGAGATCCCATCCCCTATGTCATGTGGACTAGGGTTTTCATGTGGTTTCATAGGGACTCTAGAGTAGAGATCCCATTCTCTGAGTCAGTATGGGAGAGACCCTGTTCTCCAACGAGGAGACTTTTTCAGACTCCATTCTCCAACGACCGTGGACTCCGACGAGGATGCCTCCACGGTCTTTTCAGTTCGTCCCTTTCAGAGATGGAACAGTTGTCCACATTATGTGGTAGGCCAGAGTTCTCCAGGTGGAGACTCATTTTCAGTTGTAGTGACTCTAACAGGCGCAATACAGAGCATATGCTCTCCGACGAGGAGATTTAGTTTGACTCACACTCCAGCCCATTTGTTCCTCCTCACCTGCATGGCATGAGAAGCAACATCCTCGACAACAACTGACAGTTGTGCGCATTGAATTGATATTGTTTGCAATGTGTTGTATTGTGAGTTTGAGATTTCTTTCTGTTTGTTCAAGCTAAGCATTGCATGCTTCAGCTTGAGGGGGAGTGTTGGAGTATATTTATCATATGTAAGATGGGTAAATGGATCCTTCCAAGATCCATTTACTACATCCATTATTTAGCCCCACATCTACCAGTGATGGGACTTGGAGGGTTTGTGGAGGCTATAGAAGAAGCTCCAGACCTCCTGTATCAGATGAGAAAGTCAATAGACGCATCAACCTTTTGAGGCGTTCTCTCGTGGTTTCATCCCGCTCCTTAGGGAGTAGGTCTCCACGTTAAAATCATGTGTTCTTCAATGTTTTATTCTATTTCTCTGATCAAATTTCCTCATTCTTTATTTTCTAACAACCTAGCTGTCCAGAAGAGCAAGAAATAGAATGTTATGGCTTGATCAGGTGCAAAGTCTGGGTATATAAGCGTGTAAGGCAATGACACGAGCCACTATTATGGCTTTGAGATCATGTCGGTTTTGACATTCTAGTGGAGATGTGTCTAGTAATATAGCTGAGATGGAACTGAACTAAACACGTTGAAGTTGGTTCTTACTATATTAGGGTATGTTGGAGTATTTGGTTGTGCGCAACTTGAGTTGTAGATGGGTAAATGTATGCCTCTAGGATCCATTTACCCCAACCATGTGTTTAGCCCCACATCTACCAGTGGTGGGACCTGGAGGTTCTGTGGAGGCTATATAAGAAACCCCATACCTCCTCTATCCATTGAGAAAAAGCAATAAAGCATATGACCTTTTGAGGCTTTCTCCCGTGGTTTCATCCTGCTCCTTAGGGAGTAGGGTTCCACGTAAAAATTTTGGTGTTCCATGTTTATATTTTTGTTCTTATGCTCAGTTTATCATTCCGCTTCCGCATTCCTGTTATCTAACAGGACATGATTCAAAAAGGATTCATATCCACCTCCCATGTATCTTCTAGTGAGCAAACTAGTGACATGTTTCCAAGTTGAACCCCACATTGCAGATACTTGTGCTTTAACTTGAGTGGAAGTCTCAGGAATATTGCATATATGGATAAGAATATGGGATTGGCATGGAGAATATCTACTAATAGGAATATGAATAAATACTTGAAATTGTAATCTTTCCGTTATTATATTCCATTTCATGTAAATCTTAAGAAATTTGATTCCAAGCATTTCTATATAAAAATATATGTACCGTGATGAGTAAGAAAAAATCTTCATATTTCCCTTTTACCGTTATTAGTGTTTATTCTCCCCACTCTGCATTTTCTTTGGTAATTTCTTTGTGAGCATCATGAAAAGATTTTTGCTACCATTCGTAGATGTTGGCTTGATGCATTCGGTGAAACGGATATGTCTGGATATCATTCTTCTCCCTTAAAAAAATAAATTAATTTTACATATTGTATATTGTTTATCTTTCTAAGATAACCCTAAGGTCTCATGAATAAGCAATCCATTATTTTCTCTCCATTATACATAAATCTAGATCCCGCAAGTAAACACCTGGCTACTACTTTTACTGTTATCACTCATTGTTTTTCGTGGTATCATTCTTGGCAATCGCTTTAGCAAGGCATATAACAAAAACAACATTCCCGTGGTAGGTCTCATCTGCCTAACTCAACTGTAAAGGTTTTTTTATCGCATCGTGTTGTGCAAAGTTATCTTCTTGATATTTGTCGGTTTCATTATTCCCATTTCACAATCATTTTGCGTTTAATCAGCTCGGAGGAGCTCCTCAAAGCGTCAAAGACCCTGAATGATGTGCTGGAGATTGACCTTCCTGTGTTGCGAGAATCGATGCCAAAGAAGCAGTCTTCGAGTGCTCCCAGCACATGCGACAGGTGTGGACGACATATGTACAGTTAAAACATCAGAGATCCTGTGGTTTCCAAGCATTTTTACCTTGAGAGGAACATCCCAACCATGAGAAATCAGCTTCACAAGTGACTGGGTAGATCTCGAGCTCTTGTTCAAAATATGTTACCTATGTGAGCCGCATCGTTTTCACTATTGAGTCAATAGACAATGTTATCCCTGAAATGGGAATTTTTTATTTTCTGTCATGCATTTGTATCTTCCGGCAGAACAGAAAGATTTAAGTAATTAGTTGTTGCTATTTCTGAAATTCCTACAAGGGTTTATGACCATCTGTTGTTGGAAAGCGTAGTTAAACAAACGTGCATCTGATCATATTATATAACATGTCACTGGGATGGCCATGTGGATGGAGCTTCCTGGAAACTGCTTAGGCTATGTGCTCGCGGGATCAAATGGATTGCAATTTTTCAAGAAAGTATATGTAAGTAGATACACGTATAAACTCGCAGATTCAGATTGAGGATATTGTATCCCTTTTATATAATTTACTGAAAATGATCTGGAAGATCTTTATTAACATGATCTCCACAAACATGTTATTATTTCTATATATCTGTGCATATATATTTGAGCAGGAGTAAACTTCTCCTGCTGCTGTGAAGGTCGATTGCTACCGTATATACAGGGTCAAATTGTACTCGTATTATTTTCATGAAAGAAACAAAGAAAAGCTTGGTACAAGCACTGGAGTATGCAACTTGCAGAACCATTATATATCCTCGTGTTTTTATATTTGTGCATTTTTTCTCTCTTTAATGTTTCTACTTCCTGATTTTGTAGATGAGATCTGTTTATAACAATTTCATTATATTTATATGATGTGGAAAGGCTTAGAGATAAAGGTTATCTTGCATCCTCTCTAACATATAGTTGAGACGGTCAAATTACTTAAATTGGAGTAGAACAATCATTCCAAGTGCTTTAAACCATGCAGATCCTTCTGTTCTTCTTAGTTATGGTCGTATTGTTTTCTATTTGCAAAGTTTATAATCTTTCTCACATGCAGATTAACGTACCCAATATATACCTAACGATAAGATCTCTGCATAATGTAGCTCAAAAAATGTGAAGCTAATTCAATACGGGCCAGAACAATTTAGCATTAAATCGCAATACAAAAAAAACCTACACTTTGATACATATTTGCATCCTCATGTCCGATCGAATGATGAAAAAGAACCGAGAATTGGTTGAATCTAGTTTCAGATTATGACTATGATCTTTTTCCCGGTAGATAATCACAGGCTCAAGGTACTTATGGCGGCATCACGACAAGAATAGGCGCTTGAGTCGAGCTTCATGCAACATATCTCCCCTACTATAAGCAGCATATGAAACTGTCACCCTCTTGTGACAGAAGCATCAACACCTTCAAAGCTGCACTAGAGCGGGCGGGTCCTGCGGCCCGAGGCACGCCCGCAGAGCAGGGCGTTCCTTGGGATGGGATTCTCATCTCTCCATGAGTTTGATGGAGTATATACGCGGAGGTAGAATTGCTGACCAAGATACTGCCTCTCCCAGTTCTCTGATCTTACATTCCACATACCAACATTGTCGAGGGAGACATAGATTGCAGTCCATGATTTCGGATAGACCTGGAAGAGCCGCAGCCATTGTTACGAATCAGTTGCAATACAGTAAATGCCGAACATGACATTGTAAAGAAATACGTATGTACCTGAACGGTGCAACGTGCGACGGTGTCCCGGAGATTATAACCATCCCTGCTCGCAGATGTCCACGTTCCTCCGTCCATTCTGACCATCATAAGAATAATAAGAAAAACAGATTGAGCTGGGTTTGAAGTATTTCTACTTAAGTGTGTTCTTACCCGACCACGAAGAAGGAATAGCCGTCGATGTGCCATGACTGCAATGTGTCTTCGTAGTTCTCGAAGACGACCTCGATATAATCGTGGAAGTTTGCGGCCATGACGGAGGTCTGGAGGTATCCACCACCGAAAGTTGGGTTGTCGGGAATGCTACCGAGTGTGAAAACACCAGGGATCTTGTAGAAGTCTGCAACTTTCAGCGGAGTGTCAGCAGGCACGAACGAGACACTGTTAACTGCGTATCTCTGCTTGCCGTTTATGACAGGCTGAGAGTTTGCAAGCCGAATGGTTCTCGAGGTGTTGATGAGCCCGTAGTGGTAGGATCCCTGGGGGTTCGGCCTCGGCCCGCTTGCAGTCAAGTTCCACCTGTTGCAGAAGGAAGAGGCACAATGTTAGACGTAAACCTTTTTTATGTTGGTCCTGTTTCAAGGATATGTGTATGACTCAAACCGGATGGAGCGAGCCTGGTTCAAGGAGTAATCGATCTCGATGGTCGGACCTCCCGGTGGGTAGCGTCCCTGCACGCTGCCCCATCCATTGGCGTAATGGATTATGGCGGTGGTCGAGAGCACCGGAGTGGTGAACCGAGTGGACACCGCGATGAAGTAGTCCTTAGGTGGCTGATCAAATGTTACAAGGACGGAGTACGACTGTCCAAGATGGATGTCGAGGGAAGCATACATGTTCTGCAGCGTGTGCGACCCTTCCACCTCGACCAGCTTCATCAAGTGGCCTTCAATCCTGAAGTTCACGGAAGTCTTCAATCCAACGTTCGATATCCGGAATCTGTAAGTCTTTCCTGTAATTCAACAAAGCATGTAAACATTCAGATCATGTTCTGTAAAAACAGGGAGTGGTTGGTATTAGCCGAATATCGCGAAATTCTACCTTGTTCAACCGTGAAAGTGTTACCATTGTATCCACGCCCATTGATGAGGAGACCGTCGGGGAATGGAAGGGTATGCCCGCCGTCCAGTATCGCTAACAAGTCCTACAAATGAACAGGAGCTAACTTAAAGAAGTTCCAATAGCAGCAGGAAACCATGAAAAGGGGATTGCAGGATCTTACGGTGTGATTGGCCTTGAACCAGTCACCCACCAGGAGGGTGTAGTCTCCGGCAGGCGGAGGGAACGGCACAGGGATCCCAGGACGACTGAGGACCCGGATTCCACCGAATCCGCCAGCCGCCTTGTGGAAGGCGAGGGAGGGGAAGTAGAAGTAGGTGCCAATCTGGTCCTTTGCTTGTATAACATACGTGAAGTTCCGGCCCGGTGGGATGGGGCAATTTGTGCCATAAACTCCATCTTGCCATGAATTTCTTCGTTGCTGTATGCCATTCCTGACCCCCCAAAGAGAAAACCATTAGATTCATATGTCTGCAAACTGTTAAAAAGGGTTCACCCAAATCAATCTTAACATATTTTTTGAATATCATCTTATCACTGTTTTCAAAAAAATAATCCAATTCACGAGTCCATATGTTAATCAAAAGCTGGATGGTGGAAAGATGTTGGCAGACAGAGAGGTATCAGTGCCTTGCCCCAGTCACAAGTTGCCTCTGCAAGAACACCCCTCGGATCTAGATCACAAGCCTACAGAGTACAGACCTCCTGCCAGAGAACATGTGAGGCTGGATTCCCTTCAGGAACACTATTTTGTATATAGAACTTATAATAAAAAAAAACCTAAACCAGTCATAGTTTAGTCCACTAGGTCAGATCTTATTAGACACCTCAGATCTGTCAATTCCACTCTTTTCCTTAATAAAACCATTACCCACGTTCTTTTTTTCTATAGTTTCCACTTCACCCAGATCTCAAATCCAAAAACACGAACACTTCTAAAATAAAGAAAGATTCTCCTTCTCGAAAAAAAATATACTGCTTTATTTAGCATGAGACTGCAACAGATGCAAGGAACCGTAAGGAGAAGGGTGGCGATACCATGAAAGGAGGAACGGCTCCGTGAGGCTGTTGAAGACGTTGATGATGAGGTTGTCATTGGTGACCGCCTCAATCTGGGGACCCGGGAACTGCCCATTGATCAAGATCCCCTGCACTCCAAAGGAAGCAGAACCCATCATGACTACCTTGCGGAAATCCACGAAATTTACGGAAAAGGAGGCGACTTTCATTAGATTCCTACCTGTTGCTTCACACCGAGAGGGTATATGTCGCCGTACGTGACGTTCCAAGTGAAGAATCTATATGGGTCCTCGGCATTGATGCAGGAGAGGAGGAGGAAGAGGAGGAGGGATGCCAGAGAGTAGTGAGAGCTCCTCATTGTCTCACCAGTGCCCTTCGCCTTAGTGGGTTTTCTCCTCCTCGCTTTTGTGACGAGGATCTAGTGCTGTACTTCCAGAGAGGAAGAGGGAGAGGGAGAGAGAAGTGGCGATGAGGAGAGAAGAGTTGGGGTTTATGTAATGGCCGAGAGTATGCGGAGAGATTGAGCTGTCACGGGGCGGTGTGTTTAAGTGCGCCGTCACCGCTGAGGACATTTTCGTCATTCTGGCTTGAAGATTTACCGCGTTTTTAGCATGTAATTGTGTACGTATGATGTCACCGGGAAAATACGCGCCCGTGTTCGGACGTCCGTATTTGAGGAGAAGAAGGTTTAAATCAACGCGCCAAAAATCCAAACTACGGGTAAGCTTTGGTCATATTTGTTTACCAACGTACATTTATTCCAGGATTTTTAGATTTGTGCATTTCCTATATTTTACAATTACAGTTATGTCATTATTTTTTTCGTAACTCTTCTGCTTTTGTATTCTTAAAAACTGTATTGCAATTACAGTTCTACTGAGCTTAACTCGTTAAAGTTCAAGAGCATAACTCAAAACCCTATCGAGCCCGAGCTCGAGTTGGACTCTTTTGGCTCGTTAGGATTATCAAGTCGAGCCGGAGTTGGGGTCGATTCAACTCGATAGCTTGATAAGAGAATGAACTTGGAACATGTTTTAGTCCCACATTGGTTGAGCTTGAGAAGTGAAGGGGGCAGAGCAGCTATATATAGAGGCCAGCTCCTCCCTTAAACAAGACATAAATTTCTAAACCTTTTGGCTAATATCTGATATATGGGTTATCGGCCTAAGTGAGCTAGCTCATTGAGGCTTGTGAACCAGCCCCTTATGAGGCTTGTGAGCCAGTTCAATAAGAGGCTTGTGAGCTAGCTTGAACTCGATGAGTTCGAGCTTGAGCCAGCTTTGCAGGGCCCGAATCTTATCGAGTCCAAGTCAGAAGCTCAACTATTCTTATCGAGTTCGAGCCTGAGTTGGGTTTGACTCAACTCGTTGAACTTGATAGACATCCCTAATAACAAATGAATAGTATTATGATTTTTGTAAGAATACATACCACAATTGATTACAAAAAATAGAGGTTGAATTGTAATTGTACAAAAAATAGAGGAAATCCCTTATTCTATATTCCCTTTATTTTGCGTCTCTCTCTTCTCGCCATTTTTTTTATAAGGGGCCAATTATGGACTGATATTAATCAATATTTATAGTGTTCTTCCTAATTGTAATCGATAACTCGATCTTATGAATGGAAAATCAGTATTTTAGGACTATGTTATATCGGAATTTTAATTGCTTATACTTGATGGGTGAATCCTCTTGGAATGTGGCTATTATTTGGGGTTCTTCCCCTATATGGAAGAATATACTTAAACTTCGCCCTACCTTGGCGAATGCCTTGCATCGGCTATCTCCTCCCTATAGATGGAACATTTGTCAACTTCCTGATCCGTGTTTGATTTGGTAAGAAGAAGATCAACATTAGTGCCTCGGTGGAAAGATGTTTGAGTCTCTAACGTTGCCTTCAAACACAAATGTTGCCTCTACCGGGTGGTCATAAACAAGAACCCAAATCGAGAGCAGCTTGCACGCTTTGGGATGTGTTCCAATCAAAAGTGATTGTTTTGTAATCACCCATATGAATCTTAGTATCATCTTTTATGAGGTTGTCCTTTCCCCTGGTCAATTTGGGTGGAAGTTTACAGTGCTCTCGAGCTATGTCCTCTGACTGGAGGCAAGAACATTCGTGATTTCTTGGATAATATCAAGAATAGACAAGGATTGGACCTCAACTCGCAGGATGAGATGTTGACTGATGTAGCCATTGTTGTTTGGTGGATTTGGAAAGGGTGTAATAATCGATGGACTTCATCTTGCAAGTCCTCGATTCACAAGCTCACTTCTCATATCCTTTGGGAGTGCAGGGACTTCGATTGTATGAGCCATTTGAGCGGTTACTTTTGTTTGAATTCCTAGCATTCTCCACCGCCCTTCAATGGGAGGTGTTTTGTAGGTGGAAGTAAAATTATTTATCGCAGGCCAACTTCTTGTATGCTGGGGGCAGTTTATTGCCCATTTTGTGCAGGTTGAATACAAAATTATAATTACCACTATAAGAAACTGTTTACACACGTATGCACATAAGTACGTATTACACATACAAAAAGATCCAGTCCAGAAAGCGATCGCGCACAATGATTTTTACTAGAAAAGTCGAGAAAGAAGCATCTATGTTGTAGCCAAGTGCGAAACGGATAACTACTTAGGGCATCTGAATAGCACCCCCGAGGTAGATGTCTACTTTCCTTTGTCATCCATCTCGAAAGGTTATTGTCTCCTTCCCACTAAGGTATGTGATACGAACCTTTAAATGTTAGGGATTCCAATATTTAACCTCATGCGATAAAGGACGTAGTTGCAAAGCCGAGCAACAAGTCATTATACTATTTAAGAGTGCCGTGATCATTTGATGCAAAACTAAATATATAACAACACAGTTTTTTGTCCTTTTCGTGCGTAAGAGAACATTCCACGCAAAAGATGGCATTATATATATCTCAAATTTAACATAGCATATGAATTAGATATTATCTTAAATTTCACCTTCTATAAATACCACACCGACCACGAGGAACGCAGTACGTACGTTTGGCTCTACAAAACCCGCGAGTGTTGGCCTTATCGACGACATATCACATAACAGTCCGAATGCTTCCAAGGTTATAATATTTTTTCATTTGTCCTCGTCTAACTTTTAATCCTCGATAGAAGTGGTCAAAGGCGTACTGAAGATTGTAAATTATTCGTGCGTTGGATTAACGTTATAGGGATATTGGATATAATCTGATGGTTAATATCAAGTTGTATTAATGTATCTTAATTTCTCAAATTCAATATTTCAACCATGTGGGGTGCTGTTTAATCTCACATCGTGGAGAGTAAAAATTGACACTTGATTTTTATATGGGAAGTCCTGAGATTAGTTTGGAAACAAATTAGAGAAGACTTCGGGCGCGGGCTCGGGCCCGTTTGAATTCCATGTGATGTCTTCCTTATCCTCACACGAAGCGTAACCGTCCGGACGTCTTTAAGTATCTCTTAAAGTCGTGGGCGTAGGTTACGAAACATACACGATTTTCTTTCTCACCGCCTATTCGCTCCCTCTTTCGATCTCGAGCTTGTTTACGAAGGTGACTTTCGAGGACGCTCAAGCACGGTGCGCACCGTCGACGAACGTGGACCGTCGGAACCTGGGAGCGGCACGTCAAGGCCCTGTGCGTCGGTAAAGTGATGGCGTTGTCTCTCTAAGGGAAGTCCTATAACAAGACGCTTCGGTTGTGATCTCTAGCTCTCCTCTTTCTTTGTCGCATTGTTTGTCATGATGTTGGTTTCCGAATTTTTCCCTTACTTTAATATGCATATGTTGTTAAAATGGATATTTTTCTTATCAATGTTAATATGGATACATACATACATCGATCTGTTCTGGAAGCCTCTTGAAATTCGAATTTATGTATGTAGGTTGATTTTCGGTTTTTTCAACAGAATGTAGTTAATCAACAAAGCATAAGTGCAATTTTTCCATTGAACTTACTCAAATAAGGAATATGAATAACTCACGGTTATCTCCCGGGAACATGGGGAATCAAGAATAGGTAATTTTTATTCATCACCACGCTTTCCTTATCCTACAACTAAATTGCCTATTAGTGACATTAACTGCAATTTGATAGCCTTCTCTATTGTTAACAACAAAAGGGATTTCTACACCATAATCCTCAAAAGTTCATCCAATTATACTATACTCCTTGTAATCTTCCTTGTAATCTTTGTATTTACACAATGGCCTCTACACTTTTATTGCATTGAACACATACACCTATGTAATTTTATTATGGGGTTGTGATGTAATTACATAGATGAAAGGGGAGGGTTACAGTGTACAGAGAGTTTGAGGGTTATGATATAAAACTTACAAATATATAAAGCAACCAATGTGGTTTTTTACTGAAATTGTCAGCGGTCCCGGCTGTCCAAACGGAGAAGCTCCACGTTTTCCCCGTACTATGCGGTCACATATTATCAAATATGGGAAATCCTGAGGTTTTAAGTGCAAATATTGGAAATCCCGCGCGTTTTGTCTTTTCAAATCAGCCGCAACGGATGTGTTAATACTCACTCGCGAATACTTGTTTTAACTAACGTGTTCCGTGGGTACGATAAAGGATCATTATTGGGGCTGACTATTGAGTCACGACTCGATGAGGCAGGTTCAAACTCAGCTCGATAAGGGTTCGTGAGCTTGGCTCATCACGCTATTGAGCCGAGCTCGAGTTAGTTTTTTGAGCTCGATAGCTTAACGAATCGAGCCCGAGTCAAGCATTGCTCGACTCGATAACTCAATAAGGGGCTCGATAAGGAATATATTTGTGTATATTCTATTTCTGAAATTGCAATGATGTTTATTTTTTTTTGTATTAGTTTTGCAACATTATGAACGATGGGCTATGTGTTTATATGGTTTATGTAACGACCATGTTGGGTAGACTATGTTGTAATATTATAGACTTGGACTTTCTACATTCTATCTATATTAATCTAGATTATAATTAGATTATTATTATTATTACTCTTTTTTATTAGCAAATATAATTTTACCATATTTATAATTTGACTTTTGTATGCAATTTGGATATGGCCTAGTAATAAGGAAACCAATTTTTAAAGAAGAGGTTGCGAGTTCGAATTCGGGTAACAACATTTTCCACCAAAAAATACCTATTTTCCTTAACAAGCCTGACCAAGCTCGAGCCCAGACCAGGCTGGATAAGGGGCTTAGGCTCGAGAACGAGCTCGGCTCGTGCCTTATCAAGCTCGAGTCCAGCTGGGCTTATCGATCCCATGCTGGGGCTTGGCTCTGCTCGTTAGGCTCTATACCCGGCCCTAATCGTTATTGATTAGACGTGATTCTACGTGAAATATTTTTACAGGTAACATTCATATATTTCATGAGAAAGAAACTTACATGACAGAGTTTCCAATTAAAGGAGAACCATGATCTAATATGGAATAAGACAGAGAGGAGAAGGAAGAAAAATCTTACGTGGAATTGAAGTTTCGGTACTTCATCTGTTTCTTCGGCGTTGTAGAATTCTATGTATCCGACATTTTAGTACATAGATGGATATGACATAATTCATAATCAAATCTGTTATCTTATTGGTTTGATTTTGAGATTCTAACCTGTTGGATGGGATTAAAACTTTCCAAATCAGTTAAATTGCAAACTGAATAGAATCATTGTCAAATGCCAATCAGGTCCAATGTGTTATTGAGAATTCTCTCATTCCGCTTTACATATTTCGCCTACCAAATATCTTCTTTAATTTATTGTTATTTATTTAGTAGAGGGATGCGATGAAATGACATAGTAAAATCATGAGTCAATTACATGTAAGTTTTAAAGAAATGGTAAAACATGAATCTTCATATTTTTGATTCCACTGCATATACTCACTTAACAATTCAAGCTTGTTAAGAAAAAGTTGATGAACATGGAAAAAAGTGTATCTATTATCTGATCTTGTGACATATTCAAAGCTTATAGAGATATCATTATCCATAAGAAATTTTGATTTTCTTCAGATAAATGACTTTTGATAAATTATCTTCCTAGAATGAGAAGAAATCAATTGGAATCACTTTACAATGGAAATAGTCCAAAGGGGAGTAAAACTCACATGGTCAGTCAACCCTTTTGTCCAACAACATGAGAGGATATGTTGCAAATGCTTAGTCATAGCAATGAGCATATAATGGCTATGTGGTCCTCTTAAGAAGAGGAGACAACTAGAAAGACAAGTTGAGATTCTTGGTTTCATAATGTATGAATAATATGCATTCTCTCAATAAGAAATGTACCTTTTGGTGTTGGCATCCACATGCTCATAGCACACCTAATTAATCAACAACCACAAAGTGCATTAAAGCACAAGTTGGTGGTCCTCTCTATTGATTAGCTCAAATGATTGGTTGGCTTTACCAATTTATGTACACGTAGTTGTTTGATATAAAATAAGGTTGTTTATAGTTATCCCTCTCAAATTGTCTATAATTACAGTTATACCTCTATCTTTTTTGCAATATCACTTATGTGTTTGTATTCTTACCAAATTCGCAATACTGTCATTTTGTTATTACACTATGTCCATGTTTTACGTTAATAGCATGACAGTAATAAGAATTTGGTAAGAATACACGGGCACAAGTCTTGTTGCAAAACGATATATGCATAACTATAATTGTAGAATTTGGAAGGGCACAATTGTAACCCCCCATTTTATATCAAAAAATTATATATATATATATATATATATATATATATATAAATTGGTATAAAGCCAATCAATCATTGAGATTAACATGGACTAGTGGAGAGACCATCAACTTGTTCTTTAATGTTGCAAATCGCGGAAGCGAATACGCACAAACACGATCAAACAAGCAAGAGCGCAAACACACGGATTTACAAGGTTCACCCGTAACTGGGCTACGTCCTTGGGCGGCGGCGATCGGCTTCACTATGTGGAGAAAAGAATGGATACAGAGGATACATAAAACCCTAACCCTAAGGAGTTTATATATAGCACTCCCATACAGACGGATCCCTAAAAATAGAAGGATCCAAATACCCGAATACAAATAGAACCGCTCCATAAAATTTTCGCCGGGGGTATGGTATGGCAGGGGAATGCATATGCAGTTCTTCAACCTGGGTCAGATGGTTAGGATTCAAGGCATATCAACAATCTCCACCTTGAATTGAATCCTCTGAAAAGCTTCGCTAAGCTTCGCCGTGCCGCCGCCAGCCCCTCCTTGGGGCTACTCCCAACTGTCGACATTGAGCAAGTCCAAACAATGTTTGAACTTACTCCCAGGAACCGCCTTCGTGAACATATCGGCTGGATTATCTGCTGTACCAACCTTCTTCACCTTGATCCTCTTCTCAGAACGAATGAAGTGATATCTGACATCTATGTGCTTGGTTCTCTCATGATGAACATGATCCTTGGCTAAGCATATTGCACTAAGACTGTCACAATATACTATAGCCTGATTTTGTTGCAGACCGAGGTCTCCAAGTAAGCCCTTCAGCCAAATGCCTTCCTTTGCAGCCTCTGTCAGTGCCATGTATTCTGCCTCTGTAGTGGACAAAGTAACCGATGGCTGTAAGGTAGCCTTCCAACTGATGACCGAATTCCCTAAAGTGAAGACGTAGCCTGTCATTGATCTTCTCCCATCAATATCTGCTACATAGTCTGAATCTGAATATCCAGCAACCAAGCACTCTGAATCACTTCTATAAATGAGGCCAATGTCTGTTGTTCCTTTCAGATAGCGGAAAATCCGCTTGACTGCCTGCCAATGCTCCTTTCCCGGGTTACCCATGAATCTACTAACAACGCTCACAGCATGAGCGATGTCAGGTCTTGTGCATACCATGGCATACATAAGACTCCCAACTGCGCTGGCATAGGGAACACGTGACATGTATTCCTTATCAGCATTTGACTGTGGTGCAAAAGAAACTGAGAGATGAATATTTGAAGCGGATGGAGTACTTAGAGGCTTGGCTGTAGACATCCCAAATCTCAGTAGAACTTTCTCAATGTAGTTCTTCTGAGATAAGAAAAGTTTCCTTTCTGCACGATCTCTAATGATCTCCATCCCTAAAATCTTCTTCGCTGCACCAAGATCCTTCATGTCAAATTCTGAACTAAGGAGCTTCTTCAGATCATCTATGGTACTCCTCTGTTTGGCAGCAATCAGCATATCATCGACGTATAGTAACAGATAGATGAAGGATCCATCCTCCACCTTGCTGTGGTAAACACAACAATCGTATGGGCTCCTGTTGAACCCATGATCAGTCATGAAACTATCAAACTTCTTGTACCACTGCCTGGGAGACTGCTTAAGCCCATACAAAGACTTCTTCAATCTACATACATGATCTTCCTTACCCTGAGATTGGAATCCCTCTGGTTGGCTCATAAGAATGTCTTCTTCGAGTTCACCATGTAAGAAGGCTGTCGTCACATCTAACTGCTCCAGCTCCAAGTCATGATGTGCTACAAGAGCTAGTAGCACCCTGATGGATGTATGTCTTACAACAGGAGAAAATATCTCGTTGTAATCCACACCTTCCTTCTGACTGTAACCCTTTGCAACTAGGCGTGCTTTGTATCTGATGCCTTCACTGTCTGAAATTCCTGTCTTTTTCTTGAAGACCCATTTGCATCCAACGATCTTCCTTCCCTTTGGCAATTTGACAAGTTCCCATGTCTGATTCTTGTGAAGAGACTCCATCTCCTCACCCATAGCAGCAATCCACTGCTCAGATTCTGCCCCAGATATTGCCTCCCTGTAAGTGGAGGGTTCTGGTGACTCTGCCTCCTCCGCAACCTGCAGTGCAAATGCAACCATGTCTTCGAATCTGTATCTCTGCGGTGGATGTATCTCTCTACGGGGCCGATCAGTAGCAATGCTAGGTTGCCTCTCTTCTGGTTGCTCTGCTTCAAGCTGTTCAACAACAGCCTGATCAGGAGTGGTGTGACCAACTGCGTGATCACTACTTGGTGTCAGTTCGAACTCCACCTGTTCGGACACATCATCACCTGTCCCTGCATCAACAGACTCACTACTCGAGTGAAGCACGGAATTCTCATCAAAAGTAACATTCCTGCTAACAATAATTCTATGCTCAGAAGGGGACCAGATTCTATACCCCTTCACTCCTGCACCATATCCTGTAAATACCCCTTTCTTTGCCCTTGGTTCTAACTTTCCTTCACTAACGTGATAATAAGCAGCACAACCAAAGACTCGTAAAATAGAATAATCAGCATGATTACCAGACCATACCTCCATGGGTGTTTTACAATCAATGGCAGACGCGGGACTCCGATTCACCAAGTAACAGGCTGTATTCACAGCTTCAGCCCAGAATGCTCTACCAAGTCCAGCATTAGAGAGCATGCACCTTGCTCTCTCCAGAAGCGTTCTGTTCATTCGTTCAGCAACTCCGTTTTGTTGTGGCGTATCTCTAACGGTAAGATGTCTCGCGACACCCTCCTCCTTGCAGAACTCATTGAACTCCGATGAACAGAACTCCAGTCCGTTATCTGTGCGAAGACGCTTCACCTTCTTAGAAGTCTGATTTTCCACCAAGATCTTCCACTGCCTGAAGGTCTGAAATGCTTCGCTCTTGTGCTTCATAAAATACACCCACACCATCCTGGAATAATCATCAATAATAGATAGAAAATACCTGGCGCCTCCCAAAGATGGAACCCGTGAAGGGCCCCAACAGTCAGCATGGATGTAGTCAAGTGTCTCCTTCGTCCTGTGGATAGCTTTACTGAATTGCTTTCTGTGTTGTTTCCCGAACACGCAATGCTCACAGAACTCCAGCTTAGATCCCTTGAGATCCCCGATGAGACCCTTCTGATTGAGGATATTCATCCCCATCTGACTCATGTGTCCTAGCCGCATATGCCACAATTCGGACACTGATCTTACGGCTTGAGACACCACTGCAACAGAACCTGTAACTGTAGACCCTTGCAAGATGTATAGGGTCTTCTGCTTGTTGCCCTTGATGACAACCACCCCGCCTTTGGCAACCTGCATGACTCCACCTTCAGCACTGTACCTATATCCTTTAGAGTCCAAGACTCCAAGGGATATTAGGTTCTTCCTCAAATCAGGGACATGACGTACTTCTGTGACCGTCCTCACGACTCCATCATGCATCTTGATCTTCACACAGCCGATCCCTACTATCTTGCATGCTGCATCATTCCCCATGACAACGTTCCCACCATCTATCTTCTCGTAGTTGTAGAACCAGTCTTCATTGGGAGTCATATGGTAAGAACAGCCTGAATCAAGAATCCATGTGTTGTCTGTGGTTGTCTGATCTGTGACGGTGAGAACCAGGTCATCTTCAGAATATGCGCCTCCATGAGCCACGACAGCAACTGTGGCTTTCCCTTTCTTCTTCGGGCAGTCCTTCTTCCAATGTCCAGGTTCCTTGCAGTAATTGCAAATGTCCCTAGAATTGTGATTCTTCGATTTGGACTTCTGCTTTCCCTTCTTTGCGTAGCCAGAATTGGCATGACTCTTCTCATGAGTCATAACCAAACCTGCAGCGTTAGAGTCCTGCTTCCCGGTAGCCATATGTCGAAGTTCACGCGTATGCAGACTCGCGCGAACTTCCTCTAGGGTTATCGATTCTCTTCCCACAATGAACGATTGAACAAAGTTCTCAAATGATAATGGAAGAGAAACTAACAAAATCAAAGCAGCATCCTCATCTTCAATCTTAACATCTACGTTTCTTAAATCCATCAACAATGTATTTAAGCGATCTAGATGTTCTTTAAGAGATGTACCTTCCTGCATGCGGAGAGAGAACAAACGTTGCTTCAAAAGCAACTTGTTGGTCAGAGACTTCGTCATGTATAGACTTTCGAGTCTCAACCACAGACCGGCCGCAGAAGTCTCATCAGCAACCTCCGCGATGATCTCGTCCGCCAGACACAGCATAATTGTCGAGTGCGCCTTCTCTTCCTGCACCGTCAACTCGGAGGGTTCGAGTGCCTTCGCACGCTCCTGGTCCAACGGCGCCCAGATGCCCTGCTGCTTCAGAAGGGCGCGCATCTTGATCTGCCATAAACTGAAACCGTTCTTCCCTGTGAACTTCTCGATCTTCATATTGTGTGACGACATCTTGTTGGATGATCCTGACGGAACCCGATGCTCTGATACCAGTTTGTTGCAAATCGCGAAAGCGAATACGCACAAACACGATCAAACAAGCAAGAGCGCAAACACACGGATTTACAAGGTTCACCCGTAACTGGGCTACGTCCTTGGGCGGCGGCGATCGGCTTCACTATGTGGAGAAAAGAATGGATACAGAGGATACATAAAACCCTAACCCTAAGAAGTTTATATATAGCACTCCCATACAGACGGATCCCTAAAAATAGAAGGATCCAAATACCCGAATACAAATAGAACCGCTCCATAAAATTTTCGCCGGGGGTATGGTATGGCAGGGGAATGCATATGCAGTTCTTCAACCTGGGTCAGATGGTTAGGATTCAAGGCATATCAACATTTAATGCACTTGCGATTATTATTATTGATTAATAAGTATAAAAATCCTATTAAATAATAGTTATTAGTAACAATCATCCTCTGATATTTTTCCAAGAATTTCCTTTAAACCATTGTTAAATTAGCAACAATTTATACATGTTTTACTGGAAAACAACATACGAATATCTCTATACATAACATTAGCAATGAATGGCATTTAATGTAAATTTCAAGTATAATAAACATTCTTGTCACAAATATTATTCATTATTATAATATTAATACCAGAAGATATATCAAATCATCCTCAAATTCCTTGTCACTTTCACTTTATTTTGTTCTAGCTAGGATCGATACATAAACTAAACAAAATTTTAAGGATCATGGCCTATTTCTCAAACGTTGACATCTAACAAAAAGAAAGAAAAGTAGCAAGTGATCTGGATCGGATCGGATTTTTTTAATAGTGTTGGATGGTAAGTAGATCTCGGCATTCAATTAGCATACTTAAATAGGGTTCCTATATCATGTGGATGGGGAATTGACTCTACCTAACCACATGGGAAACTATAATAATCACATAGGAAGATATGTAAGAACATCTAAGTCAACAGTTCATACTGTGTATGGAGTATGCATACCAACACCCATTCGCTGATTAGTTAGTGAAATCTAATATAGAAATCTAATATTATAATATGCTCCATTATCCTCATATGGTACTTGCAGACATCCGTAACTTAAACTTGAATTATTGCACTAATCTCGAGTTTTGTAAGTAACCACTTTTGTGGATTTTACTCTTTATAAATGCAGATGTCGATGGATATAAAAATAAGTAGATCTCTCGATACCACAGAACAATATATGCATTCAAAATAGCATAAATTTATTGTAGATGATCTCAGATATACATGGAATAAATACACCAACAACATCTGATATCAATTATCAATTAAAGGATAGTGGATTCACTGATACGAATGCTTATAGTTATCAATTAAATAATATTTTGAACATACAACTAATAGCATATTAGTTATTGTAATGCTAGGCATAGTTCACATATTAACAATTATAAGAAAATCATATTTAATTTTTATTTAGATTTTTTTACAATTGTGTTGCTTTTAGAATCTGCAATATCATCGATGTCCCTCCCTTTTTACAATATCAGTTAGACACATACCTTCTTGCACCGTCATCACGTGTGCCATTTCGTTAGTTAGGTCGGGATTAGGCAAAGGTGGGGGTAGGGACATGCAGAAGTAGTTGGCGTCGGAGAGGAAGTCGGGATTGGGCGAAGGTGGCAGGGAGGGGATCGAGGGTGAAGTTAGGAGGAGGTGTCTGTGATAGTAATGGGGATCCGGGGAGGGGCTGGGCAAAGGTGGTTGGCGATGGGTAAGGGGGGCCAGGGGACAGGAGTGGGCAGAGGAGGCGTATAAGGGTGGGGCTCGACGAAGTTGGCTGGTGAGCGATAGCGGTGATGGTTATTGCAGTGGTTATTGAGGTTGAAGGTGTGGGTGGGAAGGAAGAAGAAAGAAGATGAGGGAGAAGAACAAGAAAATCATGTATTTATGCATAGTTTTTCTATTTAATCACCTTTATATCCAAACGTTAACTTCCGTTTGTAAGGTGGATGAACGACAACTAACTTGAGAGGCATAAGAGAGAACTGTGCAAAAAAGTATTGGCAACATTGATATTAGAAAAAAAAGAGGGTGCATAGCTAATATTTTATAATCTAATATGACATGATTGTAAAAAACGTTCAGTATTTTTATTTTAATTTAGATAAAATAGCGAGAAAAGTTTTAAAATCACAACCAATAACTGTTGTCGTATTCTCCCTTGTTTCTAGCAATATTATGGTAATTAAGAAAATCTTTTGTCCTTTTAAAATAATGATATTTTACGATGAGTATTCTGTTGTATATTTAACCTCAAACCGTATAGAGACAACATATTACATAGTCGTCGTCATATATCCGATTTACTACGGTAACATAACATATGGATGTTAAAGAAATGGGACTTTACATCTTGCCCCCTAAGATCTTTCCTAATTACATAGTAACCCCTCTAATCTGTGGACTGATAGGGGTCCTTGTAAATTGAAGATGAAAAACTCTCAATCCACACACGAACCTTTAGCGTTGACTATAGTGAAATTTCAAAGTCTAGGCGTAAAACCAAGGAGTATAGGGGTTATGATGTAAAAAATCCCAAAGAAATCGAGGGCTGTACATATTTGATTGGAAAATTTTTCCAGTGTCGGTGTGCTTGATATGCACCTCGCTGTCGTATTCGAATGGCAATGAGAACATGATCTGACGGGCGACGTCAGGCTGTCGGATCATCCAACGGTGTACTGCATATACGGTTTCCTCACGATCAGATCGGCGCGATTCGATCCTCGCCACGTGGCATAGTCTGGTCAAATTGCACTGCAAGTTGCCAAGGTTTTGGACCGTCTTCATTTAAATCGAACATTAATACAGACCTTTATTTTTACGCCAGAGAATATTATAAGTTATCCTCCAGTTAATTTAAAGCTCTGAAGTTAAATGTCCAGACTACAGGTCGATGGCTTGTCCTGTTTATTTATTGGGCTTAAAATTAAAGGTCAAGATGAACTTCCATCGAAAGAGTTAGGTGGCAAATTCATTAATTGGCAGTTAGATGGCGAAATCTGGTCCACATTTTTGTTATGGATACAAGAAACGAGACAATCACGGGAAATAAATGTTTCATCTATGAATGAAACAAGTACGACAGCCAAATTGCTATGACTAAGCAATGGCTCCCCGTGCCATTTCATCCTTTTTTATTTTTTTAATTTATTCTATGGATTTTGATCAATATATCCCTATATTATGACATTCAAATTTCACGCGAAACAATGATTCTTACAGCCTCCATCCAGAAGGGTCGATTTTAGCAATTCTGATACCGTTAAAAAATGATTGCTTGGATGGAGGCCGTAGGAATGTCTGTTTCCCACGAAATTTGAATAACATAAGATAGGAATATAGTGATGAATATTTACAGAAGATATTTTTGAAAATAAAAATAAAAAAGGTAAAATGACGCAAGGGGAGCTAAGTTAGCTTCCTCTAGGGGTAGCCCCAAGAGGGGGCATGTATGGATCTGCCCCCCTCATTTTTTGTCAATTTTGTTATTATTTTTTTTGAAAAATATCGTTATCTATATCTGTCTCTATATCCCTCCAATATGCTATTCGAATTTTCTCAGAAACAAAGACTCCTACAACCTTCATTCAGATAGGGTCGATTTAAAAAATCCTATGACCGTTAAAAAATGACGGTTTGGATGGAGTCCATAACAGTATCTATTTCTAACAAAATTTGAATGGTATATAGGAGAGATATAGGAATGAATATACATGATGATATTTTTCCAAAAAAGATAAAAAAATTATAGAAAATGGGGTGGGGGTAGCACCATTTTTCCATATATATATGGAAAAAATGGGGTTGTCCCATTCGAGCAGTCATGTTGGGTGCTTGTAATGCCCTAGATCTCTTATTCAGTTTTTTTTTTAAAGAAATACAATGATATGATAAAAATAAGGGGAAAGAGAGAAGTAACTAACATTTTGAACACGTGTATGCAAATGTTACGGATTTTTTTCTAAATCATATAAATGAATAAACCCCAAGCTATAAAAAAACAAGTTATGATATAAGAAAATTATTTTAGCAAAGAGTATACAGTAGTAACTGAGCATAGTATTATTAATAAATAGGGGATAGTTTCCATAAAATTTTATGGGCATGCACTCCAGGAGACGGCGGGTGGAGGTGCACGTGTGGGTGTGCATGGGAGAATCACCAATCAGGAAGTATCCCGTAGAGATTTTATTGGAATTAAGAAGGATATACCCTTATTTGCTTTCTATGCCAAAAGAGGAGGACAAAACAATTCACTCGGAGAGACATGAGAGGTCAGGAACGTCAGGTAACTCTACTTCTTAATTTTCCATCCTTTAATTCCAAATAATAATGACATGAACTTGAAAAGTAGAAAGATGGACGTAGGATTACACCCAACTGAGAAGGGTCGTACACGTTTCATAACAATCAAAGCCCTTATATTTCTCCCAAGCACAGAATTTAATTAGAAAATTTCTTATCCTATAATAGATATGATCTTATTATAAACCTTAGGTGACGTTGGGTGGCAGGTAATTTGACCTTCCTATCATAAGAAAGAAACTGCATTGAATATTGCAGTATTATGTCGATTTTAAGAGAGCTGAGGTTTTTTTTCTGTCTAATTATTAAGAAATTATCAACTTTTGGATTACAGAGTAAAAAAAATATAGAGAAAAATATACTTTATTTGCTAGTTGGTTTGGATTTTTAATGGAAAAGATAAAGACAAAGACCATGGATATGAATACGATTAACCATTTATATTGATGGATAGTTACACTAACCAAATGAGATTGGACAAGAAATTTGAGTATTCAGAAAGGAGAATCCGTAGGATGATGGTTGTTTCTTTTTCCAAGTATATGCTTAAGACTCTATGAACAAATTTCCACGATATAATTAAGATAGAAGAATCTAAGAATGACAAACATTGAAAGTTAGGAATAAATCTATTATAACTTGCATTAGAATAAGTGTTCACATATTTGTTAATTTTCTAGGGAACTATAGGCTGTTAAGTAGATTATGACTGAAAGAGTGTCTAAGAGATAGCTGCCTATAGTCGAAATCGACAGCAGGTGAGTGGTTCCAAACTTCTATTTATGTCATCAAATTTCAATTTTCCTTTATGTTATATTATATTCAAGAAGTTATGGTGCTTGCTATTAGTATGGCAAATTAACAAGTTGTTACATTGTGTAAGATATTACATATATGTGCAAGATTATGAGATTTATGATTTTCCATCAACAAATATGAAAAGTATAATACGTATGTTTGGAAAGCATGCACACTAGATCCACCTAAAAGAGCAGTCATGGACAAGTAAGAGGGCTTTGGGCCCGCATTCCGTATACACATGGGCTTTGGGTCGTATGCGGGGTATCTTTGACCTTTGGGGTTGCCTGCGCGTATGACAGTAAGATAAGGTCCTAGGCGGAGTTCGCTCTTCTAGGCATATGCAAGGCTAAGGGTTGGATAAAATCTCCCTGGCAGTATGGTCCATAGACTAAGTAAGATTAGATGGAAATAGTGGTGCATATTTATGTTCATATGAACGGAATCAGGTTGTTTTTTTTTTAAAAATCTCTTATTTATTCTTTCTATTAAGCAAGCATGTTATTATCTGCTAAGTGTGCAATTTTACAAAATTTATAGTTATGTTATTTTTACATTCAACCCCATGACATTTCTGATTAAGGTGATAATTGTTCTTTTTATGTGTGTTGAAATAAGCTATTTTCATTTTAATACTTGGATCATTCACTGAGTTTAAAACTCTTTATTCGAGTTTAAACTCTCCACTCTATTGCTTATTATTATTACAGACACATACCGGAATAAAAATCATAGGAGGCTTGGGAACGTGATTGACCTAGTTGGAGGTTGTTGCCGTCATAACATTTTTTGATCACTTTTGGTGAAAGTTTTGTATTGTCAAGTAATGTTATGTATGATTTAACACATGAAAACTCGTTGACAGAAAAAGAAAGAGAATCATCTGAGATACTCCAGTTAATTTTTGTTAATTATTTATAACATCTGGTTGGATACTTTAGGTATTATATATATATATATGGGTTAAATGGGGCTGCCCCCTGGGAGTAGCCAACTTGGCTACTCCCACCCTCATTTTTCCCTCATTTTTTTATTTCTTTGGAAAATAAAAATTTGTAAATTCATCATTATATCCCTCTCACATTCTATTAAAATTTCGTCAGAAACAGAGACTCCTACGACCTCCATCCAAACATGGTCGATTTAAAAAATCCTGCGACCGTTAGAAAAATGACGTCTGGATGGAGGGCCTAGGAGTCTCTGTTTCTGACGAAATTTTAATAGAATATTAGAGGGATATAGTGATGAACATACAAATTTTTATTTTCCAAAGAAATATAAAAATGAGGGAAAAATAGGGGTGGGAGTAGCCAAGTTGGCTACTCCCAGGGGGTAGCCCCATTTTACCCTATATATATAGGATTTCTTTCAAGGGATTTTTACCCGACAGACCCTATAATCTTTTGCAATTACCGCTACGACCTTTGAAACATCGTAATTCCTCCCTTGACCCTGTAAAATTGCTAACCCTTACCCTACAGACCCTGCGGTTAAGCCCCGTTAATTTATCCGTTAGAATTAACCATATTTTGCTATGTTCCTTTATACTATACCCATTTTGTTTATTAAATTTACATTAAGTGCCACTCATCATCTCAGACCCTCTCAAGCTATGGAGGCCCAATGCTCAGCTCCCCCGCCTCTGCTTTGGAGGCCCTCCCGGCCGCTGTTGCTGCTACGGAAGCTCCCCTCGTCGGCCGACGATGGAGGCCCCCACCCTGCCCGCGCGAGATGGCGCCCCCCAACCCCCCGCGATGGAGGCCCCTCCCCCCTCGCCCTCAACCACACACCTGGTGCAGATTATTCAATGCCACAGCAACTTGAACATCCACAGTAGATATTGTATATCTTATCAAAATCCCAAAGTTTAAGTATTCAACACCACAATCAGCCAGTGGATACTTCCAGGAACAAACTGTGGCCTAGAATTCACCACATGCTTTTTCTGTTGCATAACCAGTGGCTCTGTGGTGCCCCTGACGCGCGATGGCGCCCTCCTCCCCTCACCCCACGGCCCCGCGCGATGGAGCCCTATCTCCCACCCCGTCCTCCACCCTCCGCACGATGGAGGCTCCCCCCTCGCATGCCGCTCCGGCCACTGCTGCCGTACGCGATGAAGTCGGCCGCTGCTGCTGCCCCCTTGCCCCTCCTCTCCTCCGCCGCGCGATGGAGGCTCCCCCCTCGCCTGCCGCTCCGGCCACTGCTGCCGCGCGCGATGAAGCCGGCTGCTGCTGCTGCCCCCTCGCCCCTCCTCTCTCCTCCGCCGCGCGATGGAGGCTCCCCCCTCGCCCACGGGTCTCCGGCCGCTGCTGCTGCCCCCCCCCTCTCCTCCGCCGCGGACGATGGCAACCCTCCCCTTGCTTCGGCCCCAGCAAAAACAACTGCTAGATTTTTTCTATTCTTTTTTATTTTGGCTAATCTTAGCCGTTCGATTGTAAATTGGTTAGGTTAACTCAACACTAACTCAAGTATTTGACTCAAATATAGTTAAAGTTGACGGCAGGGTTTGTTGGGTAAAACGGAGCAAGTTTACGAGGTCGGGAGAGGAATTACGATGTTTCGAAGGTCGTAGCAGTAATTGCAAAAGATTATAGGGTCTGCCGGGTAAAAATCCCTTCTTTCAAATAGGATGCAGTCCTTTCATAGCTCAGGAAGGCCAAGCCCTTTTTTGTATAAAACAGGATGACTTTGGTAGAATACATATACAATTTTGTATTATAATGTGCAATTTTAATGTTTGTATTTTAATACTCAGTTTTGTATGCAGCTTTGTATTTATAACCTGCACCTATAATACAAACTGTATACGTATTCTACTAAAGTGCTCATTTTTATACAAAAAAGGGGCGGCCTTCCTAAACTCAGGAAGGACTGCGTCCTATTTGAAAGGCCCCCCCCTATATATATATATATATATATATATATATATATATATATATATATATATGGGTCATATGTGGCTGCCCCCTAGGGGCAGCCAACATGGCTGCCCCCGCCTTATTTGGGCAATTTTTTTATTTTTTTTGAAAAATAACACCATGTACATTCATCCCTATATCCCTCCTATATACCATTCAAATTTCGTCAGAAACAGAGACTCCTACGGCCTCGATCCGGACAGTAATTTTTTAACGGTAACAGGATTTTTTTAAATCGATACCATCGAGATGGAGGCCGTAGGAGTCTCTGTTTCTGACGAAATTCGAATGGCATATAGGAGGGATATATGGATGAATATACATGGTTTTATTTTTCAAAAAAAAAATAAAAAAAACGCCGAAAAATGGGGTGGGGGCAGCCCCATTTTTTCCTATATATATATATATATATATATATAGGGCCCTTCCAATGAGGTGCACCTTTCCTGGGTGCTTGGAAAGCCACTCATAATCACCATAAGATGGGGATCTAATGGATGAGATTAAAACCACCAAGGAGAAGGTAGGAGTGGTATTCGAACTAACTAATTAGCTAAGATTAAGGAGGACAATGAGCGTTAAACATAAAGTAAAAAATTTGAAATATTTTGAAATCTAAACACGTCTACAATTAATTCGAATTACTAATATAAAACATACCTAAAATAAACTATAACCTTACCAAAAATGTACGACCTGTATAACAATACAAAAACTGTTAAGCTCTTTGTGGTGCTTATAATTACTAAAATTTACAAAAATAAGGGCTACAATACTAAACTATGCAAAGGAATACAACAAAAATGCTGACATACATTTAAAAATTGTTAATGGATTTACAATTACTAACATTATAATAAGAAATATCTTGATAATATGATATATGTTTGTTGTACAATACAATATAATGAAATCACACATATTTGTTATAATGTATTGCATGTTGGAAATATAGGTCAAACTCGAAAAGAGCATACATATTCGCATCTGTTTTTGTCGGTCTGTGTACATTAAATTACTAAGATTTACAAATTACTAACACACAATACAAAACACGGCAAAAGAATATAAAAGAAAAGCAGGACTTTGTGAAATTGTTGCCAGTTATAACGAAATTGTAAACAAATATATGATATAAAACACTTCCAATTACAATATAACAATCCACAACACATTTTCTGCATTTACAATTCCAACTCTTACTACCATAACCAAATGAAAAATTCCTAAAACAAAGCTTCACACTATAAGTAAAACTTACCTTAAACCTACGACTTGTAATCTGATAAGCTCAATGTGTTACTTTAAATATCTAATAATTACAATAATATGTACTACAATACAAAACAATGCAAAGGTATACACAATAAATACTCACATATATGCAATAATTGTCATTTAATTGACATCTTTTATCAAACTAATGAGATATGTCTTCGAAAAATACTATATGAGAACGCATAACACAATATGTGCATACAAGAGCTCTACCTTTTTAAACAAGTTTCAAAGAGAAATATTTCTATAAAAAAACTTAACAGTATTAATCGATCTTGAGTAAAAATTTGAATTCACAAATGACAAGACCGTTGGGTTTACTTTAATTTACATAGATTTACAAATTATAACATTACAATACATTAGAGTTCATTAAAATACAAACTATTACAAAACGAACCAGTAAATTATATCTCGTACATTACTATTTGTAACTTTGAAATACAAAGTTGATCGACAAAATACATTTTATAACGTAAAAAGTACAATATCAAAATAAATTTTAATGCTATGAAACTTAAAATAATTAGAGGATGAAATTTACTATATAATAATTCATAAACTTGTTAAATAAATGAATTACTTTATAAATATTAATTATTTATTATAAAAAATACATTATCTAATAGAAAATAAAACGATCCCTTAACAGGGGTTCGATTAAAAAGATAACATCTTCTGATAGATAAGAAATTTTGAAAAACATTCAATTAGCATGATATAAGACAAATTGATCTTACGAAAATTAACTAATAAATCTATTTTTGAATGAATCAATGAATACTATGTACTAACAACGATGTAAAAAAATTCTTCTAAATTTTTATAAAGAATATCATTGAAAAATTGGAAGAAGGATGAAAGAATTCATACCTGGAAATATGAAGAAGCTAAAGACGTTGTGGAATGAACATTGACGGGAAAATTTTTGAAATTTGAGAGTATAGGATTATTTGAGTATAATATGTTTCTATTTTTAGCTAATACAATCAACTATTAAATATTGATTATACAGCTACATAATTAATTTGACTTAAATAACTTAAAGTAATATATAGGAAGACTTTATCACCGTGATTTCCGCCTTCAGTTACAAGGTGACAGAAACAGAGTTCCCTCCCTCTCCGAACGACTTTGGCGACTCAAGAACCCTAGGGGTTTTGTCACCTTTGATCCACGGCGGCAAAGGCACGAAGACGAGGAAACTAAGAAGACGACAACCAGGTCAGAAATAGTTCTAAACTGCTATATTGATTATATTTTAACCATCTGATTATCTTTTAATTGCAAAGGATGGATTTTTAAATCATCAGATAATTCATATCTCGTTACAATGATCTTTGCAAAATTACGACAGTAAAAAAAACATGTAAACAATAACACTTAGTTATACTTCTGCGCTAAAGCAAAAGAAAAAATGTTGCCAACAACATTCATGTCTGCTGTGTAATATTAAAATTACAGATGCATATTTTATACGTTTATTCATGGTGTTTTAACATATAAGAAATTATAATGAAAATATTGTAGAGATGAGCTGCAGTGAATCTGATTTTGATGAAATAAGGGGACCAAGAAAAATGAAAGAAAACTTATGCGGAAATTCTTCTGATGAGGACAATGTGAAGGAAGCTGCTGATTCAAACCGCACAATTTCATTGGTGATGAAAGGTACATGAAATTAATTAAAAACTAAATCATTACGTGCCTTTCTAAAAATATTATGTATTTGTTATTTGTGAATTACAAGGAAGGGTAAAGGCATGAGTAAAATCCCTGACATAGAAGATACAACTATTGAAGAGTGCATAACTGAAAAATATGGCAGTAAGATACAAATTACATATCCCTTTTGATAATTTTGTAAATTCTTATTGTTTAATCTGTTTTATGTGTTTTATACAAAATTAATATAAGAATGTGTTTACTTCTTTAAAGGTAAGGGATACATACAGCACAGATGCTTTGTGGAGCATTTTGTACAATTTATAGATGCTCATAGACCAACAACAAAGCAACAATGTCTGATTAATAAGACTGCATTCTCGAAATTAATAAACATTGGAAAGGTTGATATCCAAAGGAGGATTCTGCAATGGATTGTTGAACAATATTAAGGAGGACGTCAATTTAAATTTGGGAACCGGATTCTTAACTTCACGGACGAAGACATAGGAGCAATATTAGGAATTCCATGCACAGGCTTTGCAGTGACTGTGAAGGGCAGACACCTACAGTAGAAGAGCTATATTTCAGAGAAGATATTTGATTCTGGAATGATTTTCAACAGGAAGAAATTAGTCAATATTTTGATAGATTTCTACGATAGAGATGATGATGACTCGGTGGTTGTTTACGAAACTTGCTTGATATTGTTTATGTTTTCCACGTTCTTGTTCCCAGATTGTGGATACTCTTTCCCAAGAGACTTACTCCATTACGTAGAATCATTGGAAGATACCCGATTTTTTAACTGGTCAGACGCTGTAGCAAAAATGATTTTGTTCAACATGGAAGATGTATTGCATAGAATACATCAGAGGAGGCAAGGATCGTCCAGAATAACACTTGGATATCTTACGGGTTGTGTAGCATGCTATACGTAAGTAAACATGTTATTGTATAATATTTTATAAAAACGTAACTAATCAGATATTTTTGAAAATTATAATAGGTCTGGATGTTAGAATACTGTTGCAAAGATCTTGTCGTCAACAGAGATCTACGTCCAAGGATACGGAAATGGACAGGCTCAATAAAAGGTTTGTCAAGGAGAATCGCTTCACTCACCAATGAACAGGTATGAAATAGTATATGCACATAAATTATACTATATATGAATTAATGTTGTAAATGATAGTAATTTAAAGTTGACATACCTTTTTTAATAAACTACAAATGTATCAGATTGTAGGAGGTTAGCATCCACAAAAAAATGAAATATTTAAAATAGGAGCGGATGAATATGTTTTCCCGTATGAAAGATTCATTCAATACGGGTTCTCATTGAGAAGGCCACAAATAAACCTCCAATCCCGAATAAAAGTGCCTGAGGATGGACCTGCAAGGAGAGGGAGATACAAGAGGGCAGAATTTCAAATTGTAAAAAGTTTAAATCAAGAAACTAACATTCGTGCTGGAAAAGGGACTGACAAGTAATGCATGTGTGATGAATTTTCAAAAGAAATAGACATGTTGCAGAAGCTAATAGAAGAGCTGAATGATATACATCAAGATAAGGATGCCAAAATCACAGCTTATGAAATTCAGTTGAGAAGGTTGGAAATGGATAATGAAGAACTGAGAAGGAAACTGGAAAAAGCAACTCCAGCTGAAGTGGACAAAGAAATCAATGAGAAATTGATAATGGAAGTAGAGAACAACCCGACTGAGGTTGATGATCAGAAAAATACACTTGTGGTGGAAAGTAATTCTGAAATTATCACCAAGATGGATAAAAACAAGAAGGAGAAATTAATTTATCCAAAAAAGAGTGTATTCCATGTTTTGATCTTGGAATTGTGGAGCATGAGTCCGTTGTCACAGATAAAAATAAGATGGCACAAAGGAAGAGAAGAAAGGAGAGATCAGAAGTGCATCCTAACTCGTTGACAAAAAGAGTCAAAGAGAGGAATGCAGCAAAAAGAGATGCAAGGGAAACAAGAGAAAATATTACAAGTGAAACAGACCACGAGGTGTGTATTTGAACTAAATTATTAATCATACAATGATTTATAGTTCTTCAAGATAATATATATGACATATTTACAGTTTTAACGATTAATCTTATAAAAATGACATATATATAAGCATTACAGTATCTCTGTGATCCTGCGACTGACTTTATCGGATATGCTAACATATCGAGGATCAAAGGAGATTGATTCAGGATTTCCTAAGAGACCCGGCGGACAAGTAAGTTGTGATTCAAGATAAGAACTTATGTTTTATAGAAATTTGTAATTACAATTTAATGATATTCTGCTCAAAACTGCAGGTTCAACGCCACGTACTTCACACCTCTTGGAATTTTTTGCAAGGGAAAAGAGATACATCATTTCTTATATGAGAAAATGATTGAAGATAGCGTAATCACATTATTTTAATTCATAATTCTATATAAACCATAAAATACTCTGATGATTTATTTACTTGTACTACAGATTTTGGAAATGTTCATGGATGTTCTGCGACATAGATATTGTACCGGTGATACGATCCCATTCTAATTACGCCTATTTACAAGATGGTTAGTCACTTCAATCACATATAAATCTCCAAATAAATCTTAATACTTTCAACTTCTACATGCAGCAATATTTTGTAAATACGGTTGATAGAGCTACAAAGGAAGAGATCAATAATCTGGACAGCCTTCATGAATTGGAAGATGAAAGGCTGATTGGATTGACTAAGGTTTTCACAGTTATTCATACCGAGAATCACTGGCATCTTTTGGTGACAGACTTCACAGCGAGGAAATTCTATGCATATAACTCGATGAGAGGGTCAAAATTTCACAAAAAAGATGCTCAAAAATGGGTATGTTTAATTACAATATGTTTTTTATTGAAAACATCTTATGTTTACAATGGAAATTAACAAGTTATTTTTTTAGCATGGCTGGATGTGCGAATGCTTTGGAATGAACCTGGTGGACGAAACAATGAATGATTGGGAGATAATATATGTGGATGACAGCCCGCAACAACCTCCTTACAGCTTGGATTGCGGTGTCTACGTGATGAAGACAATAGAGTACTTGTGTGAAGGGAGGGCTCTGGACTTCAGCTATGAAGACATTCCAAGATTCAGGGCAGAAATAACATGTACTCTTTTGACATGCGGACTCGTTGATAATGAAGCTGGAAATTAATTGACCGAGGATGGTGCATATTGTTTTCATGACAACACCAAAAAAATACTTCATAGATGTTGAACAGTGTTGACATTTAGCTTTCTGAAACAATATTTAGAAGTTTGTGTTTAAAAGTATTTCCTGGAAAGATAACTTTGGTTTGTATTTAGAAGTATTTGCTGGAATGTTGAAGAATGTTGGTTTGTTTATTTTGTTTACCTTACATAATTCAGCCATGTTACGTCTTTTATACCGTCTATTATGAAAGAATTGTATTGTTTGATGATCTTATTTTTTTGTAATATGCAGATAACTGTAAATTTGTATGTAATATGCAGATAACTGTATAAAATATTGGTGCATAATATATTTAAGATTATATAAATGAAGTCACGAATTGAGAAGGTACCGTTAACTATAAGAAGATAATGCGATGAATAAACCAATCGACATATATGTTAACATTACAAAACAAAATGTATTTTGGTCATAGTTTATTTATTCAGTTGCTACATTATAATGTTTAAATTTACTGTATTGGTCTTACATTTACCACTCCAAAAATTAAAATAATATGATATATTTTAATATATGTTACTATATTTTACAATAACTGCAACATGGTTGCAATACTGAAATTGATTGTTCTACACATCAATGAAATACATTCAGAATTCATATTTTTCCATTATATCTAAATCTTTTGATTCATCATAAAAAGTATGATTATGTACCTATAATCATTTAATAGTACGTTTGATATTCTCTATTGTAATAACATTATCAGAAGATCATTATATATTAAATGGATTTGAGTACATTGTCCGATATAATGTTGAAATTCTAAAATCGAATCTAATGGATATATGGGACTACTATGTAAAATTAACTTAATTATGATGTGGACAATCTGAAGATAGCGTCATATAAGTCGTTTCAAAAATTAATATATTCCAGGAAAATTTAAAAATTACTGCAATTGATCAGTTAGCTTTAACAATTTGAAGATAACTTGAAACATAAATCATCCGTCATATATTTTACATTATATTACAATAAGAATGTGGCTATATAATATGCTGTATAATATTGTACATTATATTACTTTATTTTACAATATTACACTTATAATATATTAAGATATTTTGTTATATTTTACTATATCTGTATGACAAATACAACACTGAAAAGGATTCTTAATCATTACCAACAATAAAATCCACGAATGCTATTTATTTAGTTAATCTTGTTTGCACAAATTCAAATGATTGAGTAACATCAACATTTGTTTGAGTAACATCAGATCATAATATTACAAAAAATATAACATTAAATCAATAAAGAACATCTATTGTTTGAGTAACATCAGATCATACAACCAATATAAATCAATCAACACCATGATTTATGAAAAGATACATATAAATATAGTCTTAAAACATCAGTCTGTATTTTTTAATGGCTGCAACTATGTACTCTTCCATCTTGATCAAAAAGATCCTGCAAAGAAAAAGGACACTACATCAGTAAGCTTGATTGAATATAATAAATCGAAAAAATATACAATTTTAATGTGTAACTTACCATGATGATTTTAAATAATTGTGTATGTGATATCTGAAATATGTTCTCCTGAGTAAACTCTGTAGAAAGGAAAAAGGATATCTAATTATATGAAAAAAAAATATAATAACGAAATAAAGTGTTAAAAAAATATACCATCTAGCACGCAAGAAATTTGCAATATATTTGTTATCATTCTGACTGTCCTGAATCATCACTGAATGTAAAAATTGTCAGATTTTAAAAACAATAGAAATATATAAAAAATATATATACTGTTTAACCATTCATACCAGTCTGAAGTTGATTGAATCTTGTTTGAAGGGCAATTCCTAGAAGCATAACCAACATTGTACTTCATGCACGCTTTGCACTGCCTGCCTCTATTTCTTTTTAATTCCTGTTGAGATATTCGACGACTACCTGAACCTTTTGATCTTCCTCCCCTTCCACTACCTTTAGTTTTTGCAGTAACCGGAACAAGAACATGATTATTATTATCATGAGATTCCAATTGAGGTTGATCCTGTGATGCATTTGATAATCTTTTTTTTTGCATTTAAACTTTGAACTTCTTCTAGCAATTTCACAAGCTTTGCTTTGACGAGAAAAAAAATGTCATCATATTTTACGCTACTTTCAGCCACAATCTGAGAGCAAATATTATTTAACTGTCCAGACCTTTCATGTTGTGGATTTGATTGTAGATTGGATAATCACCAGAACTCTTAATATTCCTGATCCATCTGGGCATGATAAAAGAACTAGAAAGAAATGATTCTCCTCTGAACTTGATAACAGCAAGTAAGTGCCTGCATGATATTCCTTGAAATTTCATTTTTTTGCATTCACAAGATAGATAATCAGAGTGATGTATTTCGGAAACTATTCTATCTTTTACAGACTTATCAATTGAAGAAACATTGTAAAATGACAATCCATCTTTGATTTCTGCAACACGAACATTTAACATCATTAACTCCTTCAGCTCTTTCTGAAATTTGTAAAAAATCATTTTCGAATAAACATCAACCATTTGTTCTTCCAAAGTCTATTTGGTTCTTAACTTAGGCCTTCTAGTCTTTGAATCATGATCCATGTCATTCTCACTTCTCTTAACCTCTGGATGGCTGTCTGGAATCTAGAAACAAACTCTAAAAGAGTGTTCTATTTAATTATAGAATTTTGTAAAAATGAGTTCATACTTTCACTCCTTTGAGTGCTACACATCCCAGCGAAGAATGTGTCATTTGTATATACATCTATCCATTTGTGTCTTATGTCATACTTCTCTGCTAACCATTTATTCTCAAGCAATCCAAACTCAGATATGGCTGCTGACCAACCATCTTCAAATTGATCAATAGACTCACTCCGCCAAACAAGTCTGCTGAATGTTTTAAGAGCCTTGACAATTTCCTTCATTCCACCCAGTTTAAGTTTCAGCTTTGACATAATTTGCCATGTACAAAACTTGTGAACAGTGTTAGGAAAAGAAAGACGGATTGCAACACATATTGCTGGATCTTCATCAGTAATTATAGAAATGGGGTGATTTCTAACAGCTTCAAGAAATTGATTAAATAACCATGTAAAACTTTCTGTTGTTTCTCTATTTATAAATGCATTACCAAAAAAATTGAGCAATCATGGTGGTTAACTCCACAGAAAGAGGCAAATATTAATTTGTATTCATTGGTTCTATATGTCGTATCAAAAGAAATTGTATCGCCAAAAACCTTATAATCTTCAATGGATACACTGTCAGCCCAGAATAAATGTGTGAGCATATTATCCTCATCAGTTCGATATGAGTAAAAAAATTCAGGCGTCAACTTTTTGCAATTATTAAAGAGATCTAACACAAGTTTTGCATCCAAACCATCGCGACGTCTTCTCTCATCCCTATTAAGGTTGTATATATCACGTACAATACCACCAACTTTTTTGTTTGTAATGAAGCCGTTATCCAAAAATGCCGATTGTTTTGAGGCAGGAATATTAACATCAGTCATGGACTTGATAAGCATTTTAGCAGCTTTTGAAAACTTTCTATTGGCACGAAGATACAACCGTTTGCTGGGGGATACTAGGTTATGATTGTGTTCTTCATTGAAAGAAAACACTATCCAATCATGATCATAAAACCTATATTTAACCGACATCATGGCCTTACACCCAGTTCGAACAACACCAACAGCTCTCTCTGATCTTTCAAACATACTTTCATCGCTGCAATCACTTTAAACTGAGCATGCACCTCTTGATGATGAAGAAGCTCTTGATTTTCCTTCTTTCCAACAAACAAAACTCTTAAACACAAGTGTCTTAGTTTTAGTTAATCTATCAACACTATGTCTTGTGCTACTTTTGCGTACATTGAATCCCTCTTTTGTAACATAAGCTTCATAAAAATTATACGCATGTTCAACGGAACCAAAAACCATGCCAACAGTGGGTATATGCTGATAATTAAGATAATTTGCAGTAGGGGAACTTGGATCAACTGCATTAATTTAAATATAATCGAAAACATATTAAAGTTATTACCTGAGGATATATTGTTTGCATCATTAATAGATTTTCACAATAATATTATTACCTGGAAAGGATCCATCAGTTTCTACGCACTCTGAGTATAAAATGTTTGCAGCAGAATCCTAATATAAAAATTGCAGAGACATAAATTCTCAAAAAAAAAAATAATAATAGATAATTATTTGGTGTCTCATTACCTCAATATATGGAAGACGTTCTTCTGTAATATCTTTGGAATAAAGAGCTCCAGAAATTTGTCCTAGCAAAAAAAAATAAAGTGAAATTCTGTTTACTGTCGTAGGAAATAATATTCAAGAGCAAAAAAAAGTAAAATAAATACTCATAAGTTGCACTGGATATTGAAATTACATATACTATACGAAACTAATGTATTGAAAAATATGAAGATATATAGTAAAATATAAATATGTATTATTTTATAAAAAACATGGTTATGTAACATATTGTTAAATATAGTAGAATAAAAAGAAAAATTGTGAATCCAATAAGGAAAGAATGAAATGGATACATAAAAATCATATTATTTATATTAACATGAAGATTTAGAATAGAAAGAACAACACCTGGATGGAGAGAACCGATATCAGAATTGTCGTGACCTGTATCTATGGTGCTATTATCCTGTTTAAAACATGATAATGTAGATCAAAACGAAATAATTACAACACAAATAAATATAATGTATGAACCTGGTAGATTTCTTCAAAATAGTTGGACATAAACTCGGATGCAGAATCATCGTCTAATGAAGAGGACGGATCTTCCATGACGAAGAACGACTGAGAATACAAAAAATTAAACGAAAAAAATGAAATACAACTATTTACACAAAACCACTTACCGTAAAATATGGGAAAATTAAGTAGAGTAAATGACGCATGACGAATCTAAAAATAGGAAGTACATTACTTATTGACAACCACACGATTTTAACATATTTCATTCCGTCTTAAATTAATTAGTTTACTAAAAATAGAATACCGGGAGTGGTTTTCACAATGGTTTCGCATGGCTGAAAACAGAGATATCAAAGCCGTCGATACAGATCAGACGGTCAAGATTGGTGGCTTTCCTTATAGCAAGGAAAGGTGCACCTCATCTGAAATTTTCCCTATATATATATATATGGATGTTAGATATGGGTTTGATGGGTGCGGATGTTGATGATTTTGATTAATATTGGTATGATTGGATTGCGTGATGATATTATTGGATTTATGTAATATATCTTCTAGTACAGGTTGGCATTTTTTGGGAGAACTCCAAATTATAGAGGAATTGCTGCCAAAATTTTTATGGATGTTTGAACTAAGATAAGAAATATCTTGGGGAAACTTGTCACGCTCGTCTCGGCTAGCGGGGCGGGTCGTGACACTACTCTCCCTCCCCCCATTTTCCACAATATTTTTACTCAGAAACAGAGACCCGTATGCCCTTCATCTAGAATAGGTCAATAACAACAACGTTTAATTATAGATGGAGGGTATATGAGTCTTTGTTTATGACGAAATTCAAGTTAAATATAGGAGGGATATATAGATGAATATACAGATAATATTTTTCAAAAAAATAAAAAAAAATGCTGAAAAAAGGGCGAGGGCAGCCTCATTGAACCCTATATATATAGGAAAAAATGGGGCTGCCCCAACATGGCAATCTGCCATTCCGTCATCAATTTGCGAAAGCCTGCTCCCGTCTCATTTTTCCGTTATTTATTTTTTTTGAAAAATATCACCATGTATATTCATATATATATATATATCTTATATGTTACTCAAATTTCGTTAAAAACAGAGACTCCTATACTAGCAAGTCGATTAGAACAATGTTTAGACCGTTAAAACTAAATGTTCTAGATGGAGGTATAGGAGTTTCTATTTCTAATGAAATTCAAATGACATATTAATGGATATATAGGTGGATATACAAGGTGATATTTTTCAATAAAATAAACAAAATTGTGAAAAAATAAAGGCGGAGCAGCCAAAGAGGCAGCCCCATTTTCCCCGTAGATATAACCAGCGATGGGAATATGTTTACCTACTTAACATATCATACCGACAACAATACAAATTTTACTACGAAGTACACTTTTTTACCACTAAATAAATAACATTACCATGCTTGACACGTATTTACCTGCATGGTGACGGGAATATGCCCTTTACCTGCTTAAACATTTGGTTGCCAACAACGGATTTGAGCATGAGACTTTCTTTACAACTGAATATGCAATATTACCACCAATAACGGTTCTTTACTGGGCTTGGCACATATTTCCCTAGTGATAGGATTACTCGTACACTTTATTACCAAGAACAAACTACTAATTACTAGTGTTGCACACGATTACAGCTGAGTAGTAATTTACATACAACTTACAAGTACCGACAGATGCAAACCCTTACCATGGGCAAACTATATAACCAAAGAATGCAAATAATTACCAATGTATGGGCCTCACTTCTTACTTCTTTACTCCCGTCGCATATGTCATTTTACAGAAAGTGGTCAACCTTCGTCAGGATGGCCTGAACCTTAGTTCCACATGCAATGTTGCATAATTAAATTGCTTGCAACTTATTTGATAACTGAAATATGCCATTTGAATACGATGAAATGGAACACATGTAATAGACGCGAACTTATTCAGATACATGAAGCCTTTTTTTTCTAACTAATTGATATTCTCTTTGAAACGAGTCAAGTTTCATTCATCATTAAATCAAGAAAGGTTCCCAACGTCCTCCCAACAGAAACCGATCACAGACATGACTAAATTCAGATCAAAAAGTGGCACAAATAGAGTAGGAGAGTTTTTTTTCCGACAAATCGATGATCATATTATACCCCCACATGTTGTATGGCTCAAGTTAATAAAAAAAATCTTAAGTTACAACCAACTTCATACAATATATGGTGGGCCGTGGAGTAGGCACTGTAGCAGTTACTGTAGCTACAGTGCTTACAATATATTTACAATTATACCTACAACAACAAACACAGAATAATCATTGGATCTTTGAGACATTCTTGGGTTCCTTTTTTGTTCACTAAAAATATAAAAAGGTTGCCAACAGTTTGAATATATTAATAAAATTTAAAATACTTAAAAGATTAAAATGAGGGTAGCCAAAATTTTGAATATATTTAATAACAGTTAAATACTTTAAGCATAATTTTTAATATATATATATATATATCCTTTGATAGATACATACATTATATTATTAACTTTGTTTTTTTCTTAATAAAAAACCTTGAATATTCGACTTTTTATTTTATGTCAATAGTTAATAAATAATGAATTCATTACAAGGTTTACTGGGATTTTATGCACTCAAATTTAATTGATGAAAGTCGGTGGTTGGTTTTGTAATTTAGATTTATAATTTTAATCTTGCAGATATATTCGTAGGTTCGAATTTGCACTACAATACATTTGACTTACAATGAATACTTTAAATAGTTGTGTCCGCTCTTTCAATGTTAAATTTACAACAACTATTATTATTTCTTGAAAAATAATATTTAATTCTTATATTTTGCAACAAATTTCATGTTTATTGCTAAAAGTTAATAAAACAATGTCAATCCATTGAATTTGTCATTGATTCCTATGCCAATTATCAATAACATTCATAGACAAATCCATAATCATTTTAATATGATATGTTGTTAGCAATATATATCAAAATAAAGTCGATTTTAATTGCATATTTAAAACTCCAAATATAATTTTGTAACAATTGATATTCACGGCTATACATTTCAATACAAAAGTTGTGATATCAAATAATAAAGATATTCTCACATGTGCTTTTCTTAGTTTTCCCATTAATTTTACGCACAAGATTTTTTTGCAATTACACTTGTGACACCGTATTCATAAAAATTTGGAATATTACCCTTCGTTAGTGTTATACATGGTATGCGTGAAATAAAAGGGAGCCACTTAATTTTGTAAGAATATATGGGTAAAAGTGTAATTGCAAAAAAATAGAAATAAATGTTACCCGAAAGACTAAGAAGGGTATTACATAAACAAATGTATGCATAGGATAAAAGTATAAATATATAATTTTAATGAATCTGAATGAATGATATTAACTACGATATTCAAAGAGATATAATATCCTATTATGTTCTATATATTTTCCAGCGCAACGCGTGGGTTTGATACTAGTTGGGATTTATCATTCGTTGCCATTAACTACCCATTATGCTCATTCCTATGGTACTGAACATTGTTTTTAAACCGGATTGGGAGGTTCGATTGGTGAACCGGATCTAGATCGGTTCGGTTAAACTGTTCTTGTCGGTTCGGTTCAAATTTCAAACAATCTGTCCAATTCAACCTATTATTTTTAACATGGTTTTAATTAGTTTAAAAATAAAAAATGTTAATTCATAATTTAAATTTTAATTTATTTAAAAATGTTAGTAGTGAGAGTTGAACCCATGATCTTTGGAAACAAATTTGAAAATCTAATTAACTAGTCTAACATAACTTTTTACTTATAACATGTTTTAAATATAATTAAACTACTATTATGTTATAAAGCGACTAGTCCATAATATATATATATATATATATATATATATATATATATGATATGTACGACATTTGACGGTGCATACAAAAAATTATTTTATGTATAATGCGAAATATGTACATTATCTATATATTTTATTTACAGATATATTTAAGTGTTAAATATATATTATTTCATTTTAGCTTGATTATTCGATACAACCACTTTTTTCTCACCGATCCGATTTAATCCGATTTTAAATAATCATGATATCATCATACGATTGAACCGATTTGATTACGTAGTTCAACTCGATCCGACCATTTAAGTAAGATTTCTGGTTCGATGTCTAGTTCGGTTTCAAAAACAGTGGTAGACAGTCCAGTTCATTGATCGAATCGACCGATCTGGTTTCAAAAACATCGTCTCGATTGTCCATTCCAATTAGCTTTGGAATTCGAGAAATGGGCTTATGGCATTTTAGATTAGTATATATTTTTGGGTAAGTTTGAAAAATAACCTCAACTATGCTTCGATTCTCGAAAAATGGCTCATTTTGAAATGTAACAAAAGCATAGTGAAATTTAACCACATTTTTAAAAACCGGATCGGATGTTGAACCAGTCAGTCTTCGATTCGGTCTAATCAGGTCGGACCGTCGGTCCAAACTGGTTAGACCGGTGATGATGTTACTATGATGTCATCATTCCTATAGACTCGAAAAAATTACACCAGACTTAATTTATTGGTCCAATCAGTCGAATCGATTTTTTGAACCGATAAAATAGGATACATATATGTAAGTTTGTATTTATATATCAATGAAATAATCATTTAAAATGTAAAAATCTTTCAATAGAATAATATGTTTGTCTAATTCGAGTAGAACTCTATAAAAATTAATTACATTTTCTAGCATTATATATGAATACAATATTATAATCATTTATTTATACTTGCTTTTAGAACATTACTCCTAAAAAGTAGCGACACAACTTATATTCCAAAAAAAGAGGGGCATAACTGATATTGTAGAAGTTAAGAAGGACATAAATGATATTAACCCTATTATTTCATTATTTAAACCTTTATTTTTTGAAAATTTACCCAATCATCAAATTTGAGTCAATCCGATCCAACCACCCGGGTCAACCCGACCCGACCACCGATCGGATCTAATTTTTATTCTATTTTTTAAAAAATTAATTATATAAAACTGACCGAATGGATCGGATGAGTCGGTTCCCGATACAATCAGTCCGACCCGTCAGTTTGATCAAGTTTTTTAAATCCTGAATTCAACTCTATGGTTTACCTCGACATAAAAGTTTGAGAAGCTTAGAGAAGTAGAAAAAAAAAGATTGTATCCTCTTTGTTGAATTGCAAAGATGAGGTACATAAGTGGTAATTAAGGTATAGCTGGAGTCCTTCGTAATTTACCCTATAATTTCTTTTAAGCCTTGCAGGAAAGACGACGAAGATCGTTGGACGGAAGCGATCGGTAGGCCGGCGCGATTTTCGCGATTGCCGGTGGGGCCGATGGTGCTGCGCGGATGTGGCGGGGTTTGGAGGTCCAGCATTGGCGCCACGCGGGAGGGGATGGGAGATAGGCGTGGGGGAAGGAGATGGTGTCACCCGCGCGGGGAAGGTTCCTTCTTTGTTGGTTGACCGAATGCCCGTTTACATCTGAAAATGACCAGGGAAGACTGGTTTTCTACCCAGATGAGGCTCCTTCGTTAGATCATAGACGGATGGCGGCGATTTTCACATCATCCCTTGCGTGAACCCACCGCGGGGACTTAAACCCGTCTGTGGGGTCTTGAGTCGCGACGAAAAGGTTACCTGCGATTTCAATGTTTCCGCGTCATCTATTTGTCTCGGAATAAAAAATCAACTTTCGGCCTTGCCATTCGTACTTAATATAGGGAAATTTCATACTTAGTGTAATCCATGGGCAAAGAAGAAGAGTGCACCATGGCAAGCACGGTTTCCTGCTGGCTCGATGTAGCCGTACTGAGAAGTAGATCGTGTTGCCGTCGAGTGTTGATCCTATTCCTTATCCTCATCTTCTTCCCTCCGGTTGCTCCACTAAAAACTGATCCTGCAGAAGGTAGCATGTGCCGAACTTGGAGTGTGTGTGTGCGTGTGTGTTGACGTGCTGGTATCTTTTCATTTTTGTTTTATTTTTGCGAACATATGGGAATTAATTCTTAGCCGCAGTTTGAGAAATTCTGCTTTCTGAGGGAATACTCTTTGAATTATGTTCTTTAAGTACACTTTTGATGGTATTGCTGGAGGATCCTTAGAGTTGTTTTTGCTCGAACCAATCACTTTTAGCTTATTTCAGTGAATTCGAATGATTGATAGCGAAATTCAGTATTCATAAGTTAAAAAGAAAACGATCGTCTGATTTCGGTTGGATTGCAATGCATTTTAGTGCCTTTTGAAGTTACCTTTGTTTCTTCAATAAATACCAAATTGTTCAGACATGTGTATCAATGTGTAATCTGCAGTTGAAGCTTTGAACACCATATTCTCCAAGTGGGGCATAGCATCAACTTCTGACTGGAACATCAGTGGCAATCCTTGTAGTGGTGTGGCAATAAATCCCAATCCTAAACTGGACAGTAGAGGAATGGCCGGCATAAGTTGTGATTGCAGCTTTGATAATAACTCTACCTGCCATATAACAAAATTGTAGGTCCTTCTCAATATTGCTTGACCATTTCAACTATCAGTATGTGTAGAATATAACTTTTTCAGCATTTTGTAGGATGGTTATTGATTACAATGTCATCGGGACAATTCCGGAGGAACTCGCGCAACTAAGATACCTCCAAGAACTGTACGTAGGCACACACACTTTTTGTTCTCATGTATATCTTGAGATCTTGAAAAACCTTTCATTTGATAACAATTGGGTTGGAGTAGAAAATATAGAAATTTCCGAATCGTGAACTCGTCTTGTCGTAGTGCAACACTGATTGATGGATTTCTCTGCTCCAAACGAGGTGAACTCGTATTGCAGATATATTGTTTCTAGGAACACTGTTTCTTTATACTCTTTTATCGATTGTGTTGAGATAGATGTTTTATTTGTCCTTTATTTATATTTCTTATTCCTTTGTCTAGTATGGAATGTATTTCATGTTTTCCTTTCCACATACTATCAGAGCGACGATCCTATACCGGAGCTTGTGCTTTAGCTACTCCTTCCCCACCAAACATTTTTCCATCTTTTTTGGTAGCAGCAGCAGCAGCCACATGCTGTCGCCACCGTTGCCGCACAGCAGCATCAACATTGCGGCCACCCCTGCTGTCGCCGCGAAGCTGCAGCGGCAACGACAACAGCCCATCGCCACTGCCGTGAGAGTATTCTCCCTCCCCTTCCGAGTGGTCGCACTCCTTGTGGCGCTCTAGAGGTCCTCTTCAACGTTTGTTGAGGCCTAGAAATTGCTCCTAAGAGCGATTTGATTAACTGTTCAGCCTGATTTTGGGATTTTTTGGGCGTTGTTTGATTATCTAAACCACCCTAGTTATTCGGAGAAGCATGTAACAGATGAAAGAGGTTGTGGTATGCGTCTATACCCACAATTATCTTCCTGTATGCCTGTGTAGACATGTTTATCCTTGTCTATAATCCCAATCTTCGTAGTAGTTGTCGTCATGTCAGACAACATGGTCGACTTCAAAGTCAAGATCCCATCCTTAGATGCCTTCAAAGGTTCATCACCCATTGCCAAGATGGATGTAATTAATTATGAGTTATGAGCTATGCAATTCATGAGCCTAATGCAGTGCAACTTTAAGAAGCATATTCTGACGTAGGACGAACCATTCGACAAGACTGGGGTTAATACCTCATGGAAGGCAGATGATGCATATGCTCTTGTTTGGCTGTTCGAGACGGTGCCCGTGGAGATAGCCAATGATATTCTAAGTCAACCCACTATGAAAGCGATGTGAGACATCCTCACTGCTACTTACTTGCAGGCGAAGAATGAGTCGAAGATACTACAACTTCAGCATGATATCTTCACATTTAATCAGAACAGACGTCCTCTTCATGCCTTCGACACTTCTTGTTGGACATGTGAGCCCACGACGAGCCATTATGCAATAAATGTTATTGCAAATATCATTCCCTGATCTGAAATGAAGAATAAATAATTTGCATAATAGGTCCCTCTGTACAATTAGGGTTATGTACCATGGCTGACTTAATGATCATACAGCTGTTGATTCAATTATTGAATCATAGAGGCTGGTGCTTGGATGAATATCTAAAGGGTTAGATTGAGGACTCATCAAGCACCGTCAAATGATTGTTAAGATGTGATCTCCAGCCTGAGTAGGAGATGGCAATCCTTTCTCACATAGGCTGATATCTGACCGACCTCTTGATGCAGGTCCTCTGCATAGGAATAGAGATTCGGAGGTGTCAGATTAGTTGGGTCAAAGAGTTGACTTAACGAGATCGAGATAACCTAAGTCCTATGTTGAATGCTGTCACAGCATAGGCACGCATCCTCTGACCGGAGACAAATGTATTGCTATATGTCTGAGTATGTACATTTGACAGACCAATAGGTTGATGACCTAACCAAGGTCTATACACCGGCGCGTTGGTGTGCATATAAGGGCATATGAGTAATACGATCTCTCAAAGGGATCATACAGGTTCAATACTGATCCGGAAGACATGAGCTCACTCATGAGATATTGGGAAGAATCAAATTCCGTGCACGGTCGTCTCGCTTTGGAAGCTTGACTGAATTTGTAGGTTTGATATATACTTTTGGAAAGTATATGATCAAGACCTAGGTATGATATATGCTTTTGGAAAGTATATGATCGATACCAAATCCCAATGATCAAATGAGAAACTTAGTGATCAAAACCTGAAGAAGACAGTGTAAAATAGATCTTGATCTTCGGGTTGACCATGGGTCTTCCAGTATGCAGGATGTACAGGTATTGGGAATACCTGAAGGGTGATGTGATCATAAACGATTGTATATCCATGACGCTTCCATTCCGAGGGAGTGATGAAACAGGTCTGGATTTTAGTGACTCCTTCCAGTAGAGAAGCAATCTGATCTTAGTCCAAGTGTTGGACATTGATCTGAATGAGATTTAGATTCAATGAGAAGATTGGATTTGCGGTCTTGATTTAATCAAGCATCTGTGGGAGGTCCGTAAGATCTGGATTTGAGATGAGATCTCAACATCCAAGTCACTATACGTGGAATAATACAATCGCCCTGTCCTTATCTCCAAGTATCTGCGGAGAAAGCACATTATTCTTGAAAGGGTTCAAGAATAATTCTTTTGATGAAATATCCAAGCAAGGACTTGATGATTAAATGTGATTTAATTATCAAGCTTAAATATGAATATGATTCATATTGTGAAAATGATTATCTAAGATAATTAAATGAGATTTAATTATCAAGGATTAAGAGAATGTGGATAACACTATCCATGATATATGCATGTTATAAATATGATTTATAATATACATATATAAGAGAGAGAATTTATGTAAATAGCATTTGTTAATTAATAATGTGAACTGGATTCACATTTGTTAATTAATTGGAAATGCAATTTACTAACTAGTTTGGGTTGTGAATATGATTCACATAATATTCAATGGCAAGATTGAAATATTCACAAAATTAATTTGGAATTAATTTTGGCGAATAATTATTGTAATTAATTGAGGAATAATATAATAAATGAAGTGGAGAAAATAACCACCCTCATGGGTGGCGTCACCCATGAAGAGTTCATGGGTGACGCCCCCCCCCTTTTTAGGGGTTGGTTAATTCCACCTCATTTGTTATATTATCTCTTGATTAATTGTTGTTATTGAACAACAAATCCTAGCCATTGATTTATCATGGACCAAGCATATCCCTTGGATCCATGTGTCCCATGGATTGAGATCCATTGGATCCTAAACTAGTATATAAGGAGGGCTAGGGTAGCCTCTCCATGGTACATCATTAAGAGTTGTACAAGGTGACAACTCTCTCTCTCTCTCTTTCTCATTCTCGCCCTCTCTCTCTTTCTCTTCTCCATCAAGTGGCCGTCCACTTTATGTTGAGAAAGGAGAGACTCTCGGTTTTCGCCTTCGACGACTCGTGGATCTCCATCTTCTTTGGAGTTTCTTACTCTAAAGGAAGACGACGGATTTCGTTTGACGAAATCGGGGGAGCCATCGCTTGGATCTTCATCGAGGATTGCGGGAAGGAACGTGACTCATCATCGCGCCCGCAAGTGCGTTCTTCGTGGATCGGACTTAAGATAGGAGGATCTCTACTTTGGGATCTCGCGATCACAACCACGCTTCAGGAGGTATTCCTTGTACTTTGTGGTTTGATGAAACGATTCGAGAAGTGTTCTCGTGATCATGTGGTTTCATCTTTAGAATTAAAATTTTAATTTCCGCTGCATCTAGCGACTAGTGCGACTAGTTGCCCCGATTGCATATGATGCGATCGACACGCTTCCGTGATGCACTTAAGGATACTCAATATCCTTCAAGTGGTATCAGAGCCATAGGTCGAATAAGGTTTTGGATATGATCCATAGACCTTAGACGATTTGGTTCTTGAAAGGGTTGCGAAATTTTTACTGCATTTCAATTTTCGCACCTCTGTATAATTGAATTTTTCGGCACTGTTTAAAATGTTTAAACACGAAATTTTCAATTGGATTTTGTTCCCCATTAAACAAGGAAACCATAGGACTTGAGTTTACTAAATTTGGACTTTATTTGCTCAAGATATGGCTTTTTGAATATGACTATATTCACTGTTGCGGGAACTGCGGATTTGAACGTAATTAATGAGATGATTACGGTTTTAATCCGCCTTGAAATGCGTGAATTATCACTTGGGTTCTTTGATAAATCAAATAGGCAATCTTTGGAATCTGAGTTTGCATTTTTTGGATTTAAATTGATCAAGATAAGTTAATTTTAGTGATTGGGGGTCACTGCTGGAAATTAACAATTTTGATCTTGAACCTTGTGATTTGTCATTCAATAATCTTGATGAAAATTAATTGTTAATTTTCTGGAATAATTAGTGATAAATATTTGTGAAATATTTAAAGAAATAATTATTTCATTGAATGACACTTGCCTAAACTACAATGATAAGATATTAGATCTTGATCATTGTTTCATCAACAAACATTGCTTTCATGAAAACTATAGTTTATCCTACAATTGTTGTAGGACAACTTTTACATGAAAACCCTTTTGCTTGAATAGGATTGGGGATTTGTCTAGAAAATCTCCTTATAATCAAAAATGTTTTGATTTGTACTATATGGTATAACTTTCGGTTGAAAAACCGATGAACATCTCAAAATACATGATGGTCTATCTGGTATTATCCTTTCCCGAGGCGGATGTGGTGCCTAGTCGGAGAGCATTGGGGTCGCGGGTTGCAACGTATGTGGTCCGTCCCACTCTCGTCGGTACTGGCCATGACAGCGGGTAGGGATTGTATAATACCGGAGACAGACAATATGTATTTTTCTAATTATTAAAATTCGAATAATACGTATTTTGAGATTATACCTACTATTCAAGTAAAAGACATGTTTGTTGATTGATGATTGGATTGATGATTAATTTAATGTGATTAAATTAATTATATCCAATAAACACTCTATTATGAATAGATGTGTATTTCCCTTGGAAGAATTAATTATGTGAATATGATTCACGATAATTAATTACAATTTGAATATGAGGTGGAGGATCACATAAGTGACATCCATGGTCTCCCGTCAAGGCGAAGGGTTCCGTCGCCAGGGATTGTATGTAGGAGACGCCTGTCCGAAGTGACAGATCCTATATGCAAGCGCATCTGGATCGGGCTCTTTGCTTCTCGAAAGAGTAAGGCCGTATGCGTAGTGACCCCAATATCGAGTCCTCATATTATTGGGGCGATATTGGATTGCGCATAGCGAGTTCTAATCCTGTTGACGGTTGGTTCAATTAGCAACGGGTCAACATCATCTTAGGGGTGGTGGGCCCGGGTGTTAAAGACCGAATTGGGAATGCAAGTTGGACTTGCAAGGCGGAATGAGTTCCCGCTTCTTTTTATCGGAGTCGTAAGTTCTCATATTATTGGGATGCGACAAAGATAGGAAAGGAGATCCCAGATCTTGCTAGAGATATAATGGTAAGAATATCTCTTACATTGAAAGTGATTAAGGGAATGAACTTTCAGTGTTGACAAGGCAAGACAACTTTGATATAAAAATTCCTAAATCAAAGTAAAATATGTATATAATATATATACCCTTATGCAAATTTCTTATTTCAGATAATCCTTCATTAAACCCACTCAATGTTATACTCAATAATAACCAGTAAAATATCATGGATTGACTCTTGATCCAGATATTGTACTTGCAATTGGACACATAATGTATGTGGTTGCAGTGTGCAAGTCCCCTCAACATAATGAGGAAGGGCAATTAAATAAGACAATAAGACATCACCTTAGGGTTTGTATGTCTCTATAGTCTTGATCTTTCATCGAGTGTACTTTGGAAGTGACATGTCGATGGTGATCGTAATTGTCGGATAATCCTTATAAAATAAAAGAAGATATTTTGGCATACAAATGTGCTCTAGACATTTAATCATGAATGACATGGTTCTATGCATTATGCAGAATGGTGGCTCGAAAGAGATGATGTATTCAAAATGTTTGAATACCTACCTGAACCTAAGTCTAAGAGTTAAGATATATGTAGATATGATGAGTGTCATCATTCTACTGTCTATACTCTGGTCATTCGTGAAGCTTCATAATATTCATATTGTATGAATTTAATGAAGCATGTATAAATGTTGAAATGCTCTTACATTGAATTCTTTTTGAATTTAACATAAGAGATCCTTAGTCTTAAGCAATGGTTGTTTATAGATTAAGAGAGTGCAGTGGAAGCATGGGTCGGACCCGAGTAAGAAGGAAAGTCAAAGAGTTGACCTACTTCTGTGACTTCCATATGACATCCAAAGAGTTGGATGAATGCCAATACTGCAATATGTTGATGTGTTGATAGTATGACTATCAAGTCTGTCTAAATTCCTTAGTGAAGGACTCAGATAGAGCATCAGAATAATCTACATAAATCATTGACTCTGACTTTATTATTTCATAAGATAAAGTCTGACAATTGTATCCCAATCTTCTAATGACATTTGCAATTGTTGCATATATATTAGAAGATTAGAAATTTGATCTTAAGGTTTAGTAGTCGTCTACATGGATATTGATGTAATTGTTGCACCAATCTCTGTTGGATAGATGGACTTCATATTCTCAGTGGGAGAGCCCTTAGTCTTAGAGAATGTCTCTATGACCTAGATATTAGAATACCCTCATTGTTTGTTTCTAAATGTTGGAAATAAACATGAATTCTGAGATAGAACTATCATAAAGAGTTATGATGGATATATTTCAGATAGTAATCTAACATCTAGTGGACTCCACAAAATTAGAAAATTAATGAATAGTTCATTAAGATTTCTAATACTGAAAATCAAACCTTATAAGATCAATAGGAGGATGAAGATCATTTGACAATGATCTGGCATCAAGCCTTGGACATTTGTTGTTGATTTGATCAATAGACTAGTAAGATATGAAACTTTAGAGTGTCTAAAATTTCAAATCTTACATACTTGTGAATATTGTATTCAAAGTAAAATGTCCAATACACCCTTCTATGGGAATGGTGTTAGATGTCGAGGTATTCAAGATCTCATACATATTGATGTATGCAGATCATCTATATCATAGTAAACATTATGGATATGTGATATCTATTGATGATTATGTATGATATGAGATTTCTTCTCTTCACCTGAGAAACCTTTGAAATGTTCAAAGATTCACAATTTTGGTTTAGAACCAAAGTTTGAAGAAAGATGAAATGAATTTGATCTAACCTAGGTAGCTTGTACCTATTAGATAAAATTCAAAGAATACCTTATGGAGATATGAATATCATTTCTATCTCACTCCTCCTAATACACCTAAACTCAATGGAGTTGTAGGGAGATACAATTGGATCATGTGTGACATGATTTGATCAATGATTAATTTTAGCATAATTTCCTCTTAGCTTCCAGGTATATATGTGTAGTAGAGACTACAATATATATCCTTGATAAGGTTCCATGCATGTAAGCTGGAATCTAGCACTTAAGAGTGCTACTTCATTAGGAAAATAAAGTATGGTATTGGATACCTACTTTATGACCTTGAGATTCTTAAAAGATCTCATTTCTGAGAATATGATTCTTAGAGGATGACTCTCTTAAGAATCAAGATGAAAATGAAGTATAGGAACTCATTTAATCTTGAGAAGATAATGAGACTCCTGAAATCGGAAACTAAAAGGACAATTAAAGATGAAACATTAATACCTCTTCAAATGAGTTTGAGGATGTATTCCATGTGTCAGTTGAGTATGACAATGATCGGACTTCATGTGATGAAGCTCCTAAGGATCATGACATGGAATGATGGATATTAGCAATAAAGTCCAAAAGTAGACTTCATATACAAAGTGTTGTATATGGACCCTCGAGGATCCACCTATAAGGGTTTGACCCATTAAGGTGTAAATGGATCTTCAAGAGAAAGGGAACCTGATGAGAAGGTAGAGACCTTCAAAGCTCGGTTCGTAGCCATAAGCTACACATCGGAAGAGAAGACATTGCTTGCAATGAGACTTGCTCTTCGGTAACCATGCTTAAACTCATCAGAATATTGCTAACCTTAGCTACACAACTTGACTATTGCATCTTCAGGATGTAATTCAAGATTGCATTCCTCTAAGAATACCTCTCTGAGGATATTCACATGAAGTAGCCCCAGGGCTTCATGGTTGAGGAAAGCAATGTGAAAGCTAACGAAATCCATCTATAAGCTTTTTGTAGTTGGAACATCAGATTTGATGAAATCATAAGTGTTATGATTTCAGATAGAATCTTGATGTACCATGTGAAGCTTAGTGGGAGTGCCATTGTGTTCATCGTGCTAAATGTAGATAATATCCTAATCATTTGAAATGATATAAGGATGATAATAAGTGTTTTATAGACTGGCTATTCCATACCTTGAGATATGATCTCAAGAATACCTCTTAGATCTTAGTTCTGAAGTTGTTCAGAAGCAAAGAAAAGAGGGTATTGGGACTGTCACATTTGTAGTACACCTTGGACATATTCCATTCCTGGAAATTCCAAGAAAGGCTTTCTTCCTTGAGATTTGGTACTGACCTATCTAAAGGAATAGCACCTCAAAGAGTTGAGGAAGTGAATGCTAGAACTGCTTGCACTTGTGCATCAGTTACGGAAAGCTAAGTGTTTGCTAGATGTGTACGAAAGCCAGATATCTGCCATTCAGTGGGAGTAGTAAAGTGTTGCTAATCCTACTATGGAGAGAAAACACTTGATTGCAGTAATAACGATATCTTCAAAGATGACAAGGCTATAGAGATAGTGATCTCTAAGTCTCATCTTCAAGAAATTAAGACTTTATAGATAGAGATCTAAAAGGTCTTAACTATGGATACCTTGAGAGATAGTGATCTCCCGGAATAAGGGTATTCTGATAAGGATTATGGAAATACTGGTTCTAATAGTTATTGAGCAATAGTGTCAAGGACACTATAACTGCTTTGACTAGATTGAGTATTGGTTGCATTAGATGCAACATTCGCATTGGATGCGAGCACTGTTACCTAGGGATATGCAAGTGCCGTAAAAGGACTTGGCATAGTCTTTTGGGAACAGAGTGACTGATCAGCTTACCTAGCTATTTCTAAATAGCCTATGATTGTCACATGAGTGTGGGTTTATATGATTAGCCCATTAATGGCTCTTTGGGCTAGTGGGAGATTGTTGGACATGTGAGCCCACGGCGAGCCATTATGCAATAAATGTTATTGCAAATATCATTCCCTGATCTGAAATGAAGAATAAATAATTTGCATAATAGGTCCCTCTGTACAATTAAGGTTATGTACCATGGCTGACTTAATGATCATACAGCTGTTGATTCAATTATTGAATCATAGAGGCTGGTGCTTGGATGAATATCTAAAGGGTTAGATTGAGGACTCATCAAGCACCGTCAAATGATTGTTAAGATGTGATCTCCAGCCTGAGTAGGAGATGGCAATCCTTTCTCACATAGGCTGATATCTGACCGACCTCTTGATGCAGGTCCTCTGCATAGGAATAGAGATTCGGAGGTGTCAGATTAGTTGGGTCAAAGAGTTGACTTAACGAGATCGAGATAACCTAAGTCCTATGTTGAATGCTGTCACAGCATAGGCACGCATCCTCTGACCGGAGACAAATGTATTGCTATATGTCTGAGTATGTACATTTGACAGACCAATAGGTTGATGACCTAACCAAGGTATATACACCGACGCGTTGGTGTGCATATAAGGGCATATGAGTAATACGATCTCTCAAAGGGATCATACAGGTTCAATACTGATCCGGAAGACATGAGCTCACTCATGAGATATTGGGAAGAATCAAATTCCGTGCACGGTCGTCTCGCTTTGGAAGCTTGACTGAATTTGTAGGTTTGATATATACTTTTGGAAAGTATATGATCAAGACCTAGGTATGATATATGCTTTTGGAAAGTATATGATCGATACCAAATCCCAATGATCAAATGAGAAACTTAGTGATCAAACCCTGAAGAAGACAGTGTAAAATAGATCTTGATCTTCGGGTTGACCATGGGTCTTCCAGTATGCAGGATGTACAGGTATTGGGAATACCTGAAGGGTGATGTGATCATAAACGATTGTATATCCATGACGCTTCCATTCCGAGGGAGTGATGAAACAGGTCTGGATTTTAGTGACTCCTTCCAGTAGAGAACCAATCTGATCTTAGTCCAAGTGTTGGACATTGATCTGAATGAGATTTAGATTCAATGAGAAGATTGGATTTGCGGTCTTGATTTAATCAAGCATCTGTGGGAGGTCCGTAAGATCTGGATTTGAGATGAGATCTCAACATCCAAGTCACTATACGTGGAATAATACAATCGCCCTGTCCTTATCTCCAAGTATCTGCGGAGAAAGCACATTATTCTTGAAAGGGTTCAAGAATAATTCTTTTGATGAAATATCCAAGCAAGGACTTGATGATTAAATGTGATTTAATTATCAAGCTTAAATATGAATATGATTCATATTGTGAAAATGATTATCTAAGATAATTAAATGAGATTTAATTATCAAGGATTAAGAGAATGTGGATAACACTATCCATGATATATGCATGTTATAAATATGATTTATAATATACATATATAAGAGAGAGAATTTATGTAAATAGCATTTGTTAATTAATAATGTGAACTGGATTCACATTTGTTAATTAATTGGAAATGCAATTTACTAACTAGTTTGGGTTGTGAATATGATTCACATAATATTCAATGGCAAGATTGAAATATTCACAAAATTAATTTGGAATTAATTTTGGCGAATAATTATTGTAATTAATTGAGGAATAATATAATAAATGAAGTGGAGAAAATAACCACCCTCATGGGTGGCGTCACCCATGAAGAGTTCATGGGTGACGCCCCCCCCCTTTTTAGGGGTTGGTTAATTCCACCTCATTTGTTATATTATCTCTTGATTAATTGTTGTTATTGAACAACAAATCCTAGCCATTGATTTATCATGGACCAAGCATATCCCTTGGATCCATGTGTCCCATGGATTGAGATCCATTGGATCCTAAACTAGTATATAAGGAGGGCTAGGGTAGCCTCTCCATGGTACATCATTAAGAGTTGTACAAGGTGACAACTCTCTCTCTCTCTCTTTCTCATTCTCGCCCTCTCTCTCTTTCTCTTCTCCATCAAGTGGCCGTCCACTTTATGTTGAGAAAGGAGAGACTCTCGGTTTTCGCCTTCGACGACTCGTGGATCTCCATCTTCTTTGGAGTTTCTTACTCTAAAGGAAGACGACGGATTTCGTTTGACGAAATCGGGGGAGCCATCGCTTGGATCTTCATCGAGGATTGCGGGAAGGAACGTGACTCATCATCGCGCCCGCAAGTGCGTTCTTCGTGGATCGGACTTAAGATAGGAGGATCTCTACTTTGGGATCTCGCGATCACAACCACGCTTCAAGAGGTATTCCTTGTACTTTGTGGTTTGATGAAACGATTCGAGAAGTGTTCTCGTGAATATGTGGTTTCATCTTTAGAATTAAAATTTTAATTTCCGCTGCATCTAGCGACTAGTGCGACTAGTTGCCCCGATTGCATATGATGCGATCGACACGCTTCCGTGATGCACTTAAGGATACTCAATATCCTTCACTTCTCTCAGGGATATGTTTGAGAAGCTATATGATTTCATTCCCTTGATTGCTTTGCCAAAATATCTCAAGGCTCATAGAGATTCGGTGATGACCGGAGTCTTTCTAGTCATGAATATGATGCAACTCGATCACAAATCCTTACTGATGTCACTATACCTCCAATATTGCAGATTGAATAGGATCTCTATAACATATGATGTTGCTACTCAACAGTCACATACCTCCTCGGTTATGGCCGCATCTTGTGGTAAAGGGATTTCTACGCAGTACAGAGGGCGTGGTACTCGTGGCTGGGGAGGGGATAGTCGACCCCGTCAGCCGTGCACTTACTGCTATAGACTAGTTCATTCTGAGGATACATGCTACTCCAAGTATGCCTTTTCTGTTTCAGATCGTGTTGCAGAGCAGAATTAGCCCTTTAGTGCTCCTCCTTCGGTATTTGATCAGAGGTTCGATGAGCTTGTGGTAAGACTGAGAGATATTATGCTCACACTTTAGTCATCTACTTATCTTTCAGGATCTTCAGAGGAAGCTGCGTCAGCATCTGCCACCACATCATGTACAACATATGCTCTTAGTAGCTGTTACAGAGCAGGTTTATCAGAATGGATTATGGATTCAAGAGCGTCACACCACCTCTGTGGTGATATAGTGTAGTTTAATGCATGCAGATCGATTCAGCCAGGTAGATCTGTAGTTATAGCAGATGGGGCCCACTCTTCCATTACTGTACAAGGCGTTGTGTAGTTGGCTTCGATAATGCATCTACAAAATGTTCTTCATACTCCTGATTTTTATATGAATTTACTGTCTATTAATCAAATCATCAAAGACTTACATTATCGTGCCATATTTGATCCGTCTTCTCTTATGCTTTAGGACAGTTATTACGAGCAGAGTGATTGGATCTGATCGTGAACACGGAGGTCTTTATAGACTAGTCCAGTCCCCATATGCTGGTGCTTCGACCATTCGTACTAGATCATTCGCCCCTTATGTGTGGCACCTCTGGTTTGGTTACATTCCTCTGTAGAAGTTGTGTCATGCACTTCCTCAGATTTTTCCTCGCTCTACCCTCCAGTATGAGGCTTACCAGCTTGGGAAGCACCACCGGTCTACTTTCATAGTTGTCAGGGTCGTAGTAGTCATAGTATTTTTGAGTTGATCCATCTTGATATTTGGGGTTCGAGTCATGTCCTAGACCATCAGGGGCACATATTTTATCTTGTTGCTGTTGGTGATTTTTCCAGGTTGTCTTGGGTATTTCTACTTAAGAACAAGTTTGATTCTGGTCCTGTTATTCAGTGTTTATTAATGAAATAATGAATGTTTTTTTTTGCAAATGTCAAATATATTTGTTCTAACAATGCATTAGAATTCTGTAGCTTACAACTGTCTCAGTTCTTCAGGACCCTTGGTATTGTACATCAGACTTAATGTGCATATACGTCCCAACGAAACGGGTGGCTGAACGCAAACATTGTCACCTTTTGGATGTCACCAGAACCCTCCTAATTTAGAGTCGTGCTCATCATTCCTATTGGGGATTTGCGGTTCTAACTTCTTGCTACCTGGTGGATCGTATGCCGTAGCCTGTGTTGGTAGAGAAGATTCCTTTCTTGATTGTGTTTCTTGAGAAGAATCTTTTCTCCCTCACTCCAAGATGTCGGTCCCATGCGACATCCACAAAACCTGCACATAACAAAATTCATTTACTTCATGGATAATTGAAAATTATAAATTTTCCAAAAATGTATACCTGCTATGGAGATTGCATATCAAATGCATCACGATATGGCCGAAAAACATGTGTTGGTTGCCGTCTATTCTCAAAGTATGCCCTCCAACGAACACCTAATGGCCGCCCATGCCATTGGGGCCTCAATCTAATAACAGGGGCTATATGGGGAAAGTGCTCCCACACCCAAAGCTATAAAAGTATAACAGAACTCCCTACCTCCTCAATGCCCATGTCTGCAGCGTAACAAAGATGCCTGTACAAGTAAGCCAATGTGGCAGATCTCCAACTGAAAGTACCAGTGACATCAAGATCGGACAAAAGCGGTAAAGTTATAATAGATATCAACGGCCTGCTCTTGTCCTTGAATAATACACCACCAAGGAGCTGCAGGATGTACGCCCTCGCATGCCGTATCAATGTGTCCTCATCTGCATGGGCGGGCACATGTGTAAATGATTGATACAACCAACTCGCTAGCACCCTCGAGTGTTGGATCTCATTCTCCATTGGGCGAACCTCAAGTAATTATTCACAAATTTCAGCCCATTTCCCTATAGTCGTCGTGGCACCGGTCACTGCCATGCCATCAACTCGCAATCCCATCAACACAGCTACATTCTGAAGTGTAATCGTCATCTCCCCGTTGGCCATATGAAATGTATGTGTTTCCGGCCTCCATGGCCTCTCGGCCTACGAAGTAGTCAAAATAAGGAGAGAATCTTTTTAGTGGTTTTTAATTTGTTTTATATTTTTTTAGGATTTTTAATATATAAAGAAAATAAGAAAAGCAAGGAAGAACACAATTCAACAAATAAAATCAAACACACTAAACTAAACAGTAGACAATTTTTGTGGAATTTTTAGGGGAGTTTTTATATTTTTTTGTGATTTTTCAATCTGGACAGTGACGAAAATATAGGTTTTTGAATTTTTAAAAATATCAAACAAAATCAGAAATGTCCTCAAAAATCCGTGAAAATTCTACACCATGGCAGGAGCCATGTGTCAAATTCTCATTGGATTTGGAGGTGATTTGATATTTTATTCAAAAGTAGAGATAGGGCACTATGCACAGGGACTGAAATGCAAATACCCAAAGTTCTGGGGGTCCAGGTGCAATTAACTCAGCAAAACACGCGCCACGCGCGTGCCTGGGGCACTCAGGGACCCAAATGTAAGAAAAATAAGTTCCGAGGGCTTATTGGTAACAAGTACCAAAAGTCCAGGGGCCTCACTTGCAAATTACCCAAAATAAAACGCACATGCGGAAATAAAGCATTCACAGGGGTATAACTGCAATTAAAATAAACTTTTCATTCATGCAAGAACATCCAGAACTACAAGGGCATCTACTGCAATTAACCCAAAGATATCACGTGTCGAAGCACGTGTCCACAACAGTCAGGGGTATAAATGCAAATAACATGAAGCTCAGGGTCCTCTATGCAAATAAACCTAAAACTAAACAACTGACTTAACTATTTACAGGACTAAAACGAAATAAAGCAAAGATAAGGGCCTAAGGGTAAATTACCCTTTATTAACCGGAGCGGCTGGATGACTGCCACGTGTAGATCTGACGGTCCAGATGGGGGCGGCTCTCCAGCGCTGGGACTGCTCTGGCTGATCCAACGGTCGAGGCCAGGACACGTGTGGATCTGACGGTCCGGATCGAGCTCCTCAGATCTGACGTCAAAGGGGGGGCTCCAGGAACCAACGGTGGAGATGGCGTCTGGAGCTGGAGACTGATCCAACGGTAATGGAGGGTGCTGGAAGAACTGGTCCCCGGCGAGACTCGCCGGGCTCGTGCGGGCGCTGGCCTCCTCCTTGGAGCGCTCTGATGGTCGGAGAAGAAAGCTGGTGCGCTCCTGCGTCTGCTGCGATGCTCCGATGATCGACCCGAGCTCGGAGGAGCTCGGGGGCGGTCGGCGGAGCTGGGTCTCCTGGCCTGAATGACCAAGCCCTCAGATGGACTCGGTGGGACCTGCAAAGTGGCTCAGAAGATTCGCGGGTCGAGGGCAAACTGCCTCGACCCAGTTAGGCGGAGCGAAGGTGGCTGGTGCGTCGGGGTGGCGGGCTCCGGCGAAGGTGGTGGACGGAGGAGCCCGGTTCCCAGCTCCTGTGCGAGCTGGGTTGAGTGCGTGGGTGCAGAAGGTGCGTCGGAGGGAGACGGTGATGGTGGTCGATTCCGATGGTCGAGATAGGTGATAGGGTGGTCGGAATCAAGGAACGACGGCGGAGCTGCGATTTGGGCGTAAACGGAAATCGAACGAAATAGGAAAGCTAAATGGCTACCTGAATGGTCGAAGAGACTGTGGCGGAGCTGGGGAAGCTCCTGGTCTTGGCCTCAAGGGGCGTCTCGGCTCGAGGCTCGAAGCTCGCTCAAGTGGCGGAGCTACGGCGGCTACGTCGCCGGATCAGTGGATTCCTCCTCCTCTGCTCGCTGCAACAGGTGGAATCGCTCGTTGTCACTCTCGCGGTCTCTCTGGAGCTCACAGGGAAGGGGGCGAATGACCAAAGATGGAGAGAGAAGGTGGCGGAGCAGCGGCTTTATAAGGCTAGGGGTCCGAGAAGACTGGGTCCGGGCAAGCTCAGGAGCGCGCGGATGCCGAGGGAGCGGCTCCGGCGAGGAAGTCGGATGCACGGCGAAGGATTCGGACCCGGGGTTTGGCGGATTGGTGATCGGGTCGAGCGGGTAATAATTGGAGAAATCGGGTCCGGAGCTCGAACCCGTGGGAAGTGGTCCTGGGGGGGTAGTTGACCGGGCGATCAACATCCCCAGGACCCAATGAGAAGGGGCCACGTGGCCAAACTTTGAAGCTAAAAAATAAGGTAGCAAATGGCCGAATTTGCAAAAAGTTAAAACATGAAATATTTTTATTTTATTTTTTTCTATTTTTTTTGTGATTTTTAATAATTTTTCTGAAATGAAAATAGGCTATATACATAGTATGTACTATATATAGGTATATACAATATATATAGGGTTTTGATTTTTTTTGATTTTTATATATTATTTTTATGCAAATTTATCCTCATTTTATATTTTATTTATTTATAGTATAAAATGAGGAGTAAAAGGGTATTTTTATTTTATTTTTATTATTTACTTACATAGGTCAAATAAATACATATGTACATTTATATACATGGTATATGTACAATGTATTTTTGTATTTTTTAATTTTGCTATTTTTATTTTGTTTTGATTTTAATTGTTTTTATTTTATTTATTTACAATATATAACATAGACTATTTACAAAAATTATAAGAATTACTTTTATATATTTACAAAGCTAAATAAATATATAGGAGTGGTTTGTGTACATGATGAAAGGGAGTATTTTTGATCTTTTTGATTTTTAACTTTTTATTTTGTTTTTTTATATTTTTATAAATATATACAAGTATTTACAAGCATATTTTTGGGTGAGGAAAATATAGTTTTATTTATTTACATAAATATTTACACATGAGCCCCTATCTCCCTCTACTTTGGCTTTTATGCGGTCAGAGGCCCATGCTGAGCCCTCCCTTGGGTTAGGTTGCTCAATATTTATTCTAAATATTTCCCTCTTTTTCTTTTTAATCTTTATTCTTTTATTTTTGCACAAAAACATGCTAATTATAGGTTTTTACACAATGCACGCTTTTGGTAATTATTTATATTTACATATATCTACATGCATTTGCAAAGGTTTTTGTAGCTAAAATATAAGAATAAAGAGTGATGAATGGGTATTCATCATAACTCCTCCAAACCTGCCTGCACAACAAATGGCCGGATGCGCTCGTCCAGTGGTATGTGTCGTACTTGCTTCTCCCTTCGCCGACATCGTAGCCATGATGATACCTGCCGACATAAATATGATTTGTTACTTGCATGTAAATCATGCTAATGATATGAAATGAAACCAACATAATAACTTTTTTTTTAGATAAATAGCAATTCTTAACTTACATCACCCTCCCAAACTCGGCGTGAGCGATGTCAGTCCTGCTGTATCAGTACAGAAGTGTTAATCGGGCCTGGATCCATCTACAACACACATTTTTTTTGAAGCTCAAAAAAAGGGGGAGACACTCAACGGTGTTCGCCCCAATATATTAAAAAATTAAAAGAAGAATAAGACAGAGAAGGAAAAAAAGTACAGGACAACATAAGACAGAAAAATCGAATATACAAAAGTATACCACCATCCCCAAAAACAAACTGCGGCCTACACCGCACACCAGTCATCCAGAAGACGCGAACAATGGATAAGAACGTTATCCCTGTAAAAGCGTTGGCCGGAGAAGAGGGCTTCATTCCTTCCCAACCAAATGCACCACAGCCTTGCAATCGGGGCCAAGATGTCTCTCCTAGCCTTGTTCCTGTTGCACACCAATAATTCGCAGAAAGCAGAGAGATCGTCCGATCTCACCCAATCCAGATCATCCCAAATCCCTCGGATCATGGGGCAGCCGAAGAATAAGTGATCTATCGTTTCCACATCCGAATCACAAAGGATACAATTAGTAGCGACGTTATCCATGAATCTAGAGCAACGATCACGCGTTAACAACCTCTTTCTGCGCAGAAGCCAAAGGAAAAAGTTAATGCGCTCAGGAAGCCTCAGACTCCAAAAAAAGCAAGAATCGCGCACGAGGATATCGGCCCCGACCGGTGGGGGCGGAGCCAACGCCTAATACGCTTTCCTCGTGGAAAATGTGCCATCCTTCCAAGCCCAGTGATCCTGCCCATCACTAGGCTGGTCAGTGTCACGGATTGCGTCCAGAAGTGAAATAAAATCATCAAGCCGCTGGTCCGAGAAATTCGCGAGAAAACGCGGACACCAGCAGCCAGCCAGCAGCCATCTACAACACACATAGCAAAAGTACACATTAGAAATAAAAAATGGGAAGATATAACAAATGCTAGAAGCTACCAACATAATAACTTTTTTTAACGAGTAATATATTACACTTACTTAGGCTGTTACATTTTCTCTTATTATGACTTTCCCCTCCACATCTCCCACATCTATTTTTGTTTTGATTTGATGTAGGACATGTAGTTGATGAAGATGCTCTCGAGTTTTTCTTTGGACATGTGCGTTTACTATGACCGAAATTAGGATAAATGTACACACATGTTCACACGCACATACATGCACACACCCACATATACACACTTCCAACATGCACGCCCACATGCTCACACGTACCCACACACGCGTCCATGCATATGCACACACCTACACGTCGATATGCACCCATATGATCCTCCCCCAAACCTTAATACAAGCAAATAACATGCAACCCCTGTTGAGCTATTTCGTTGAACATATGGTAGGCATTATCCCAAACATCAAACTATGCATTGACCCCCTACCAAGCCATCACTCTAGACCATTTAAACATCTATATGAGACCAAAAATGTGTGGAAAATACATGGAGGGAAGCAATAGAGGTGGTGTTAGCTTGGTATCTTTGTGCCCAAAAAATGAGGAAATGGTAAATGTTGGAGAGGAGGATGGAGAGCACCACCACATGCTAGCCACCGTTGCTCCAGAGTCATCGCTGGTCCGCTGCCGCGCTTGCCAGAACGCAAGGGAGGAGGATGAAGGAAAGGGCGATGGTGGGGAAGTGGAGAGGGGGAGGTTGGGGGTCGGGTTCTATTGGGAAACAATAGAAGGGGGGAATTGGGTCGCGCAAGGGGGAGTTGGGTTGGCGGGGGATATGGGGTGGTGCGTGCGTGTGTTTTATTTTTTCCTTTCCACCCTTAATGAAACACTCAAACCCTGACATTTGCCACCCTAGATTCCCGATTCGAGCGTGCAATGATCCGTTTCGATCGTCTCACAGTGGCGATAAATATCAGTTCAATATTTATATATTTCCGATATTGGATGATTCCAGAATTGAGAGAATAAGGGTTTCGATTTTTCGTATTAAATTTTGCAATTAACCAGTCAAACAACCTCCGATTGATGAACGGTTGATTCCATTGGTTCTGGTTAGTCGAGAGGTAGGAGTTAGTGATGATTTCCATACCCCTTTGCTGCTTGGATTGCATCGCATGCTTTTTCAGCAAAACCCGGTACAATGCGATCGACTTTGGCCAATCGACCTTGGATGGGACCCGATCCGCGATCTGCGGATCAATCCGAGCTTGCTCGACATTAATCAGATTTTTATCGGGTTACGCAAACCGAAGTCGGGTCAGATCTAAGTTCAGAATCAAGTGGTTTGGAGCCCAGCATTACATATATGCTCCTGCTTGAGGGGAAGTTTTGAGATAGATGTTTTATTTGTCCTTTATTTGTATTTGTTATTCCTCTGTTTACTTTATGTAATTATCCCTAAGGATTTTCTCCTATATAAGAGATCCCTAGGGTTTCAATATAATATATCTCATCTTTTCCTTTCTACAGATTGCATTCTTCATTTTTTTAATCTTATGAAAAGCCAAGGGTATCCCCCTTTCTTGGCTTAAAAAAGAAAAGAAAAGCCAAGGGATGCTTTTCGGAGGTTAGTAGTCATTCAGTTGGGCATCTTATGCTGCTCGGTGGCTGCTTTGGATACAAACCCTTCAGTAGAGAAACATGGTCTGGAAATTCTGCTGTAGCATGAATATAACAACCTTGAGATGCAACTAGGAGAAAATGGTGTTGACAACAAGTAGAGGTGGGATGATTATAATCTTTGGAGTTGGCTTGATTCTATAACTTAAGGGATATAGATGTACTTACCATTTAGGAGTTGATTCACTTCAAGCGATATGGATAGGAATTAATTGGTCGGGTATGAAGTTCTGGGGGTTGACGAGGTATATAAAGATAAGTTGGAGATCAAAAGTTTATTTATTAAAATTGGCATCAAAAGATTAATGCAGTTGATTATGCGAAGCGATATTAGGATAACGTTGATAAACTTGCGATGTACATATTTTGAAGTCTTGCCTTAGAATTATGTACATTTTTAAACATAGATTTAAGCAAATATCTAGATTTCGTTAGGGCGTTCCCTCCTTGCGACATGCTGCATCACCTGAATGCAATAAGAAGTTGGTAAGGGCCGCTACATCACAACCCGGATGTAGTTCAAAATTTGCAAATGTTCTCGCATGAGAAACGCATGCGAGTAAATAAGCTAGTTCCGTTGCATCGCGACCCTTATGCAGTCCAAACTTTGCTAGGGTTCTCGCATGATGGACACATGCGGGTAAAGGAGTTGGTCCAAAAGAGATTGCAAAGGAAGCTGCAGATAGGTAGTTGGAATATTGGCATTTTGATTGGCAAATCGATGTAGATAGTTGATGTGATGGAAAGAAGGAAGATTAAGATATTATCTCTCCAAGATACAAAATGGGTTGGAGAGAAAGCAAGGGAGATCGAGAAGACATGCTTTAAACTTTGGTATCAGGTAAAGATAAGGGTAGAAATGATGTTGGAATGGTTGTTCATAGGGATTTGATGGATTATGTGGTTGATGTGCAAAGATATGAAGATCGGATTATATTGCCAAAAGTGGTGCTCAAAGAAGAAATTATGAATATCATCTCATTTTATGCATCGCAAATTAGCTTAGATGATATGATTAAACAAGCTTTTTGGGAGGATTTGGATAAAGATTATGCAAGGAATCCCACAAAGAGAGATGATTTGCTTAGGTGGAGATCTTAATGCACATGTGGGAAAGGATGCTTAAGGGTATGCTAGTGTTCATGAAGGGCATGACTTCGGGGATAGAAATGAAGAGGGAAAAGTCTTTATGGATTTTGTAACGGCTTATGATCTTTTCATTGCAAATACTCTCTTCAAAAGGGAGGAGCATTTAATTACTTATAAGAGTGGCTTGAATAGAATACAGATAGATTACTTTACGTTGAAAAGAAGATATCGGTTGTGTTGCAACGACTGCAAAGTAATCCTATGAGAGAGCCTGACCAGCAAACATCGCTTGTTAGTCATGGATGTGCAAATAAAATGGTTAGTAAAGAAAATGAGGATTTCCAAGATCACTAGAACTAGATGGTGGAATCTTCGATTGAAGCAATCAAGTTTCAGGGAGAAGGTTTTAGAAGACTTATCTTGGGATTATAATGGAAGTGCTAATGAGATGTGAGAGACGGTAGCATCTTGTATCCGAAGGGTAGACAAAGAGATGCTAGGTGAGTCAAAAGGAGGATTTCCAAGCCAAAATGAGGCTTGGTGGTGGAGTGAGGGGTGCAAGAGAAGCTCGAAATTAAAAAAGCTTGCTTTAAAGCTATTTCTAAGGATAGAGTAGTTGAAACTGTCACAAACTACAAAACAACGAAGAAGGAAGCAAAGAAGACGGTAAGCGAAGCTTAAGTCAAAGCTTATGAAGTTTTGACTTAGCTTCGCTTACCTTCTTCTTATGAAGTTTTGTACAAAAATCTTGATTCTAAGGAGGGTCAAAAGGATATATTCAAGCTAGCTAAAGCAAGAGAAAGAGATACCAAAGATCTTTCTTAAGTGAGATGCATTGAGGGGGAGGAATGTCACGTGCTTGTTACTCAGAAGGATATAGAGACTAGTTAGAAGGTAAGCTTTTCATTGGGGAAGGAAATAGAGATATCACTTTGGGAAATCTAGCTAGTAGTGAAATTTACTTGAATCGTGCAAGCTACAGAAGAATACAAAGGAAGGAATTAGAGGAGGCATTGGAGGTTATGAGACATGGGAAAGGTGTAGGACATGATGACATTCCTATAGAATTTTGGGGAGTTTTAGGTGAGCGTGGTTTGACTTGGCTTACAAATTTACTCGCTGTTATTTGGCGAAGCAAGAAAATACTTGAATAATGGAGGAGAAGTATAATAGTGCCTCTTTATAAGAACAAATGAGACATTCAAAATTGTTCAAATTATAGAGGTATCAAGCTGATGAGTTCACTATGAGAATTTGGATATGTGCGATCGAAAGAAGGTTGATGCAAGTTTTCAAAGTAAATGAAAACAATTCAGATTCATGCAAGTCGCTCAACTATTGAAGCCATCCACTTGCCGAGGAGAGCAATGGAGATTTACAGAGCTAAAAGGAAGAACCTCCATGTGATTTTTATAGATTTAGAGAAGGCTGATGATTCTGTCCCACAGGAGATATTGTAGAGAATTTTGGAGAAGAGACAAGTATATATCGTATATATTAACCTCATAAAAGATATGTATGATAGGGCTTCATCTTGTGCAAGGATATACTCTGGGAAGACTGACTATTTTGACATCAACATTGGTCTGCATCAAGGTTTAACTTTGAGTCCATTCCTTTTTACTTTGATTATGGACGAGTTGAGAAGTCACATTCAGGATGTGATACCTTGGTGTATGTTATTCACTAATGATATTATGTTGATTCATGATACCAGAGATGGAGTAAATGAGAAGCTTGGGGTCTGGAGACATGCATTGGAGATTAAAGGATTTCATATAAGTAGGACTAAGACTGAATATATGGAGTGTACTTTTGATGGAAGCAATGGTGAAGGAATCCGTGTTAAGATTAACATTCAGAAGAGAGTTCTTTTAGATACTCAGGATCTATTTTGCAACATGATGGAGAAATTGATGGAGATGTTATTGTTAGAATTATTATATTACAATTATGTTTGTAATCCTTCGGGTTTCGTAACCCTTAACCCTTCGGGTTCTGTAACCTTAAACCCTTCGGGTTCCGTAACCCCTCAGGGGTATTTATGTACTTTTCCTGTTGTACTCTCTAGGTTTTCTCTCTATATAAGAGACCCTAACCCTATGGAATAGATATCCCATTCGTCTCTCTTCTCCACATAGTATCAGAGCAACGGTCTTAGAACGAGGTTCTGACCTAAAATCACCACTGCCACCTTCAAGCCTCGCAAAATCCTGCGCGGACCCTCTTCCCTGAATTATGGCCCCGTGCAAGGCCCTCCAATCGCTTCTAGTGCAGCAGCTCGACCCCAAAGGAGCATCTCCAACACCTACTGGTGTCGCCAGGGGGCACACAACCCTCCTGCTAGCGCTATCCTGCGCTCTCAGAACCTCCTACGAAGGTCGTCAGCCTCACAGTTACCCTCCACAGGTACCGTAGGTCTCTTTGGAGATCCAAAACTCATCAGGACTGCTGCCAATCATCCGGATCTGTTGTCCATGAGGGTTTTCAGCCCTTCTTCAAGGGCAAACATGTGTTATAGGGCATTTTTTGCTCTTATATGCATCCTTAGTTGATCACATGGTTTTCTTTCTGTTTTAAAACCACCATGGCGCCTTCTTCTATCGAGACAAAGCCCTTGGTCATGAAAATTATGGCACAAGGCACTGCTATCAAACTCAAGGGCACATAAAATTACGTGCTATGATCTCGATCTTTTATGGTGTTCATTGGTGGTCAGAGGAAACTCTACATTTTGATTAAAGATTCTTTAGATGAAAAGGACAAAGAGTATGACAATTGGCAGACTAACAACTATTTGGCTATCAACTGGATGACCAACAGTGGTGAGGCTCACATTGCCTCAAATCTTCGTTATAAAAATACGGCCAAGGAAATGTGGGAGGATCTCGAGCAACATACTCCCAAAAGAGATGAAGTCACGCCTTGTAGACATTTACAAGCGAATCTAGTCGGCATCTTAGGGTGATTCCACCCTCATTGAGTATTACAGGCATATCTCCAGCCTGAATGAGGAGCTTGCAATATTCCAGCCCTCATGTTGCACCAAACAGATACAAAAGCAATATGACTGGCAGATATACTGCTTCCTTGATGGTTTGCATTCTAGATACCATGCAGTGAAGGAGCAATTTCTTATATCATACATATTGTCAATAATGAATGCCATCTTTGGCCGACTTGAGGAGCTCGAGACTTCGCTGCTCGACCTCCCGTCTTAACTTCAACAGAGAACTTTGCACACATCGCCTCATCTGGGCAAGGAGGCAGACACGGCATGCGAGGAGGACGCGGACGTGATCCAAGTCGTGGCCGTGGAAGGGAACCTGGATGAGGCCGTTACTTTAGTCGTGGTCGTGGACGAGAGTCACGAGACTCTACTGCCCCATGTAACCACCCGACTGAACAATGCTGACAGAAGTTTGACATACCTTCTTATCACGTCAATAATGCTTATGAGGATGCATATGATGTGGAAGAAGCATTGCCTACCTCTAGTGGCAAGACTGTTCATCTTAATGATGCAGATTACTCCCACATGATGCAAATCCTTCAGACTTTAGGGCCTACCACCACGAGTAACACTACAACTGCTGCTCTAGCTACTTCTTCAGGTACAATAGCCAACTCTGTTATCACTCCTACTCCAGCTGGGATTATTGATCTGGTGCCTCCACTCATCTCACCGAAGAAGGTAGTCTGTTAATCTCTTCCATGCCATCTACCTTTGTGAAGTCTGTTCGAGTTCGCTAATGGGACTCAATCACAGAATACTACTGTCGGAACTATGGAATTGTCTTCCAAGCTCCGACTTTCTGGGGTTCAATGTGCTCCTGACTTTCCTCTTAGCTTGCTGTCAGTTCACAAGTTTTTTGTTGAGCTTCATTATCGTGTGATATTTGATGAGTCTTATTGTTATTTTCAGGACATTCGGATGGTGCAGATTTTTGGTGGGGGTCATGAGAAGAACGACCTATATTATCTTGACATACCCACGGACTCCAATTTTGTTGGTGTTGCGTCCATCTTCGAAGATCCGCTCTTTTGGCATCTACACCTTGGGCATCCCTCTACCAAGGCCATCTCCATGTTGTTTCCTGAACTCTCTGCTCTTAAGCCCTTTCAGTACAAGGCATGTAAGTTCGGGAAACACCATCGAGCTTCCTTTCCTGTTTGTACTAAGTCTCGTAGTACTGCTACTTTTCATCTTGTTCATTGTGATGTTTGGGGACCTTGTCCGATCCACACATTAAGTGGTCATCGCTATTTTATAGTTTTCGTTGATGATTATAGTCGATCTTCTTGGGTATATCTAACAAAGGAGCATTCAGAGATTAATCAAGTTGTCAGAAATTTCTTTCAATATGTTAAAAACTTACTTTTCTGGTATTGTTAAGATCATTCGTACTGACAATGCTCTTGAGTTAACCAAACAGGATTTGACCTCTTTCTTTGCATCCCAGGGAACTGTTCACCAAACATCATGTCCATATACCTCACAACAGAATGGCATAGATGAGAGGAAACTCCGACACTTATTGAATGTTGCCAGATCTCTTCTTAGTCAAATGTGTGTTCCTAAACAATATTAGGGAGATGCTATCCTTACTGCAGTTTATCTCATCAACCGTGTTCCTTCTTATGTTCTCAAAGGGGCATCTCCATTTTCCTTACTTTACCCTACTGAGTCTTCTTTTCCCATACCTCTACGAATTTTTGGTTGTATTGTCTTTGTTCATAACATTCATGTCGCTGATAAGTTATCCTCTTGTGCCATAAAATGCGTCTTTCTTGGGTACTCTCGTACCCAGAAAGGCTATCACTGCTATGATCTTGTTGGACGCCGATACTATGTTTCTGCTGATGTCTTTTTCTTTGAGCAAACAAGTTATTTCACACAGACTGTGAATGACATTCCTCTGGACCTCCCTCCTTCGCCAATCGTCTATACTCGCCAACGTACCTTTATACCTTCTATACCAGTGTCTATACCTTTGCCTGTTCCTTTTATGCAGGATGATATGACCACTCCGTGTGCTCCCACCACTGCTGTCCTGGATGTACCTGCGGAGCTTCCTATAGCTCTACGTAAGCAAAAAAGGTAATGTATGTATCATCTCATGTTACATTTTACTTCTACAGATGGTTTATCTAGATGTAACAAGAGATTTGCAGATGCTCTGAATGCTATTTCTGTTCCAAGAGATCATTTCAGTGCAATGGATGAGGAGATGGACGCACTTACCTCCCCGGGGCACATGGGATCTTATGCCGTGCCCCCTGGGAGTTCGCCTTGTGGATGGGTCTTCACGACCAAACAATCGCCTGATGGTTCTATTAACAGGTTGAAAGCCAGACTTATTGCCAATGTTTTATAGAAACCTTTGGAGTTGATTATTTTGAAACCTTCTTGTCTGTTACCAGAATGGGGTCGATACGTACCATTCTCTCTATTGTTGCCAATAAAGCTTGGCCCATTTATCAACTTGATGCGAAGAACGCCTTTCTTTATGGTGATCTTGAGGAGGAGCTTTACATGATGCAACCGCTAGGGTATATAGTGGGGGGACATATATATCGAGTACGCAAGGCCATTTATGGCATGAAGCAGATCCCAACGACATGATTTGACAGGCTCACTACGGATCAACACACTTGATTTTCAGAGCACAACCTCTGACTACTCTGTCTTTGTTAGATGACGATCTACTGACACGATCATCCTTGCTGCCTATGTTGATGATATGGTTATCACAGGAGATGATGTAGATGGTATTCGGGAGACCAAGACCTTCCTCCAGAATGTCTTTTCACGAAAGATCTTGGCCAACTTTGTTATTTTCTTGGCATCGAAGTAATACGAACTACAAAGGGACTTCATCTTTCACAGAGGAAGTATTGCCTCGATATTCTTCAAGACTTCTTGGATGCAAGCCATCTGACATCCCTGCAGAAGTGAGAAAATATTAAGCATTTACTAATCCAGCTTTTGAGGATGAATCACGATACAAAAGCTTAATGGGAAAATTACTCTATCTCACTGTTGCTAGACCATATATATCATATGCTGTGAACAAAACCAATCAACATATGAAGAAGAATCTTTACAATCACTGGCAGGATGTTCTTTTGATCCTTCAATATATGAAGGAATCTTCTGGACGCGGACTCCTCTATAGGGTGAATGGGCACACTAATATCTCTGCCTATACAGATTTTGACTATGCTAGCTCTCCTGAGCACCGCCGATTTACTACATGATATGCCATGTTTGTTGGGGATAACCTTGTCACTTGGCGAAGTAAGAAGTAGACAGTGGTCTTCAGATCCAGTGTAGAAGCAGAATAGAGAACAATGGCTCATGCCACATATGAGATCACATGGCTTGTTTCTTTCCTAACAGAACTTGGCATGTGTGTCACCACTCCTGTACCCTTATACTGCGACAACAAGTTTGCCACGTACATCGCCATCAATCCAGTTTTCCATGAGCAGACAAAACACATTGAAGTTGATTGCCATTTTATTCATGATGCAGTACGAGGAGGACGAATCAACACTCCACACATCTCCACTGAACTTCAACTTGCAGACATCCTCACAAAGGCTCTTCCAAGGAAGCGCCTCATGTACTTATTATCCAAATTGGGCATGATCGACAGATATGCTCGAACTTGAAGGGGGGTGTTAGAATTATTACATTACAATTATGTTTGTAACCCTTCGGGTTTCGTAACCCTTAACCCTTTGGGTTCCATAACCTTTAACCCTTTGGGTTCCGTAACCCCTAAGGGGTATTTATGTATTTTTCCTCTTGAACTCTCTAGGGTTTTCTCTCTGTATAATAGACCCTAAGGAGGTAAATTAAAAAAGGGATATTTACATCCATAATCCTGAGGTAATTACAATCATATCCCTATGTAAGCGTGAATTACTGTGATGCCCTCGGATCCAGGTTCCCGTTTACACGTCATTCGTGGCATTACATTCAATAATGATCGCATTAGATAGCACGAAATTGAGGAGAAATTTTCCGCATTTCGCATTTGACATTCAGAATCAATGTAGATAATCAGAAGACCAACAAGAAGGGCCACCAATTTGCATTTCATTAATTTCGTATATATAACATTTAACAAAATAAGCTGACAGTGTATACATGTATCTCAAAATGTTTCATATGAAAAAGAAAAACACTATACATAACCAAAACAAAAAATTATAACAACTGTACCGTCTGGTATATGAGCGGATGTTCGATATCATCAATCAACTACTGCGATACATGTTTTTTGCCTGCCAAACATGCAAGGAACAAAAAGATGCCAACAGATGTTGTGTACATTCCAACATATTAAATGATAACAAGAATTTAATGTGTCCAAAAGAAAGTAAGTAGAAAGGCAATGATATTAAAATTTATGCCCATGATCACCCATCAACCAAAATTTTCTCTATATATGTATTAGTTAATGATCCAAATATATAGGTTATTGCCTTTTTATCACTTTAAATACAAGGTTGATGGATCTTGGTATTGATGATGATGGATCTTTGATCTGATCTTCAATTTTGTATCATTTCTCAAGTCTAATGGATAATTTGTGGTCTTGTTTGATGTTGACGTCACACTATGACTCTAAGGTGTGAAGAATACCTTAGGGTTGGGGTGCCTCAGTAGGTATGCAATGAAGTGTAATGCATCCTGATTAAGTTCTCAACACATCCACTAGTTTATCTTATCACTCAAAGTAGTAATTCTGAGATCTGATGAATTGTCGATTGGGAATTTATGATAAATGATGATTTCATACCAAACTCAACTATTAATCAAACTCAACTATTAATTAAACTCAACTGGGATTGTTCTCAACACTAGTCCAACTCAACTTTAATTCACTTCAATGCTCAATTATAACTCCGTAAGATTCAATTGTATTGTTTCAGATGTAGTCATCGCCAAGCCTATTGGCGGAAAGGTAACCTAAATTCAACCGGTGAGGAAATCTCCTAAGAAACCCTTCCGTCTCTTCCTCTAAATGGAAGTGCGATCCGATAGAGGGATATGTCTATTCCAAAACTATGCCACTGAGATGGGTGAGAGAGACTCTCTGGAAAAATCACTCTAGAAACTGATCCAACCGATACGGGTTAATGAGCACGTACGAAAAACTAAAATCAAGGGACCCCCAGACTAGGTATCCTAAAACAGAGGGTCAGCGGAATTGGTCAAAAGTTGGGATCCCAACGAGGCGTAAAAACACTGCAAGCTCGCGTAAAAAATCGTAAAAAGGACTGGGATCCTAGACCCGTGCACTTGGCAGCTGCTGCTCTAACTGGGCTTCCTATCTCCCGCCCAGTTGAGGGTCACCGCACCCTCACATGGTCAGATGTAAAGGTCACCATGACCGACACAATTAAATTTCATCATTGATTCACCATCGTATTAATTATCCGAGTCAACATCCATTAATCATACAAGAAAGATATATGTTCATTCCTTCTATTGGACATTCGATAATAACCACTGTAGTATGAGTCCCAACTTTACTCAGATTCCCAATGAGACCAAGAGCAAATAAAATCCTAAATCACATAATAGAGGACCCGACTAAAGGAGATTGCAACCGAAACCATAACCAACATGGCCAATAATAAATAATGCACAAAATATGGTTTCCTAGAATATATTCTCCTTAGATTGTTTCTGGCTAAGTAAAAAGAATCTGGCTAATCAAGAGAAAGAATCCAAATATTGTTCCACTTAAACCGGTAGCTTCAACCATTTAGCAACATGATCCATCAGTACTCTGATGCGATCGCTGCAATTATGAGTAAAATTTTGATTTGATATATTGTTGATGAGAGCTTATTTCTATGGTTATAAACAACCTATCAGCTATTTATGCCATAATTTGAATACAATGACCGGAAGAAATGTTGTCAATTGGACTGTCATTGCGGGATTTAAATTATGTCATTATTATTTTTGTAACTATACAGCTCTACACTATGCCATGCTAAAAAGAAATATGTCTTATATTAAATGCCTTTGGGATGGAATCTGAAAAGTTAAAGAGGTCTTATATTTATATCCTCTAAGTTAATAGGTTTGGCACTCCAAGTTGGAGACTCCAACTTACAAGAAATAGCTTTGGCTATGGAATCGTAGAATCCCTCAATTCTCTGACACAAGCCATGCGATCTCAAGTTGAAGTAATGTTTTGCTATATTGATGTATAAGGCTTATATGTGAATGCTCACCGTTAGTCATCTATTTATTTCATAATTTAAAATCAATGGCAGAACTAAGATATCACCAATTCACCTTTAGTCATCAAATGACAATAACTGGAGCGATATATGTGTCTTATCTGCATTGCTGCACCTTTAAAAGGGCTGAGAATAATAAATGGTCTAGCCTAGTTTGTGCCCACATCTTCTTTTTACTAATTAAAATATGCTTTCATATTAATTACCAATATGTCGACAGTGTACCAAACATGTGTATTGTAGAGCCATATAATGTTTGGTTTCCTAATTTCAGAGTGGATACACTACTGATGACTTCCGGAATGTAGTCTACATGATATACTTCTTATTTCAGATTTCAGCCCAATAACTAAATATCAAACTACTATACTTAGATTCCAAGGTATTCTTCTATGTGTTGACAGAACTGTGATGTGCACTGGGATATACAAAAATAAAAAGACAAATCAACTATAATATTACTACAAAATCAAAAGCTTTTACTGTTTCCTATACATAATGATACAAATTATGACAATGTAAGAGATTAGAGGATCTTTTTATGGCAATATCTAACCCACTAATAAGGCAATTGTCAACTATGCAGTAAAGATGACTTAACCAAAAAATTAAATCAAAATAGCTACTCTCTGAAAATCAAGAACAAAGAGTTATACAAGAAAAAGAGCATCAATATGAGATCAAATTTGTGTAGAACTTCATGCTTGACAGCAAGAGGATGATGTAGGATTGTACCTTAGAATCTTCAATTTGAAGAAGGTTTTCGGCTTAGATCAAGCATGGATGCAGGGGGTTTCTAGGCCTTGCAACTGCAGAACAATTGTTGGAGAAAGATCTTTGAACATGCAGCAGCTGCTGCATGAAGGAAAGGTTGCAACGGGTTCTTCCAGCCGCACATGGAGTGATAAGAGCAGCGGTTTGCTTGATGGGGAGCTGCAACAGTTCTTGCAGCTGTTCCAGGAACAAGGAGCTGCAGGGCAGGAGCTTGGCTTCTTCTGCCTGGAGAAAATTGTAGCCAAAACAACATCTGCTGCTGTTGTTGAAAAGGGGAAGGGTTTGATCTCCCTTTGGCTGGAGATAGAATAGAATTGGAGGGAAATCAAGAAGGGCTTATGTGATATAAATAGGAAAGGAAAGGCCTCCTTTGATTGACAAGTGGAGAAATTGGGTTGTCAATTGGGATAGAGAAGAAAAACAAACCATATGGATGTCCTGGAATGCAGACTGTAGCAGAAAAAAATTCAATTATTTTTTATTTCAATTTTTTTCTCTTCTTTTATTTGACATACAAAAGTTGACCGTATTCTTACCTCGAGCCTCCGATTTCGATGTGTAATATCTTATCTTGACCGTCTCTGGACGACGATCAATATGAGTATAATATCTTGTTTTGACCGTCTCTGTCTGCTCAAGAAAGACACCCCAGTGAGGGTGGAGGATTATCGGTCTATTGCGCTTTCAAATGCAATTTACCTTATAATTGTAAAGGTTCCGGCTAATAGAATGAAGTGGGTCATGGACTCCATGGTGCTCCAGGAACAATCCTCCTTCATCCCTGAGAGGCAGATGGCGGATGGTCTGGTCATGGCGTCAGAGATTTGTCTCGAGTGAGAACAGAAGCAGGTGAAAGGAGCCCTTTGAAAGATCGACTACTGCAAGGCTTATGATTGTGTACAATGGAAGTTCCTTTGGCAGTCCTTGATGAGGAGAGGCTTCCTAAATACGTGGGTGGATTGGATAAAGAGGTGTGTCACGACCTCATCTTACTCGATTCTGGTGAATGGGAAATCAGAGGGAGGCTTCTTCTAGACGCAACGGAACGTGAGGCAGGGTTGTCTGCTTGCTCCCATGTTATTCATCCTGGTGGCGGATGCTTTGGGGGTACTTTTCAGGCAGGCCATCGAGGCAGTATGGTGCGAGGGTTTTTGCATAGATGACATCTCCATCCCTCTGCTACAGTATGCAGATGATACAATCCTTTTTTGGGTGGCACGAAAGCTCAGAACTACAATGCAACCCGAATGGTAGAGATTTTTGGGCAACTTTCGGGCTTAGAGGTTAACAAGAGCAATTCAGCGATCATTACCTTCGGGAGGGACGAAACGGAGCATCTCAATATTGCGACCATATGTGATTGCGCCTTGGGAGATCTTCCCATCCCCTACTTAAAGACTCCCCATGGCGGCTGCGAAACTAAGGAATGCAGAATGGGAACATGTGGTCCAGCGGATAGAGCAGAGACTGGAAGGATGGAAAGTAATCACTTTATCTAGAGGGGGAAAATTGGTCCTCTTGAAGCACGTCCTCTCGACTATTCCTATATTCTTCTACTCTACTAGAATTATGCATGTTGGAGTCAGGAAGAAAATTGAGTCCTTGATGAAATGATTCTTTTGGTCTGATGGGAAGCAACTTGGCCATGTGATGCATCTGGTTAAGTGGGATGAAGTCATGAGGGGGGCGCAGGGATGACGGTCTTGGAGTTAGAGATATTGAGTGTATGAACAGGGCGCTGTGCTCTGGGCCATTTGGGCCATTTGGAATGAAGTCATCTTCAACAATCAGAGGTTTTATGTTGAGAATATTTTGTCTCATTGTAATGCTCTGTATAATTTCTGGATCTTACGGTAATGTACTTTAAATCTTTTTTAATGATTTCTTTCTGGTGGTGATCCCCACAACGGGGGATCACCCTACTAACTCTCAAATAAAAAATTTCCATATACTTTGGATCTGCCTGAAATTCTCGAGATACGGTTGGGTTTATGATTAAATTTTGTGACTTAAAAATATCAAATGATCTCCGATTGACGAACGATCGATTCCATTGGTCTTATTTCGTCGAATCGGATTTTTAAATGGTCTCAGTTTATTTGCAGTTTCCAATTTGCATCACGGCTTTTCCGTAGCATGCATTACGATGTGATCGATTTTTGATTGATTGCGACCGAATGACTTTTGATTTATGATCAATTGATCGATTTAAGTTATTTAATATTGATTGATAATTTTATTGAATCAAACAGACCCTAGTCGGGTCGGTTTCAGGTTTATTTGGATTCAGATGTTATAATTACACCAAGGACCCTCAATAGTGCTGAACTCTTACATCCATAACCCTACGTTAACTTCCATAAAATTTCCCCTAATTGCGATAGAATCCGTCAAATATTTTACATTTTCTTCCCTTGAATTTCTCATATTTACAAATGAGACCCTCCTCCAGCTCCCAACCCGTACCCTAGCCGACCACCTCCTCCTCCCCGTCCTCCTCCAGCACCCTCCCTCACCGCTGACCACCTTCCCACCTCCTCCTCCCGTTCCTCCTCTTTCACCTCCCCTCATTATGGGTATTACACTAATCACCCTTTGCTCGTCCAACTCTTAATGAATCACCCCCTCCAAGCCCTCTTCTTGAGCAGCTGAACAAAGAAGCAAGGTGGCTGTGGGAGGTGGTCAACGACACATGGAGGAATGAGAGAAGGTTCGGTGGGGGAGGGGGCGCGCTGGAAGAGGAAGGGACGAACTCCACACCTTCGTACATGAAGCACTCATTCCCACTGCCATCTCCCGTGAAACATATCAAGGAGTTGCTCGCACGGTGGCACAGGACTGCGAAGACCAACGAGATGGCGGTTCCAAAGGAGAAGGTGGTCGATGGGGGTGGGGCGAGTTGGAGGAGGAAGAGGGAGGGGGGAGGTGGTCGGCGGGGGTGGGGCGAGATGGAGGAGGAAGAAGGGGAGGGGAGAGAGCTGGAGGAGGAAGAAGGGGAGGGGGAAGCGGTCGGTGGGGGGACGCGCGTTGGAGGATGGAGATGGGGAGGGGGAGGTGGCCAGCGGAGGGAGGGTGTCGGGGAGGAGGTGGAGTGATGCAACTAATGCGTGCAATAACCCAAATGAGGATTCAAGAAATGAACTAGTGAAATAAAGCGACGACTGAAAATATTTAACACACGACACGCCAAAATTCAGCAACAATAATGGCCAGGTATTCGCGTTTTAGCACCGATTGCGACCCACAAAAGTTAGGGCAAATAGTTGAGTTACGAGGATTAGAAAATCTATCACAATATTGCACTACTAGGGGTCTCAACGATTCACCAAGCCGAATCAACAAAATAACAGGCCACAACTAATATAATGCAGAGGAATTTAAATGGTGGAATTATCGCTCTTACCACAACCAACAAGGGAGAGGCGGCACGCTTCAGATCTGACCTCCAATGGTCGCAGGTGTTCGGGTCAACGTTACAGCCCTTGAGGTTGCTTCCGCGGTCGCTGGGCGGTTCTGGCAGTGGAGATTCGGGGCAGGTGGGCCTGGGAGTACACAGCAGTGCGGCAGGGAAGGCGTGGTGTGGGGAGGCACAGGAGAGTCGCAGGCAGGGGCTGGGCGCAGTTTGGTGGAGGCGGCAATGTCGGTGGGAGGCGGGGCGCCGTTGCTGGGAGGTGGTACTCGCGGAAGCCACGCGCAGAGGGCCTAGGTTGGAGGGGGGGCGGCGAGGACTGGAGGTGGTGAGGAGGCGACTGGACAGGGGAGGCGCACTGGGCGAAGCGGCGCAGGCGAGGGAGCGGTGCTGCAGTGGCGGCGCTGGAGAGGTTGGCGGTAGAGGAGCGCGCTGGCGTGATGGCGCGCAAGGAGAACAGGGGGTGGCGCACGGGAGAGGAAGAGGGAGAGAGGGAGGGTGCGAAGGAGAGAAAGGGAGAGGAGAAGGCGGCGGCGTGGGAAGGGTTTAGGGTTGGGCGAAAAGAGAACGCGGGGAGAGAGAGGGAGTGGCGTGGGCCGAGAGAGAGAGAGAGAGAGGGAGAGAGAGGGAGAGAGAGAGATTAGTGAGGAATAAACTCAAATCAACTTAATTCCAAACTAATACAAAGGGAGCCCTTTAATAGGGGCTACTCCCCCACAAAAGGAGCAACAAATCCCTAAAATTAGGGAAGAAGAAATCAAAGGAAAAATTATAAAAGAGGCCTTTTATAATGAGCCTTTTACATGGAAAATAAATAAAACAAAATAAATACTAATTGGACCAAATAAATGTCTACTAAAATTAAGTTGCTATCATGCTGCATCAACTCCCCCCTGCTGAAAAGAATCTCGCTCCGTCGAGATGGCATCGTGAAAATTCTGAAGTATGTCGGGGCGGAGTTGACGGAGCTCATCTTCGTCGATCCAGGTGCAATCGGTGAGAGGTCGTCCCTTCCATTTGACGAGATATCGTCGGAAGAGACCACGTCTAGTCGTCATGTCTCGGATATCTGCAATATCTTCTATCTGATCGGCATCGGTGGCGGCTGACGGGTGGCGCGTGTCATCATCAGGAATTGCTGGAGTAGTGGCATCCGTCTGTTCATCTCCATGATATAAAAAGAGATCTGATACGTTGAATACTGGCGATGTCTGGACGTCTGGCGGCAGGTCGAGTAAATAAGCATTGGTCCCAATCCTCTTGAGGATTCGGAATGGACCAATCTTTCGTTCGCTCAATTTTTGGTGGACTCTCAGAGGAAATCTCTCTTTTTTAAGGTGGACCATCACTAACTCTCCAACTCTGAACTCGCTCTCTCTTCGGTGTAGGTTGGCTTGGGTCTGGTATTTCTGGGTCATAGATTGGAGTTTGGCTCGGATTTCGGTATGGATGTGGGTTAGATGTTCGACCAGATCCTCAGCAGCTGCACTACTTCTCCCTTGCACGGTTGTGGGTTTTAGGTCAAGGAATTGAGTAAGTGGAAAGCCGTACACACTCTCAAAAGGGGATTTTCCGGTGGACCTATTGGTGGAACTGTTATATGCGAATTCAGCTTGGGGAAGAATTAGATCCCACTTGGACGGAGAGTCCCCTGCAAGACATCGCAACAAATTTCCTAATGACCTGTTAACTACTTCAGTTTGCCCTTCTGTTTGTGGATGATAAGCGGTGCTATACTGCAAACGAGTGCCAAGACGGGACCAAAGAGTGCGCCAAAAATGACTCAAAAACCGAGTATCGCGATCTGAGGTAAAAGAACGAGGGACTCCATGCAAACGGACGACATCACGAAAAAACAAATCTGCGACATGAGATGCATCTGAGGTTTTCCTACATGCAATGAAATGTGCCATTTTCGAGAATCGATCCACAACCACAAAAATAGAGTCAACTTTTCGCACAGTGAGGGGTAACCCTAGCACAAAATCCATGGTGATATCTTCCCAGGGTCGCAGAGGAATGGGCAGGGGTGTGTATAGTCCAGTGTTCTGTCGGTGGCCCTTGAATCTTTGACATGTTTGGCATTTCTGCACAAATTTTTTCACATCCTTTCGCAACTGAGGCCAGTAAAAACGTTCTTGGAGAAGGATCAAGGTTTTGTCTCGTCCAAAATGTCCAGCTAGACCTCCATTGTGTAGTTCTGAAATTAAGTTCTCTCGGAGGGACGTGGCTGGGATACACAGTTGGTGGCCTCTGAATAGGAAACCCTCATGAAGAACAAAAGTGGCTGTTGGGTCCTGCCCAGTACCAACACAGTCGGCATGAATTTGACCGAAATCAGGATCAGTGGGGTATAGGTCTTTGAGAGTTTCAAAGCCTGTCGTGCTGACGGTCATCGTGGTCAGGGCATGTGCTCGCCGGCTCAAAGCATCGGCCACACGGTTCAGGGTTCCGGCTTTGTGTTTGAGATGGAAGGTGTATTCTTGGAGAAAATTAACCCATTTGGCATGACGCTTGTTGAGAGTTTTCTGGGAGTTCAAATATCTCAGGGCTTCATGATCAGAGTTAAGGATAAACTCACGCTGGATCAGGTAATGTCTCCAATGCTTGAGGGCTTGGACCACGGCATAAAATTCAACATCATAAGTGGAATACCGTGATCTGGCGTCATTCAATTTCTCGCTGTAGAAGGCGACAGGTCGTCCTTCTTGACTGAGGACAACACCAATCCCGATATGTGAGGCGTCACAATCGACCACGAAAATTTTGGTGAAGTCGGGGAGTGCCAAAACAGGAGCATGCGTCAATTGATGTTTTAGGTTTTGAAAGCTCGCTTCTGCTTCGAGAGTCCAGGCGGGTGCGCCTTTCCGCGTACAATCTACCAACGGTGCTGCACAAGTGCTGAAGTTCCGAATGAAACGTCGGTAGAAGGAAGCTAACCCTAGAAAGCTGCGAATTTCGGTGAAGGTTTTGGGTACGGGCCAGCTCTGAATGGCCTGGATTTTGGAGGGGTCGACCTTGAGTCCATCAGCGGTGACAATGTATCCTAGGAAGAGGACCGTGTCACTCATGAAGGAGCATTTCTTGAGATGTACGTATAGTTTTTGGTCTCTCAGGGTTTCCAGGACTTGTCTTAAGTGAGACAGATGGTCTTCTTTGGTCAAGCTGTAGATCAGGATATCATCGAAGTACACGACCACAAACTTGCCAATAAAGGGCCGCAAAACATGATTCATTGTCCGCATGAAGGTGCTTGGGGCGTTGGACAAGCCGAAGGGCATGACCGTCCATTCGTACAGACCCTCTTTGGTTTTAAAAGCTGTCTTCCATTCGTCTCCAGGTCGAAGGCGGATCTGATGGTAACCGCTGCGGAGATCCATTTTGGAGAACAGTTTGGCACCTGATAACATATCAAGCATGTCATCAAGGCGTGGAATGGGAAAACGATATTTAATCGTTATCTTGTTGATAGCTCGACTGTCCACGCACATTCTCCAGGTGCCGTCTTTCTTTGGAGTGAGCAGAGCAGGAACCGCCACGGGGCTCATACTCTCTCGAACATACCCACGTCGCAGTAGATCAGTAACCTGTCGGTTCATCTCTTCATGCTCACTTGGGCTCATTCGGTAATGGGGTAAGTGAGGGAGGCTGGCTCCAGGGACTAGATCGATGTGATGTTGGATGTCCCGTAACGGGGGTAGTCCTTCAGGCAACTCTTCAGGCATGATGTCAGCGAACTCTTTGATGATGGGCTTTATCTCAGGTGGGACTTCAGGCGGAGTTGACTCTTGGCTGTCCACTTCGCGTCCCATTAAGGCATAGATGGTGGAGCTCTCCTGAATTTCACGTTGGAATGTTTGGGCTTCCATCAATAACACAGAGCCCGTGGTTGCAGTCTTTGTTGGCGGGGTCTTGTTACCGGTTTGGTTGGTCGCAGCTCGAAGTGTGGCCACTTGGCGAGGGCTAAGGGCTTCACGCTGCGGTCTGAGGGTTACACGAACCTTGTCGATGAGAAAGGTGTACGTGTTCGGTTTCCCTCGGTGTTCGGTGTCTCGATCGAATTGCCATGGTCTCCCTAGAAGTGTGTGACAGACATCCATAGGGGCTACATGGCACCACACCTCGTCCTTATATGTGGGACCAATGGAGAAGCTAACGAGGCTTTGACGGTGGATCGGGATTTGGGTACCACCTCGAAACCATGCCACGCTGTACGGTTTTTCGAGTGGTTGCGTTGACAGACCCAACTTATCCACCATTTCTTGGGAAACGAAATTCTCAACGCTTCCGCCGTCAATGATTAGAGAACAGCGTCGTCCTTCTGAGGTGCAGGTGGTTCGGAAGATGCTGCGTCGCAGCCAGCTATCAGCATCGTGGACAGCGGGGGTGAGCAGAATGTTCGTGGGTGCGCTGTCGGGTGCGAGAAAGTCTTCATGTTCAATCACCAGGAACGGGCCAGAGTCGTCTCCATCCACTCCTATAGGTTCATATTCATCGGCTCCCATGGTGTTGGCGGTCAACGCAGGCGGATCCTCTTCAGGGAATTCTTGTTGGTCAGGGTCAGGGTATTCAGGTTCGTCGGTGGTGCATAGATGGACAGGTTTAGCCTTAGGGTTTGGGCACTCGGCGGCACGATGGCCCTTTTGATAGCATCGGAAGCAAGTATCAGGCCCGACAGTAGGTCGGCTTCCCAAGATGCCTTGGCCGGGGTTTCCAGTAGGTGGTCGGGCGACGGCAGGAGTTGTTGGTTTGGCTTGGGTTTTACCCGCCATGAAAGCTGAGGAACCCATGGGTTTGGAGTAGGACGTCGTGGTACTGGTACGAGGAGCAGAGTTCACAGAAAAAGGCATCTTCCTCGTCTGGGCTTTAGCAAGTTTGATCTCAGCTCGTTCAGCCTGCTTGTAGGCTTCGTCGACATCACGGCAATTGTGGAGGTATAGTTCATCCTGGATGACTTGGCGGAGGCCTTGCATGTAGCGGGTGACTTCCTGAATAGGAGTCTCCTGCAAGCGGTTGCGGTGGACTAGGGATTGGAACCCTTCGGTGTATTCTCTCACACTCATGGTACCTTGCCTCCATGATTGCAGTCGCGCATACAGATCGCGTCTGTAATCTTCCGGCACGAATTTTGTCTTCAATTTATCTTTCATTTTGCTCCAGTTGCGGATTTTTACTTTTTCCTTTCGTTTGCGTTCAGACTGCAAACGGTCCCACCATAATAGCGCATGTCCCTTTAATTTTATCGTGACGAATTGGACTTTACGCTCGCTAGGCATGGACTTCCACACAAAGAAGTGCTCGACGGCTTGGAGCCAGTCTAAAAAGACGTCAGGATCTCGTCCTCCATCAAATTCTGGGACATCAAGACGGATACCTCGATCCCATCCATCGTCGGGCTTGGGTCCATTTCGTGGTGGAAATTGGCGTTCACCATTAGTTTGTGGAGTATAGTCAAAGGTGTACGGATCTGGAGTCTTGGGGAGGAAAGGAGTGTATTCTTTGGGTTCTTCTTGTTCACTCTCCTGAGAATGATACTCGCTGACACGTTCGTCAGAAGTAGAAGAGCTATAGTCTCGGGAAGTGCCTATTCCGGGAGTGTGATTTCCGGCCGGTGCGTCGACCTTTGTTGGGGTTTTCATCACTATTGTCTGGTCCTAGCACGCGGGCTATTCAAGGTAGCAATTTGTTCATGGGCGACGGTGATTTTACGGTCCAGGCCGGCGATTTGGGTACTCAATTGATTGTTCATGTGTTGTAATTGGGCAACAAAGCTTCTAAAGTTAATTCAGGATGTGTAGGGTAGGTGGGTTTAGAGCCACTAGCTTTGTCGGCCATGGTGATTCTAGGGTTTAGCTTTCTTTGTTTGGGGTTTTTTTTTTGTTTTTTTTCTTTTTGTGGTTTTGTGTTGTGGTTTTTTTTTTATATGCAACGAATAAAATGGATGCAGACGAGATGCAGAAATCGTGAGGCTCTGATACCAAATTGATGCAACTAATGCGTGCAATAACCAACATGAGGATTCAAGAAATGAACTAGTGAAATAAAGCGACGACTGAAAATATTTAACACACGACACGCCAAAATTCAGCAACAATAATGGCCAGGTATTCGCGTTTTAGCACCGATTGCGACCCACAAAGTTAGGGCAAATAGTTGAGTTACGAGGATTAGAAATCTATCACAATATTGCACTACTAGGGGTCTCAACGATTCACCAAGCCGAATCAACAAATAACAGGCCACAACTAATATAATGCAGAGGAATTTAAATGGTGGAATTATCGCTCTTACCACAACCAACAAGGGAGAGGCGGCACGCTTCAGATCTGACCTCCAATGGTCGCAGGTGTTCGGGTCAACGTTACAGCCTTGAGGTTGCTTCGCGGTCGCTGGGCGGTTCTGGCAGTGGAGATTCGGGGCAGGTGGGCCTGGGAGTACACAGCAGTGCGGCAGGGAAGGCGTGGTGTGGGGAGGCACAGGAGAGTCGCCAGGCAGGGGCTGGGCGCAGTTTGGTGGAGGCGGCAATGTCGGTGGGAGGCGGGGCGCCGTTGCTGGGAGGTGGTACTCGCGGAAGCCACGCGCAGAGGCCCAGGTTGGAGGGGGGGCGGCGAGGACTGGAGGTGGTGAGGAGGCGATTGGACAGGGGAGGCGCACTGGGCGAAGCGGCGCAGGCGAGGGAGCGGTGCTGCAGTGGCGGCGCTGGAGAGGTTGGCGGTAGAGGAGCGCGCTGGCGTGATGGCGCGCAAGGAGAACAGGGGGTGCGGCACGGGAGAGGAAGAGGGAGAGAGGGAGGGTGCGAAGGAGAGAAAGGGAGAGGAGAAGGCGCGGGGTGGGAAGGGTTTAGGGTGGGCGAAAAGAGAACGCGGGGAAGAGAGGAGTGGCGTGGGCCGAGAGAGAGAGAGAGAGGGAGAGAGAGAGATTAGTGAGGAATAAACTCAAATCAACTTAATTCCAAACTAATACAAAGGGAGCCCTTTAATAGGGGCTACTCCCCCACAAAAGGAGCAACAAATCCCTAAAATTAGGGAAGAAGAAATCAAAGGAAAAATTATAAAAGAGGCCTTTTATAATGAGCCTTTTACATGGAAAATAAATAAAACAAAATAAATACTAAATTGGACCAAATAAATGTCTACTAAAATTAAGTTGCTATCATGCTGCATCATGGAGGTAGCAGGAGGGCCTAATGGAGGAGGGTGAAGGGTGGAGGCAACCATCGGGGAGAGGATGTCGATGAGGAGGAGTAGGATGAAGGCAGCAGGTTGGCCTGGAGGAGGAGGGCATAGGCGGAGGGGCAACATGAGGGCCTGGGGGAGGAGGGCGGAGGGTGGAGGGCAACTGGAGGGCTTGGAGGAGGGCGGAGGGAGTGGGAGGGTGTCCGGGGAGGAGGTGCTGAGGGAGTGGGAGTGAGGGGAGGGGTGTTAAGACGTTGGAGAAAGAAGGGGGAGGGGGTAGGGTTTTTTTATTTTTTTTGAAAATTTTTAATAGACATTGGATAGACCATGGGTTAGATTAACTCAATGATATGGCTGGGTTAATGAAGAAACTAACGGAGGGTTATGGATTTGAGGTGGAGTGACTATCTTAGATTTCTCCTGTAATTCACGATTATGCAGGGTTATGAATGTAATTACGAAATTACTCTCAGGGTTATGGGTTGTAAATATTCCATTGAAAAAACACATTAAAAATTGCTGAACTTTATAAAGTCAGAGCCGCACAATGTAGTTCCTGTTTTTAAACAACAGATTTAATACCGTTATCTTTTCTTTAAGATGGTCCTAAAAAGAGGGAAATGGTCCAAAAGTAAAGCTTAATGGTAATTTTTTATGGAAAAACAAGAAAGTATTTGTGCGTTACATTGTAACTGCATTTTAAAAATATAGGACCCTATCAAATCTGGGTGTAAGTCCATGGGCTACTAGTTATTTTAATCTACAACTACTACAGACTAATATGTAAGCATTCAATCCTCTCAAGATTTTTCTTCAGAGCTGAGTAATACTGATCTAGAGTTAGATCCCCTTTGTGCACGAAATAATCTCGTATTTAGAGCTGACATTTCTTCTTTAGAATGTGTCTTGAAGGTTTTGTTTGAATCTATATGAAAATGTATTACATATTGTCGACTTGTACTTTGGAAATTGGAAATCATGCTATACATAGATCAAGAGTAGACAGCATCATTTTTTCTTGTTAACGTGGGAGAAAGAACCATGCAAACTTCTGGTAGCACTTCTCTAGGTGATTATTGAACATCTGGCTGAACATGCTAGTATTTATTGGAGAAAATTAATAACAGAAAAAGATGTTAAAAACCTGTGAGATACATGCGTTAGGGTTCTTTTAACACTTTCTTGCATATTTCAAATGCTTTGAACTATACATGCACTACATTGAAGTCGTTTTGCTGAATTCTGTTTAATTCATTTTAATAGATCTTTCTTTTCTCCAGAAAATTGGATAACAATTATCTCACTGGTCCATTGCCAACATTCGTGGGGGATTTTTCAATATGACGTTCTTGTAAGTTAGGGGATTTAAATTGAACTAGCTGTCCTAATTTTAATTAAGTTTTGAATTTTTCTTCCTTTGTTCAGTTCAAGTTATTCGAAAATGTAGGTCTGTGGCTTTCAATTCTCTGTCTGGAACTCTTCCTAAGGAAATAGGAAATCTGAGGATGCTTAATTTACTGTAAGGCATGCTATACCAGATTACTTTCAATGTTCATGCTGAAATCGTGCATATAAGATATTCTGTTGGTTGTCGGATAGGAAGGTTAAACATTTATGTCTGTAGTCATTTTTTTTAATAACAGGAGCTTTGGACATAATAACTTTAGTGGTGCACTCCCTCCGGAGCTTGGAATTTGGTTCATTTAGAAAGATTGTAAGTTTCTTCATTGAGTTACAGATTTCTTAGTATTATATTGAATTATATATTAATGTCATTCTACAATCTCCACCCTGACAGATATGGTAACAGTGCTGGACTCAGCGGTAAGATACCGCCGACATTTGACGGGCTTAAGAATCTCCGTATAGTGTAATTTCTTCCTATGTCAAAACTATACTAAATACCGACAAAAATAAATTTCTGCAGCTAACCTATAACATAATAATGCTTTGCAGCTATCTAATGGATAATTGTTTCACTGGGAGGATACCGAACTTCATTGGGGATTGGACAAACTCACGGAATTGTAAGATAGACAATGGCTTAATGCTATTGTCATTCGCTATTTTATTAACGAAGTTTGGATTTAAATATAGGAGACTCTATGGGAATTGCATTTCAAGGCCCAATTCCTCCTAGTTTTGGGAATCTTCGTGGATTGAAAAATTGTAAGTACCTTTTTACTTCTTTTTTGAACTACTGCATCCTTTTTTTCTTCTAAATAACCTGTCAATGTGTTGTATGAATCTTCTTTAACTGATGATATTTGTCATTTTAATACACATAAAGGAGATATTGGCAACATTTGTGAAAGGTTTATATTTTGAAAATGTAGTGATAGATGTGAAAGGTTTATATTTATGGCACTGTTGCAAGATGAAAGAAGAAGTATTATGGCTATGATAGTTACAAAGGACTGATGGCCTTATCATTTGTTAATTTCCTTTAATTTTGTTTTCATGACTAACCCAATGGTCTCATTAGTCATCATAACCTTAGGACACTTTGTTTCATTATGAAAGTTGATTCCTATTTTTTAACGACTACAATGATGAGGTCCATTTACTTGCATCTCCTACTTCACCTACTAAGATCCATGATAGACATATATAGTTGGTTGTCTATGACCATTATTTAAACCCTATGAAGATCTCGTCCCCTGCTCCTGAGCTTGTCATTATAGGTTACCGACCACATTGTTTCTGTTGATGGTATTCCTGGATATAACAAACATATATGGTGACTTAGCAGTATAACATAGATGATATAGATAATATAATAAACTTATTGCCTTAAACAAGAGAAAACATGCATGCATAATGCAATCTATATTTGGACATGTCTTTGTGGAGAGGCTCACTCCATCATATTGACAGTTTGTTCCCGGTCTTCAATTGTCATGTAATAAAAGTTCAGTTTTAGAAGTACCTGGGCTCTTAAGGGAGAGACCTATGGGTAAATTACATAAGATAGACATAAAGAAATAAAATAACTAGAAAGATGCATAGGAATGTAGAAATATTTCAACACTCTCCCTCAAGATGGAGCATAGATGTCAATCATGCTCAGCTTGGACGAACACTTCTGAAATGGCCCCCTGAGTAATGCCTTGGTAAAGATATCTGCCGTTTGCTCTCTTGAACTAACATGAGAAGTAGAAATAAGACCCTTCTGGATCATATCGCTAGTATATAATGGCAGTCTACATCAATATGTTTCGTTCTCTCATAAAATATGGGGTTTCTGGCAATGAAAAGAGCAGCCTGATTGTCACATTGGAGGTGCATGGGAAGAGGCACCTCTATAGTCAGGTCAGTAAGAACATATCTAACCTACGCCATCTCTGTGCTAGCATGCGCCATAGCCCTGTATTCTGACTCAGCACTCGATCTGGCAACCACAATCTGCTTCTTGCTCTTCCATGAAATCAGAGAATTCCCTATAAACACAACAAAGCCCGAGGTAGACTTTCTATCCTTTGTGCATCCAACATAATCTTTATCTGCATATGCTGTAACTGAGAGAGATGTGCCCCTGTTGAAAAGAAATCCCGTACCAGGTGAAGTCTTCAGGTATCTCAGAATCATATGGAAAACATCCATATGTGCCTGTCTGGGCTATTCCATAAACTGACTTTGTTCATTACAACGGATATGTCGTGCCTGGTGATGGTCACACATAGTAGCTTACCAACAAGCTTCCTGTACCTCCTCTTGTCGATCTCCTCAGTGTCATCATCATATAACTTCATGCTCGGGTCAATAGGAGTAGTGGTATGTCTGCAATCTGCCATGTCTGGTCTCTGAAAGAAGATCTGCAACATACTTCCTCTGGGTCATCACATGACCTCTCTGGTTCCTGGCAAACTCTAGCCCAAGGAAGTAACATAGATGTCTAAGATCCTTGGCCACAAACTGCTGACATAGGAAGTCCTTGGCACCCTGAATGCCCTGCTTGTCTTCCCTGTAATAATAATATCATCAACGTACACAAGAATGACAGTGATACCTCTTTGGGTCTTCTGCACAAACAAGGATTAATCGACAGTTGATCGCACAAATCCTTGTTGCTCTATCAAGTTAGAAAAGCTTTTGGAACCATGCTCTTGGACAATGGTGAAGTCCATAAATAGCCTTATGTAGCCTGCAAACCTTTTGACACTCCCCCTCAACAGTAAACCCAGGTGGCTGCTGCATGTAGACCTCCTCCTGTAGGTCATCATAGAGGAAGACATCTTCACATCAAGCTGGACACAAGGGCCAATCTCCGTGTCACAACAAAGGAAAGAAGAATACACAAAGTAGAATGCCGACCACTGGAGAGAAAGTATCCTGATAGTCCCACCTCATATGTCTAGGTGAACCTACGTACCACAAGTCTTGCCTATAGCGATCCACATTGCCATTCGTACGGTGTTTCACAATGAACACCCATTTGCATCCCATAACGGATGCGTCAATTGGAGTAGAAACAAGACTCCACGTACCACGTGACTTGTAGCCGCGACCATCTCCTCCTCCATAGCCAAGCACCAGCGACTATCCTTCAATGCCTCCTCATAATTCCGTGGAATTTCCAGACAGATAGGGCCACTGCAAATATCTGAAAATCTCCTGTTAGACGTGAAATGAGACCTAAGAAGTAAGGGGGCAGGAAGCACAAGATAGCTTTTGCTTTCGAACTGCAATAGGAATATCCAGGTCAGAGGGAACATCTTCCACGTGTGCTATTTTCTGCAATGATTCCTGCACAGATATATCTCTAGACCCATCGTTAGAAGCTATGTTATCAAAACAAACCCAGGCTTTGTGGATGATGGGCGATGGCCAATAGCAGAAGCAATCTGACAAGTGTATAATTTAGGTAAAGATGGAACAAGTGGCGCATGTGGCTGGGTAGTAAGGGGTGGAGGAAGTGGTGATGGTGGAGGAGGTGGTGGAGGTGGTACAACATGCAAGGGAGGAGGTGGTATGTAGACGTCATCATCTAAGTCCGATGAAGCCAACTTATCACCTGTAGGAGAGAGGTACAACACAGACTCAAAAAATGTTACATCAACACTGATATAGTATTTTCCGCACAAAGGGTCATAACATCGGTATCCCTTCTAAGTCTGGAGTACCCAACAAACACACATTTGACATCTCTAGGAGCGATCTTGTCAAGATCAAGAGTCAACTGGTGAATGAAAGCAACAGATCCGAACACATGAGTAGTGAGTGAGAATAACTTTTTCTCAGGGGAAAGCTATGGAGAATGGAATTTTCTCATCCAAGACAGACGATGGCATACGATTCACCAAATAATATCCTATGAGAACTGCATCACCTCAAAACGAATGTGGTGCATGACTATGAATTAGAAGAGTTCGAGTAACATCAATAAGATGACGATGCTTTCTCTCAACAACACCATTTTGCTGAGAGGTGTAAGGACAAGATGTTTGATGAATAATCCCTCTAGATGAAAGAAAATGAAATAGATCACGAGTATAGAATTCCAAGTATTGTCAGTTCGCACAAACTTCACAGAGGTAGAGAAAACATTCTGCACTTCAGTAAAAAGGTTTTGATCACATCTAATGCTTCAGATTTGTTTTTCAAAAGAAACACCCGTGATAATCGTGAAAAAGCATCCACAACTACACGATAAAATCTGTCCCTGGTGATCAAGCACACGATTCAGACCCCAAATGTCAACATGAAATAACTCAAAAGGGGAGCTACTGCTCCGACTCTGACGACTGGGAAAGGCAGACCGATGATGCTTTCCCAACTGATAAGCTTTGCACTGAAAGGAAGAAATAGATGAAATCTGCAGCAACATATGACTCACCTTCTGAAAAGGGAGATGACCAAACGGAAGGTGCCAAGTGAATGGAGAGACCGATCCAGATGAGTGAGAAGATATGCCTGCATAGGGAGTCCAAACCAGGTGATAAAGGCCACGATGTTCACGACCACACCTAATCACTTTGCCTGTAGGAATGTCCTGGAAAATAAGAGACGATGGTTCTAAAATAGCTCGGCAGTGCAAATTCTTTGTAATCTGACTAATAGAAAGCAAATTCATAGAGAAATCCGGAGTAATTAGCACATTCTACAGACATATCGAAGGCGTCAAGTGATCTCCCCTTGTCCCGTGATCAGGGAATGAGTCCTATCAGCTGTCACAACTGCTCTCCCTGGCGGAACCTATTTATATGATGTAAGCTGATGTTTGTCTTCACATAGATGATGTATTGCACCGGAGTCCATAATCCTCTATGTAATGTCATATCCATGATAGGATGTAAAAGCATAAGCACCTGAGGTGTTAGCTGTAGCAGATGTACTTGCAGAAGCTGAGACTGCTACATCTGAATGATCTCATGAAGATGGTGATGCGGAAGGAGGTATAATATCCCTCAGTCTGGCCATGAGGTGATCATATCACTAATCTATAGTAGAAGGAACATTCGACTCAATCTGCTCTGCAACACGTGCTGATGTCAGGAATTCATGCTTGGAATAGCATGTCTCCTCGTCATGACTTGAGCGATGAGAGAAAGTATAGGGCTGATAAGTGCAAACTCCTCTACCACGAGGTCTGCGTCCACGGAAGGTAGAATGACATCCTCTTCCTCGAGAAGCTGCCATGGTCGTGGAAGTCTGACTAGAGGTTGTGGAAGGAATAGTAATCCTGTTGAGTCTACGGAATGCTTCCTCCATGGGGGGGGGATAGTGGCATCTGCTAGAATCTGAGAGCGAACAACATCATATTCAGGGTCAAGGGCCACTAGGAATACCCCAACATGGTAGCATTCCTTTATGTCTTCTCCCGCTCTGGAGTTGCTGTTAGAGGCATGAAACTGTGGAGCTTCTCAAACATCCCACACAAGGATGTATACAATGAATGCAGAAGACGTCTGTTCTGCTTGATAGTGAATATGTCATGCTGGAGCTGGAGGATCTTCGTCTCGTTCCTCGCTTGAGAATATGTTGCTGCGAGGATATCTCACATCGCCTTGGCAGTAGGCTGATGTAACACATCATTGGCGATCTCAATTGTCAATGTACCAGAGATCCAGACTTTGGCATAAGCGTAGTCCGCCTCCCATGAGGCATCTACCCTAGTCTTCTCCGCCAGCTCCTCCTTGGTAAGAATACGTTTCTTACCGTTTGACATCAGGCTCATGAACTGCATAGCCAGAGCTCATAATTTGTCCCGTCCATTTTGACAATAGGTGCTGGACCTCTGAATGCGCCTGTGGCGGGTACATCAACTTTATTCTCAGACATATTGCCAGGTGAAGAAATTTAGGGTTTTATAGACCAAAGATTGAATGTCTACACAAACATATGTGGATTTGAGTGCATATATAGACTTACACACCCAAACCCATCATCCAAACGAAGAGACCGACTTGCAAGGGGCGTAGGTGGCGCGCACAAGACGACGACGCATGCATGCGCAGGCGGCGGTGCACACACGCGTAGGCGACAGTACACACGCAAGCGGCGGTGCATGCACGCAGGCGGTACTGCGCGGGCTGGCAACGATGTCGTGGAGAGGAGTTTGCGCGAGCGGGCAACAGCGTGGGGGCTATGGCGCGTGGAAGAAGAGGTTTGGAAAGTAGGGTTAAGGTTTTGGGTTCAAGATCTTCGGTGTAGGACCGCCGCTCTGATACCATGTTGGAGAAAAATAAGAGAGTTGTTTATTCCTGTAATCCTTGGCTCTGTTTCATATGGGAGAGACCTATGGGTAAATTACATAAGATAGATATAAAGAAATAAAATAACTGGAAAGATACATAAGAATTTAAAAATATCTCAACATAAGAGAATCAAAGTAAGAACATAAATATAAAGAAGACTTTAATTTTACGTAGAGCCTTACTACCTAAAGAGCGGGATGAAATCACAGGAGAACCACCTCAAAGGGTTGATTTTATGTTCACTTTCTCAAAGGATGTGGGGTGAAACCTCAAGTCCGAAATGTCGGAACCGAATCTGACCTGACTTTGATTCGTATGTCCCAAAAAGAATCCTATTAATATCAAATGAACCAGGAGTGGATCAGATCCCTTCTGAATGTAATTAACTAAAAATTAACCGCATTGAACCTCGTATCACCCGAAAAGTCCGTTATATGATCCCAACAACAAAATGAATGGAAACCATCTCTAATTCCGTTTCGATGAATCGAAAACAACGGAATTAACCGTTTGTCGATCGGAGGTCGTTTTACCGAATTTAATCGCAAAATTTAATTAGGAATCGAAACCGTATTTTCTGATTTCTGAACCATCTAATGTCAGAAAAATATGAATATTAGACTTGTTTTGATCGTCACTCCGAGATGGTTGAAACGATTCCTTATACACCCGAATCAGAGATCAAAGATGATAGTTATAATGGTTGAAGTGTTTTATTATAAATAGAAATGAAAGTTGAATAATAATAATGATAATTTTAAAAAAAAGGCATACAAATTTTCCTTCCCAATTGTTTTACACCTCACCCATTTTGTTTCCCAAAAGTTGACACCTAGCCCCCTTCCTTTCTTATTTATATCACCAAAGACCCTTCTTCTTCCCCCGTATTCTTCTTCTCCTCTCTTCTTCCCTAAGGAAGAACCCGTTTTTCTTCCTCTTCTTCTCCTTGATTGCTGTTGTTGTGGCTGTTGTTGACCCATTTTCTTCTATTCCAAAAGTCCATGGTACAAGCTATACCTCCATTGCTGCCATCCGTGTTATTTCTTCTTCTAACCTCTTCTTCTTTGTTTATCTCTGCTGCAGAATCTGTTCTACCTTCAATCTTCTCCTATTTCTATTTGCTTCTCCGAGTTTTGCATTGTTCTTCATCTATAATTGTCGTTCTGTGTATTTGATTCCTCTCACACAATTCTGATTGGAGGATCGATATTTGTTGCATTCAAATTATCAACTTTGGATTATTATGTTTTGATCGTTTTTATATTTAAAATAATATAATGGACAATTATTTGACATCAGAATTCATGTTAAATTTCTTTGATGGGGAATTCATGCTTGTACGTATCTGTAGCATTTTAAAGATTTCTTGCCTTTGAATCTGCAATTCCGCTCTATGGGGACTCAAATAAAAGATCTTTGTCTCAGTAAATTGCTATCGCTTTTAGAGTAACGGCTCGGGTTTGATCTCAAAGTTTATGATTTGGAGCTCTGTTTAAGCATGCATCTATCAACTTATGCCTTGTGTCAGTTTTTGTTTTGTTGTGCTTGGAGAGAACTTTTGAAATTTGTGCCATTGGGAATATCTACCCACAAAAATAATAAGTGGAAAGTCACATTTATCTGTTCCCAAGCAAGGGGTTGATGTTGCATATTATGGCCAGAATACCGACAAACAATTAGGCATTAGATATGATATCATCCAGGTTTCATCGCGTGTTAGCTTGGGGTTACTTGTGGAGTACAATAATAATCAAATGGGCATGCTGTGATACTGGCATAGTTTTATTGCGTATGCATTTTTGTTGGATGAAACTATTCTTCATTTTTCTCTGGCACTTATCTTTCATTGAAATGCAATCTACAACTGCTTGATTACTTTGGACAAATCCATGGGACATGAGATCCTTAATGCATTCAATTGCAACATTTTCTTGCTTTCAGAATAGGAAATTTAAATCACCTACACAGAGGCACAATTCTGTCACTTCTTTGTTTGTACACGTATTAGTTCATTAACTAGAATGTATCAGCTTTCGACAATAATCTAGCCTCCCAATGCAGTATAAGAATCTTGGAAGGAGATTGAAGGTTTAATCTGACTAATCCTTACATTAAAACTAAGGAGTAATGATTACCTCATACCTATCTCATGACGTATTCGTTTTGCATTTTCTTTTCATTTGATTTTTTTGATTGGGATCATCTACTGGCAGATGACCTAGTTTTTGTCGGTCGATTTGGTAACTATTCTTTTTAATCCTCATTCAATGTTTCCAGCTGCAATTGAACGACTCCTTTGGAAGTTTGTTGGGCCTTGTGGCTTCATATAAACATGGCTCTCTTTTACTTAAGTTTGCTCTACTTTTACAATACTAGAAAGTTTACCCTCACTTCGTTGCGGAATAAGAATAACATGTTTAGATAGGATAACATGGACGAAGATGATAAAATCAAGGTTTTTGAAATCGAACCGGACACCGAATCGAAAACCTTGTTGAAATGGTTGGATCGGGTTTAACCATGTAATCAAATCGGTTCAACCGGATGATGACGTCATCATTATTTAAAATCGGATTAAACCGGACCGGTGAAAAAAAAGTGATTGAACTGGCTAATCAAACCGAAATGAAATAATATATATAATATACACTTAATATACTTGAAATATATATAAAATACATAGATAATGTATATATTTCATACTATACATAAAGTATTTTTCTTATACACCATCAAATATCATACATATCATATATATATATAATTTGGACTAGATGCTATATAACATGATAATAGTTTAATTATATTTAAAACCCTATACATGCAAAAAGTTGTGTTAGTGTAGTTGGTTATAAGTGTGAAAGAGGCAACTAAAGGTCATGGGTTCAACTCCCACTACCAATAAATTTTTAAATAATTTAAAAATTAAATGTGGTTCAACTTTGGTTGAACCTGGTTAAACCGGGTCAAAAAAATAGGTTGAACCGAATGGGTTAATTAAAATTTGAACAATCAACCGGTCCAGTTTCAAAAACACTGGGTAAAATAACCTTGAGAAGCAAACACGACCCCAAATTGTTCATAGTCCCCTTTGTATGATGGAGAACGTCTGAGTAGAGAGAGATCATAACTAAAACTCAAGAAAGAATACTTAACAAAGGTATATAGATGAAGTAATTAAAGGATAGAGGAAAAATACAATAATAGTGCTTGGAAGTGTTTGGGTATTTTTTTGTCTCAAAACATCAAATATGATAAGTTGGAGGATATTATGTTCATAAGTCTAAAAATGAAAATCTCACATATGTTTAATTCATATCGTTGCCACGTGTTGAAGATGGGTAGCAGCCCTGTAGAATCAAGCCTTAAAAGTATTACAATTTATTTCAATAAATTTCAAAGATTTATATAGATTCAATTTAATTTAAATTAAATTCAATAAAGCTACATTATAAATTGTTGGTAAAAGATAGAAAGTTACGAAGATATACAGACCTTTTTAAGATAAAATAAAATGGAAAATACAAAATTATACATAGAATCACTCTTACATACCGTTGATGTGTTTGCCCATTAAAGGCTGCAAGATGGTTCCTTGGTAGGCATCCCATCTTACAGAGAATCGTTAAAACTAATTAAATGAAGATGCCTCATGGGATCTTGAAATGCGTTCTAAATTGCCATGCCATTTTAGGATCAAAAGAATTAAACATACATTTTAATCGTATTTATTGTAGTTGCATTCTATAAACCCAAATTTTGGTATCAACAAACGACATAAGTCATGTAGACATTAAAGCATACAATCATTTAGGATACACGTGAACTTGAGATATTAAAAGAAGACCCGATAAGTATGTTACAATTACAAACAATAACAGATTATTGTTATTTTGACTTGGAAAAAAATATTTGCCAGTTATAAAATGGACAGCAAGAAATACAATTTTTTTAATTTTTTATGAACAAACTTTCAGGAAATAGAAATTTAATTTTGAATACAAAAGTATATAACATATATAGAACATACCTTGGAAAGTATCCTCTGTTTATCTTTCCGTGTAATTTTGGGTAGATCAAAAATAAATCTAAAAATCAATGTAGGTAACCATTATAAAATTAAAATATAAAAATATAATAAATAATTTTAGCACAAAACTAACGTACCGGCAAAAAGAATGAAGTTACATGTATGCTAGAAGCAAGAGATCAATTCTATACAATATGAAATATTAAATGGAAGCAACTACCATGAACATTGAATACCAAACAACAATAGAAAATCATAGAAAGCATTAGTCCACACCTGTAGTGCACGTGGTGCGTTTAATACTAACATGCGGGTCCTAAGTTGGCAAGAGATGGAACTATTAGCAGGAAGGGTGTCAACATTGGAAAAAGAAAGTGTGAAAAGGCGCTAAAAATGGGGGAATTCGTGACACGTGCGTGGTCCGTAATTTGGAATGAGCGGTAATCAGGAACGTAACAAACGATAAGATTGGGAAAAGAAGAACCGGAAATGAGGCAAAAACTGGAGGAGACTGTGTCACGTGTCACATAACCGGTGAAAAACCCACCTTTATAGTATGTGTATATAGATTATAGTGGAGGAGGCTTAGGAGATCTACCTTAAGAGCTTCGGCCTTAGGCTCTTTTAAGTATGAATGGTCAGTGATCTTAAGAAATCACCACTATATATATTTAGGTCGACCTTCGTTAACTTAGTTTTCAAATGTAGATGCATTTTCAATAGGTTTAGGTTGGTCTCGTCCTATTTAAGTGGTATCACAAATTGTTCTTTAGGCCATTTTCCCATATGCACTAGTTTATTCGAGCAATTAGTTTCTTGCTAGTAAAAGAGTGAACCTTGTATGATGATGTCTTCTTTTGAATGCTAATGGACAAACAATATAATCTTTCACGTACATTTTTATTCTGATGTAACGATTGGATGTTGACTCTGATAATTGATTTGATAAAAATCAGTGATGACAGATATTTATACCGATCAACGTGCCCCTTACACCTGACTATGCGAGGATGCGGTGATCCTCAACTAGGCTGGAGTGCGTGGGTCGGGGTCCGAGTTCCTTCCTTGATTTTATTGCGAGTTCGCAGTTTTTTTCGCTTCTTTGGGATCCGTGTGTTTTCGCTGGACCAGTTCTATTGACCCTGAGTTTTGTTAGGGTTCTTAGGCTGGAGGATTCTTGGTTTTTCTTTGAGCTTCTTTAGCCCGTTCCTACACCTATTCGGGCAGGAGTGGAGTGACTCAAATCGGAGAGTCTCTCCCACCCATCTCAGGGGCGTAGTTGGAGTTTTGCCTAGCTTCCCCTTAGACCGCTCTTCTACTGGGGAGGCGAGACGGATGAACCCCTTATGGGGCTTCATCACCGAGGTTCAGGATGCGAGGGTAGGTAGTCAGACAAGGTTGAGTTGGTTACTATTCCGTCAGTTGGTTTTGGCGAGGGAAAAGATCGTAAAATGGAAATCATCTATATTTTAAAGCTATCCATCACGACATCCTATAAATAATAACAACGAAAAGGATACATCCTAGATTTAGATCATTTGTTCCAACATGATCTTATAATTAATAAATGAAAGTATTAAATGTTGAGGTTTGGGGTAGGATTAGTAAGAAAATAGTTAGTATACTGAGTTACTAGGCAATCTTCTTTCCATACAAGTAGTTAACTTATTTATGATATCATTACATGTCTACTTGCTTGCTTTTGTAATCACTTAAACTCTTTTTTATTTTTATATTTAATGTTTGTACACAACATTTGTTGATGTCTCTTTATTCCTAACGTGGATGGCATGGAAGGCGCTTGTGATACAATAATTGATTAGCATGTCTTTTAGCTTTTGGTGTTCAGACGATGATTGTCTTTTGACGATGCACATGATAACCTTGTATAGATGGTTGTATTTATATTGTGATTACTTTCTCTTCTGCCATATTTTTGGGAATACATGCAAAAAAAAGTAATAAATCTTCTTTTGATACATGTTATATATATGGGAATAATGAAATGTTTCTTTAGTGACATTCGTCCTAATGTGACTGTTATATCATTGTGAATGTCATTCAAACTTGTGAAAAATTTCCCTGCTATTTCATAATTCGATGCGATCTATAGTGAATTTAACAATGTGAATGTCGTATAAATGGGTAATCCGGATCCCGGGGCATTACAGTAATGATATCAGAGCAGAGGTATTCCGCTACACACATTCGCAATTAATTTCGAGCGCATTAAGTTCTTGGATATCGATAGTCCTCAGACTTGTCATGAGTCTGAGAGGAAATGAATGACATATGTATCACCTTTTGCATTTAATATCCATATAGTAATATCAAGAAGAGAAAAACACGATCAATTATACTTGCAAATAACCACCATTATGATTAATGATGTTGGTTCTTGTGCTGAACCATGGCGTCTAAGGCTGGTTAGGAGATGACAGATCAGTTAAAGCGTATCATGGCTGCACTTACAAACCTTCAGCTACAACAGACTATTATGAGGGATCGACAAATGGAGATGAGAGTCCAGTAGGATTAGATCTTGGCTCAGTAGAAAGAGATAGATGACATTTAAGGATATATTGAGATGAGATTCAAGGAGCTATACGACTTCACCTACCATTCCTCTCAGGATGGAACACATCATGAGCAACCTCAGTCCGTGGAGGTTCAATAGCCTCAGTTTGATGTCTCGCCCAAAGGAATTTCATTACCTGGAGCAGTTGATGGAGATTTTGGGAGAGAGTCAGAACCTTTACCTTTTGTAGATGAGACAGTGCACAGTCACTCTGGCGGACATAGGCATCAATCAATTTTCACATCATACCAGCAAGCTAATGTGCCCGAGTTCGAGGGCACATGGACCTCTAATGAGGCAGAGCAGTGGTTGAAGAAAGTGTTGAAGGTACTGAGGATCATGGCCTCAAATTTCAATGAAATTCCACTGAAATTTTCTGAAATTTCCATTTCTTTAGGTCACCGAAATCGAAACACTACCTTGTTTCTTTTTCTAAGATTTCAACAAAATATCAACAAAATGTTAATGAAATTTCATCGAAATTACATGTCATTTTGGCGAAACAACAAAAACAAGGAAATCTACCCTTTTCTTGCATCGAAATTTGCATATATTCATGATTTTTACTTATTTATTCACTAATGTGTTCAATTGTTAGATTGCTCTACATTATTTAAAGAAGTTTCTTTAATTAGTTTCTAAATTTTAGATCTAAATCCAATCAAATAAAATCAGTTAGACACAAGATTTTAGAGTTAAATTCAAGTTTTAACTAAAGATTTTTATATTTTTTCTTTTATTTTGATATATATATATATATTTATTAGTAGTTATCATTAGTGTCACCTCATTCTTATTGAAGTGATGTTCTTTCTTGGCTTATGTTCTTCTATATTATTATTGTACATGTCACCATTCTCTTCATGTTCAAGAGGAGAAACTAATGGTTTCTAATTACGATTCCAAATCTAGTTCTAGTTCTGAACATACTACGTTTTTTATTGTTGGGACTATTGGATGGAAAATTAATGTAACATATCATGTTAATATCTCACTGTTGACGCACTTTGAGTTATTGTACCTCTTTGCTATTTTATTTCTCTTGTTATCCTCTCTATGTAATTTACCCATAGGCTACTCCCCTATATAAGAGAGCCTAGGGCTATGGAATAAACAACTCATTCACGTTTTCCAACATGGTATCAGAGCGACGGTCCTAGACCGGAGTTCTCGAAACCCTAAACCTAACACCCCACCCGCCTCCTCCCTCTCTCTCTCGAATCGGCGCCGCCTCCTCTCCGATCGTTGCTCGCGCCTGTGCGCGCATCGGCTGTGCGCATATCTCGCGCATCGTCGGCGCTTGTGCGCACATCGCCGTTGATCGGCGATCTTCTCTGATCGCCTCTCGCGACTGCGGGCATCGCCTCGTGTGCGCACTGCTCCTGTGCGACTGTGGTGTGATCCTCCAGTTGCGTGTTCAAGTGCACGCGTGATCCTCCAAGTGCGTGTGCGCGTGCTCTTTGCACGTGCCTACGTGCCCTAAGTCCCAAAACCCTAGGGCACACAGCCGGTTCTACATGGGGTTAGTTGCTTGAAGTCTACACACGCAACTAATCCCGTCTATGTCATTGTAGACGAAGATTATTTTCTCTCAGTCGCTCCAGTCTTTCGTTTCCAGCATGTCAGAAAGCAAGGCTGACATCCCATCTATGGGCGCATTTCGTGGTCCAGCGCCCATTGTCAAGATGGATGGTACGAACTATGAACTGTGGGCAATGCAGTTCATGAGTATGATGAAGTCCACGGGCAAGAAGCATATTCTCACAGAGCCCGAGCCTGCAGAGAAGACTGGAGTTCATGCCTCATGGGAGGCAGATGACGCATATGCCAAGGTGTGGCTGTCTGGCACATTGGCTATTGAAATTGCCAATGATATTCTACATCAACCCACAGCCAAAGACATGTGGGATATTCTGGCATCAACATATTCTCAGGCGAAGAATGAGACAAAAATTCTGCAACTACAACATGATATATTCACAATAAAGCAGAATGGTCGCCCGTTACATTCTCTCTACACATCTTTGAGAGGAATGTTTGAGAAGCTTCATAGCTTCATGCCGCTTACCGCCACGCCAGAGCAGCAAAAGACATATAGAAACGCAACGATGGTGGGTGTGTTTCTCGCAGCACTCGACCCAGAGTATGAGGCTGCCCGTTCACAGATTTTGGCGGACTCAACTATTCCTCCCATGGAGGAGGCTTTTCATAGGTTGAGTAGGATCACTGTACCTTCTGCAGCCACTAGCCAGAATCCCTCAGCCATGGCAGCCAACAGGGGCCGTGGCTCTCATTACCAGGGCCGTGGACGTACTCCCCGTGGAAGGGGTGGCCGCACTAGGCCAACATGTTCATATTGTCACAGAGTCGGCCATACTGAAGACACATGCTATTCAAAGCATGGATTTCCTGCATCTGCTCGAGCCGCTGAGCAGATAGAGCCTCCTTCTCCTGCTTCTCTGGATCAGCGTTTTGATGATCTGGTTGCTCGCCTTAGGGGCATTATCCCACCATCTGGCCCAGCACCGACGACAGAGAGTCATACGGATGTTGCTGCTTCTGCTTCTGCGTCTGCCTCTACGAGTACTTCAGGTAGTACACTTGCACTACATAGTAGTAGATCGGATACATTGCCATGGATCATGGACTCAGGCGCTACACATCATCTATGTGGCGACCAGAGTCTACTTTCAGGATATACTCAGATTCCTCCAGGACGAACAGTAGTGATTGCCAATGGCACTCATTCCCCCATCATGGGTCAGGGGGAGATTAGATTGACATCATCTATGCAGCTCAAGAATGTTTTACATGCACCGCATTTTTCTATGAATCTATTGTCAATCAGCCAGATTACGAAGGATCTCCAATGTCGAGCTATTTTTGATTCATCTTCTTTGATTTTTCAGGACATCCGTACGGGCAACGTGATTGGTCATGGCTATGAGCAAGGAGGCCTCTATCGTCTGAACCAGACCCCATTTGCTGGAATCACCTCCTCTCCCGCTGGACAAGTATCTCCTCTCCTGTGGCATCTGCGTCTTGGTCACCTCCCGCTTCAGAAGTTGTGTCGTATCTTACCTTATAGTCTTTCTCACACACCTATCCAGTGTGAGGCGTGTCAGTTGGGAAAACATCACAGGTCATCGTTTCCCAGTGGTCAAGGTCGGAGTAGTAACTCCAAATTTGAGTTGTTTCATGTTGATGTCTGGGGTCCAAGTCGTGTTCCCGATCTTCAGGGACACAGGTATTATATTGTTTTTGTGGATGATTTCTCTAGAGCATCATGGGTATTTTTAATGAAAAATAAGTCTGAAGCTGGAAATATTATTATTCACTTTCTAAATGAGATTCAGAATGTCTTTTCCACAACTGTCAAATTTTTGAGAAGTGACAATGCCTTAGAATTGTGCACCAATAATCTAGCCAACTACTACTCTTCTAAGGGAATTGTTCACCAAACATCCTGTGCCCATACGTCCCAACAGAATGGGGTTGCAGAAAGAAAACACCGTCACCTTCTTGATGTCACAAGGTCTCTTCTCATTCAGAGTCATGTTCCGTATTCCTACTGGGGTGATGCAGTCCTTACTGCATGTTATCTTATAAACCGTATGCCCTCGTCCGTCTTGAATGAACAGATCCCCTTCTCTCTTGTTTATCCTAACAAGGATCTGTTCACTCTTACCCCTCGTGTGTTTGGGTCAGTCGCATTTGTCCATCAGTTGTCGCCCGGTTCTGACAAGCTCTCTCCTAGGGCTGTCAAGTGTGTTTTTGTGGGGTACTCCAGAACTCAAAAGGGGTACAAGTGTTTTGACCCTCTGCGTCGGCGGTATGTGATCAGCGCAGATGTTACATTCTTTGAATCCACCATGTACTTCTCAGAATCTGGGAACATGCAGCCACAATCTATATCCCCTGATACTGTGTTCATGGCACCACCAACATCTCAACCACCACCACCACCATCACCAACACCACCACCATCACCACCACCACCAATGCCATCAATAGTACCTCCATTACCATTTCATTACACCCGAAGGCCGAATCAAGCTCATGGTCCTGACCAGTCAACTAGCTCGCCTATGGTATGTAATGAAAATATTAATGTTGATGAATCTGACGACATTACTCAGCAGGATGTATCACAGGAGCATGCTGATACCACAGAGGACCTAAATGTTCCAATAGCTCTACGCAAGTCAAAGAGAAGCTGTGTCCAGTATCCAGTTTCAGCAGTGGTGTCGTTTGAGAGGCTATCTGGACCTTTCAAGACGTTTGCGTTGGCACTTTCAGCTACAGATATTCCAAGGAATCACCATGAAGCCTTGCAGGATTCTCGATGGAGGCTAGCAATGGAGGAAGAGATGGCGGCACTTCAGTCCAGAGGAACATGGAGCTTGGTTACTATACCTCCAGATGTCAACCCGGTGAGTTGCAAGTGGGTGTTTACAGTGAAACATAATGCAGATGGCTCCATTGACAGGTACAAGGCACGCCTAGTTGCAAGGGGATTCACACAGACATATGGGGTAGATTACCTTGACACGTTCTCCCCGGTGGCTCGTCATTCCACTCTACGGATCCTCTTATCTGTTGCAGTCACTAAAGACTGGCCCCTATATCAACTGGATGTGAAGAATGCCTTTCTGTATGGCGATTTGCAGGAGGAGGTCTACATGCAACAGCCACCAGGTTTTGCTGTTGAGGGGGAGTGTTCCAAGGTTTGCCGATTACATAAGGCTATCTATGGCCTTAAGCAGAGCCCCAGAGCGTGGTTCCAGAAGCTGTCAGACCTCTTTGAGAAACAAGGATACAAACGTTCAAATGCTGATCATTCCTTGTTTGTACAGAAAACGACAAGAGGTACTGTTGTAATCATGGTTTATGTTGACGATATCTTGATTACAGGTGATGATGACCAGGGCATTAAGCAGGCAAAGGAAAGGCTAGGAACCGAGTTTGTCATCAAGGACCTGGGAGTCCTTAGATATTTTCTGGGGTTGGAGTTTGCTAGAAATCCGTATGGACTAGTCATGTCACAGAGGAAGTATGTCACAGATCTACTAAGTGAGACAGGTATGCTAGGGTGTCGACCTGCTACGACACCTATGGACCCTAGCATGAAGATGTATGATGATGACACAGAGGAGGTTGACAGGAGAAGATACAGAGAACTGGTAGGCAAACTGCTATATGTTACCATCACTAGGCCAGATATATTATTTGCAGTGAGCCGTGTGAGCCAGTTCATGGAGCAGCCACGCCAGGTGCATATGGATGCAATACACATGATACTTAGATACCTCAAATCTTCTCCAGGTAAAGGTATGCTGTTTAAGAAAGGAAAGGGGATTTCTGTCTATGCATGCGCAGATGCAGACTATGCAGGATGTCCTAAGGATAGAAAGTCCACCTCAGGGTACGCTGTCTATGTCGGAGATGCCCTAGTCTCATGGAGGAGCAAGAAGCAAACTGTGGTAGCTAGATCCAGTGCTGAATCCGAATATAGGGCTATGGCCCAGGCTACTACAGAGATGATGTGGGTGAAAGCAGTGCTGACAGATCTATGCTTAGATATACCACTTCCTATGAACTTGGAGTGTGATAATCAGGCTGCCTTGTTCATTGCTAATAATCCTGCATTCCATGAGCGGACCAAGCATATTGAAGTGGATTGTCACTTCATATGTGATATGATCCAGAAAGGATTTATTACCACATCCCACGTTACTTCAGAGAACAAGACGACAGACATTTTTACCAAGGCATTATTACGTGGCCCATTTCAGAAGTGCGCTTCCAAGCTGAGCATGATTGACATCTATGCTCCATCTTGAGGGGGAGTGTTGACGCACTTTGAGTTATTGTACCTCTTTGCTATTTTATTTCTCTTGTTATCCTCTCTATGTAATTTACCCATAGGCTACTCCCCTATATAAGAGAGCCTAGGGCTATGGAATAAACAACTCATTCACGTTTTCCAACAAGAATGAGTTGTTTATTCCATAGCCCTAGGCTCTCTTATATAGGGGAGTAGCCTATGGGTAAATTACATAGAGAGGATAACAAGAGAAATAAAATAGCAAAGAGGTACAATAACTCAAAGTGCGTCAACACTCCCCCTCAAGATGGAGCATAGATGTCAATCATGCTCAGCTTGGAAGCGCACTTCTGAAATGGGCCACGTAATAATGCCTTGGTAAAAATGTCTGCCGTCTGGTTCTCTGAAGTAACGTGGGATGTGGTAATAAATCCTTTCTGGATCATATCACGTATGAAGTGACAATCCACTTCAATATGCTTGGTCCGCTCATGGAATGCAGGATTATTAGCAATGAACAAGGCAGCCTGATTATCACACTCCAAGTTCATAGGAAGTGGTATATCTAAGCATAGATCTGTCAGCACTGCTTTCACCCACATCATCTCTGTAGTAGCCTGGGCCATAGCCCTATATTCGGATTCAGCACTGGATCTAGCTACCACAGTTTGCTTCTTGCTCCTCCATGAGACTAGGGCATCTCCGACATAGACAGCGTACCCTGAGGTGGACTTTCTATCCTTAGGACATCCTGCATAGTCTGCATCTGCGCATGCATAGACAGAAATCCCCTTTCCTTTCTTAAACAGCATACCTTTACCTGGAGAAGATTTGAGGTATCTAAGTATCATGTGTATTGCATCCATATGCACCTGGCGTGGCTGCTCCATGAACTGGCTCACACGGCTCACTGCAAATAATATATCTGGCCTAGTGATGGTAACATATAGCAGTTTGCCTACCAGTTCTCTGTATCTTCTCCTGTCAACCTCCTCTGTGTCATCATCATACATCTTCATGCTAGGGTCCATAGGTGTCGTAGCAGGTCGACACCCCAGCATACCTGTCTCACTTAGTAGATCTGTGACATACTTCCTCTGTGACATGACTAGTCCATACGGATTTCTAGCAAACTCCAACCCCAGAAAATATCTAAGGACTCCCAGGTCCTTGATGACAAACTCGGTTCCTAGCCTTTCCTTTGCCTGCTTAATGCCCTGGTCATCATCACCTGTAATCAAGATATCGTCAACATAAACCATGATTACAACAGTACCTCTTGTCGTTTTCTGTACAAACAAGGAATGATCAGCATTTGAACGTTTGTATCCTTGTTTCTCAAAGAGGTCTGACAGCTTCTGGAACCACGCTCTGGGGCTCTGCTTAAGGCCATAGATAGCCTTATGTAATCGGCAAACCTTGGAACACTCCCCCTCAACAGCAAAACCTGGTGGCTGTTGCATGTAGACCTCCTCCTGCAAATCGCCATACAGAAAGGCATTCTTCACATCCAGTTGATATAGGGGCCAGTCTTTAGTGACTGCAACAGATAAGAGGATCCGTAGAGTGGAATGACGAGCCACCGGGGAGAACGTGTCAAGGTAATCTACCCCATATGTCTGTGTGAATCCCCTTGCAACTAGGCGTGCCTTGTACCTGTCAATGGAGCCATCTGCATTATGTTTCACTGTAAACACCCACTTGCAACTCACCGGGTTGACATCTGGAGGTATAGTAACCAAGCTCCATGTTCCTCTGGACTGAAGTGCCGCCATCTCTTCCTCCATTGCTAGCCTCCATCGAGAATCCTGCAAGGCTTCATGGTGATTCCTTGGAATATCTGTAGCTGAAAGTGCCAACGCAAACGTCTTGAAAGGTCCAGATAGCCTCTCAAACGACACCACTGCTGAAACTGGATACTGGACACAGCTTCTCTTTGACTTGCGTAGAGCTATTGGAACATTTAGGTCCTCTGTGGTATCAGCATGCTCCTGTGATACATCCTGCTGAGTAATGTCGTCAGATTCATCAACATTAATATTTTCATTACATACCATAGGCGAGCTAGTTGACTGGTCAGGACCATGAGCTTGATTCGGCCTTCGGGTGTAATGAAATGGTAATGGAGGTACTATTGATGGCATTGGTGGTGGTGGTGATGGTGGTGGTGTTGGTGATGGTGGTGGTGGTGGTTGAGATGTTGGTGGTGCCATGAACACAGTATCAGGGGATATAGATTGTGGCTGCATGTTCCCAGATTCTGAGAAGTACATGGTGGATTCAAAGAATGTAACATCTGCGCTGATCACATACCGCCGACGCAGAGGGTCAAAACACTTGTACCCCTTTTGAGTTCTGGAGTACCCCACAAAGACACACTTGACAGCCCTAGGAGAGAGCTTGTCAGAACCGGGCGACAACTGATGGACAAATGCGACTGACCCAAACACACGAGGGGTAAGAGTGAACAGATCCTTGTTAGGATAAACAAGAGAGAAGGGGATCTGTTCATTCAAGACGGACGAGGGCATACGGTTTATAAGATAACATGCAGTAAGGACTGCATCACCCCAGTAGGAATACGGAACATGACTCTGAATGAGAAGAGACCTTGTGACATCAAGAAGGTGACGGTGTTTTCTTTCTGCAACCCCATTCTGTTGGGACGTATGGGCACAGGATGTTTGGTGAACAATTCCCTTAGAAGAGTAGTAGTTGGCTAGATTATTGGTGCACAATTCTAAGGCATTGTCACTTCTCAAAAATTTGACAGTTGTGGAAAAGACATTCTGAATCTCATTTAGAAAGTGAATAATAATATTTCCAGCTTCAGACTTATTTTTCATTAAAAATACCCATGATGCTCTAGAGAAATCATCCACAAAAACAATATAATACCTGTGTCCCTGAAGATCGGGAACACGACTTGGACCCCAGACATCAACATGAAACAACTCAAATTTGGAGTTACTACTCCGACCTTGACCACTGGGAAACGATGACCTGTGATGTTTTCCCAACTGACACGCCTCACACTGGATAGGTGTGTGAGAAAGACTATAAGGTAAGATACGACACAACTTCTGAAGCGGGAGGTGACCAAGACGCAGATGCCACAGGAGAGGAGATACTTGTCCAGCGGGAGAAGAGGTGATTCCAGCAAATGGGGTCTGGTTCAGACGATAGAGGCCTCCTTGCTCATAGCCATGACCAATCACGTTGCCCGTACGGATGTCCTGAAAAATCAAAGAAGATGAATCAAAAATAGCTCGACATTGGAGATCCTTCGTAATCTGGCTGATTGACAATAGATTCATAGAAAAATGCGGTGCATGTAAAACATTCTTGAGCTGCATAGATGATGTCAATCTAATCTCCCCCTGACCCATGATGGGGGAATGAGTGCCATTGGCAATCACTACTGTTCGTCCTGGAGGAATCTGAGTATATCCTGAAAGTAGACTCTGGTCGCCACATAGATGATGTGTAGCGCCTGAGTCCATGATCCATGGCAATGTATCCGATCTACTACTATGTAGTGCAAGTGTACTACCTGAAGTACTCGTAGAGGCAGACGCAGAAGCAGAAGCAGCAACATCCGTATGACTCTCTGTCGTCGGTGCTGGGCCAGATGGTGGGATAATGCCCCTAAGGCGGGCAACCAGATCATCAAAACGCTGATCCAGAGAAGCAGGAGAAGGAGGCTCTAACTGCTCAGCGGCTCGAGTCTCACTATTAGCAAAAAACCGTCTTTCCATCTCATTTATTGAGCTAAATAATATTAGAATTCTTTATTTTAAAAAACGAGTTTTCAAGTAACCTCCACAATTTCCGACCATTTCACTGAAATTCTATCGAAATTCTATCGAATTTCTCTTTTTAGACGTATCGAAACGAAATTGAAATCCAACATTTAAGGCCTTGCTAAGGATGATTCGTGCATCACGAGTCACGTGGTTACCTTTAGCAGAGTACTCCTTGACTAAATTTTGCTGAGAGGTGGTAGGAGGCGATGGTTTCTGAGATGGGGCACGAGCCCACCTGGGACAATTTTGAGACTAGCTTTAGATCTCACTTCTTCTCTAGGAAGTGGAAGGGTTCCCATCGCCAACTTTTTGCAGAGCTTAGACTGGGACGAATGACAACCAGTCAATATTTTGTACTCTACACCGAACTGTCCCTCCACATACCAGCAACGACTGCATTTCCATAGGAGAATATGGAGAAGTTCATCAGAGGAATGATGGAAGAGGTACGAGAGAAGTTGGCTGGGCTACGCCTTTCTTATCCTCCTTGATGGGGCACACAATTCACGGTTATCTATTCATCCCGACAGTACGAAAATGTATCGTGATCTACGCTAGCATTTTTGGTGGGACGGAATGAAACACGATGTGTCATCATGTTAGCAAGTGCTTGACCTGTCAGATGGTCAAGGCGGAGCATAGGAGACCACCAGGGCTGTTGCAGTCTCTCCCCATTCTCGAGTCGAAGTGAAAGAGTATCTCTATGGATTTTGTCACCGGACTACTGAAGACACTGGGTGACCATAATGCTATTTGGGATGTTGTTGACAGGTTAATCAAGTCATCTCATTTCATACCTGTCAGCATGACCTACACTCTATCTCGAGTGGCCATGTTATATGTTAAGAACATTATCAAGCTTCACGATATACATTCCGATCTGTTCCTTGTGCATCTCTAGATATACATGTGTCAACCTGAAGGCTTTATAGTATATGGAAAGGAAGATTGGGTGTCCTTGTTGAAGAAATTTTACTATGGGTGGAAATAATCTCCAAGATAGTTGTACAAACACTTCAGCTCATTCATGTTTGTGTAGGATTTTATCAGGAGTAGTTATGATGTTTATGTCTATTTTAGACATATTACTGATGTCTCCTTCATTTTTTTGCTGCTATATGTCGATGACATGTTGGTAGTATGCATAAATCACCCGACTGGTCTGACTAGTAGGTTCGACTAGTCTAGATGGTGGGGTGATCGATCAAGTATTGACTAATTCTGACTAGGCTGACTAGTCGATCGATTTTTGCTTGGAGACACCATATTTTTTTATATATTTTTTGCTTTTTTAAAAGCAAACTTATTCTAATATGCTTAATATTTTATTTAATCTCAATTACTTCTTTTAAGTCATTATGATAACATAAAAAATGTACAAATCTATGTAAATATATAAGAATATACATGTAAAAATAATATATATTCAAAATAATTGAAAATTAAAGCTGATTAAAGCCCGACTAAATCCGAGTAGTCTCCCGGCTGCTGATTAATCCTTAGTGACCCAACCTACCAAATATCGACCACTGATGTTTGCAACCTTGGCGGAAATAAATCAGAGGCGAAAGGAGCGAAGGCCTTACTTGGTGGAGAATTCAAAATGAAGGATTTTGGTGCATCCAAAAAGATACTTTTTTGAAAGGAAAAAGGACGACCACCATATAGATGTGAGTTCAAAAAACTTTACCATTAATTTGCATGGTTATAAGTACAGAGCTATTTAAAGCCATATAATTACATGAACCAAATATCCGCTAGTGCTTTTGCATACACAATTACATTTTCACCATGGTATCTTTCCTACCGGAAGATTACCTAGTTTCTTGCCTGCCATAATGCCTAGATCACATGCACAATGCTCGATCCTCCAGCCCACACCAATCAAACCCGATTCACTCCCAGAAACTTGCTTCTTGGTTTGTCCTAATAAAAATCTTGTACCAAATCTGGACTATACATCTACGTAACCCACTTGTGAAGATTAAGTGATCCTAATCTTCATTGATCTCCAAACATCACATACACTTCAGATTTACTCCTTGCAAGGAATGTGAGTGCATATCTCTTATCAACAACTGCCCCCTTGTTGAAAACCAAGGACATACCTTCACTTTTGTGGGCACCTTTCAATGACAAAAATTCCTCTAATCAGCAAGGTGGACCACCTGGGTCAAAAGGTATTGACCACATCAGGGTCTTGTATGCATTCCGAATAGTGGATCTTCCATCATTCCAATTTCCAGCTCCAACAGTTACTCCCATGCAATAGCTGCTCTTGGTCTTTCACAACTTCTAACATCCCCATAGGATCCTGCATTCGTTGATCAGAAATACTCGAACGAAATGATGGGAATAAAGAGGAATCATCCCAGGCATACATGAATCCCAAGCATACACCATCGAGCAATTTGGACCTAAAGCCAATGCTAATGGGAGGAAGAAACAAGTCTGAGGGGCCCCCTTCCTGTCCAGCCACCATGCCAGAATCTAAATACCCTCCCATGTCCAAGAACCAATAGTAAATATGGTCGCACATCCTGAAACACTGAACAAATCCCCTTCTAGAATTGCGAATGTCCAACAGTATCACTAATATCCCACCTCTAGATAAGCAGGCGGATTTCCAACCTCCAAGCCATTTCTCCAAATTCTCAATCGGAGGTATCTTAGGCTGTGATTTTTCCCCGCTACATCGTTGGGGGTTTTCCATGTAAGTCTTGTGTTCTCCATGGTTGCATTTAGTTGATTGCATGTTTGGATTATCTTTTTACAATACAGGTGTGAATCCCCTCGCATAATGCCCTCACCCTCTCATGCCCAAGATGTGAGGTCTTGCGAGAGACCCGGCTCCCGCGCAATCTCCTGCTTATGCAACTGTTGTTGGTGGTTTTGACCACTCGATCATCCCCCAAGAATCATTCAAATAACAAGAGACCACATGGTTCCCATTGCACGATGAAAGATGATCCCATTTACTTTAGTACCTATTCAGAATGCCAACACCTTCAGGACGTGATTCTGAATCTGTGAACATTTTCTTTGGTATCTTGTTGCAATGACTGTCTGCATCATTGCATTTAAAATTTTAGCTCTCATGCGGGTTTCCATATCCACTTCTCAATTGAACTTATGCACTCGGTTTGTTAGGAGAGCTTGCTAGTACATTGTTCCTATGTAATAGCCATATGATATAGTAAGAACAGGTTTCTGGCTTCATGAAGATGGAAAGTCATAATGCAAATGTACGTAACAAAATAGTTTTTTGTTATTGCAGGGATATTAAATTTATAATCAACTTGATTAGTATTTCTATTGGGCGATGGTTATTAGTTTGAATTCTCAATTCTCAGATACATAGGAGAAGTAAATGGCAGTTCATCTTTGGCATTTATTCAGAATATGGTGCTACTGGAAAGATTGTAAGTTAATCTGATGGTCTTATCAATCAATTTACTCCAGCCTTATGAAGCATACTTCTCCCTTTATTGATCCCTGTTACCAAGTAAATGACACTCTTCTCCCCCAGAGTCGTAAGAAATAGCATGATTGTCGATACGCTTCCAAAGAACTTTGACAGCTTCAAATATTTAGAACTTCTGTAAGTTTCTCATAATTGTTACTTTATTTATCTCTAAGGTGATCGTGGGGTATAAGATCATTATTTTTTTCTGTCGCCATGATAGAGATCTCAGCTTCAACAAAATTTCTGGTTTAATTCCGCAGTCCATTTTTAATTGCGGATCTCTAAGTTCCCTGTAAGTGACAAATTCTTTGATTTATCTTACTCTGTAATTGGCATATTGTCTCTCCTGAATTTTCGCTTACAGACTTCTAGGAAACAATGAGCTGTCAGGGAGTTTGCCTATTGAAAAGAGCCATACTCTCATATCCATGTAGGTGCTTGTGATGTTTATATCGAGTTGTTCAAGTTCCCAAGTTTATTTTTTATGTTGTACACCAACGATCTTTTACGCTTAATATCAGTGCCCTGTCAATTATATGGAAAATATTCAGGCATAGCATTAAGCTGCATATCTTTTTCATTGCAGAGATTTATCTTATAATAACTTGTCAGGATCTTTTCCTTCTTGGGCTCAACAAAGGGGTATATATCTGTAAGTAGATAAATTCACATTTCCCTGATTTTTTTGATTGCAAACTTATAATGTGATTTTGCAAAAAGACCAAGTTTCTGCACAGTAAAATGAATAATGTGACCTACCAAGCCTCATATAACTTGGAACTCAACTTGATGCATAGTACATTAACTTATTAACTAGCGCTTGGTAGTGGGACTTTTGGTGCTTACGCTGGCTGGTTGGTCTCAGGCATCTCACCATATTGATTATGCTGGTAGAGCATTTTACTATATGTTTATTCCTTTGAACTTAGATACGATACTACGATTTTTCAGTGCATGGAATCGTCTTGTGGGAGCTCCTTCTATATGTCAGTTTACTCTGTTAGATTGTTTGATAGATCCAAATGGTAGAAAAGGTTGAGCGGTTTTTGTATGAATGGTGTTTGCACATTTTTCCCATGAATTGTTTGGCTCTTAAGTTTTCCTGATGCCGTGCTCTTAATTTATCCATCTTTAGATTTGTTAGTAAAATTTGAGAAATATGTTGATGTTTTGACTAAGACATTTTGTTGGAGGAAGGAGGTTTAAAAGGACTGTATTTTATTTCCCAAGGGATGTTTTCCCATGTATTTTACTTCATTATCCGGATGTGTTGCCAAAGTTGATGACATTGGGTTAGGTACTTTGCTTTTCACATAACTCTAAGACCTTGAGGAGCAAAACGAGTTCCCATCTCTTTTGTCAGTCTTCAATATTTTGGAACCTTTTGCTTGGTCTAAAGTGAAGAAGGTTGACTTAGTATGTGCAAATAATGTTTGTAGTTTGGTGAAAAAGATCCGGTGGATTTGTGGCTGCCGAAAGAATGAGATCTGCCAAATGGGATTGTCAAAGAAAAAACCGCTTGTTGCACCAGTAAAGATAGAATGAGAGCTGTTAATGTTGGTTTAGGCATGTGCAATGTATGAAGGATATGGGAAATCCTTAAGCGCATCACGGAAGCGTGATGATCGCATCTAATGCGATCGGAGCGACTAGTCGCACTAGTCGCTTGGTGCAGCGAAATTTAAAAAATTTAAATCATATGATGAAACCACATGATCCCAAGAACATTTCATGGATCGTTTCTTCTAACCACAAAGTATTAGAAATACCTCTTGAAGTGTGGTTTCGATCACTTGATCTCTTAAGCAAGAGATCCTCCTGACTCAAGTCCGATCCACGAAGATGCCACTTGCGGGTGCGTTGATGAGACACGTGCTTCCCGCAATCCATGATGAAGATCCAAGCCTTGAATCTCTTGATCTCGTCCAACGAAATCCGACATCTTCTACTTGTGCTAGAAGCTCCAAGGAAGACGGAGATCCACGAGCAATCGAGGCGACAACACGACGACGTAGCTACGACTGCAATTCTCTCAAGAACTTAAGGTGGACGGCCACCCTTAGAGAGAGATGGCATGAGAATGAGGATAGAGAGTGAGAGAGAGAGTTGACGTGTGTTTAGAAGGGCTAGGACTGCCCCTTATGTATTAATTTGGGAGTCCATGGATCATAATCCATGAAATACACAAAATCAATGGTTAAATTGATTTGTATTTTTAATCAATGGCCATGATCATTGTTGTTTAATAAAGCAAAAACAATTTAATTTATATTAAATTAAATATATGTTGTATTATCATCAACATAATTTAACTTAATAGAATTAATCAAGGTAATAAAGAGGACAAAAGAAAACTTCCTCCTAAAAAGATAGGGGGTCACCTATGGATAATCCATGGGTGCCGCCACATCTAGATTAGGTGGATTTTATCTTCTTTAATTTTATGAGATAAAATCTTATTATCTCTTAATTATTTGCAACAACATTTATTGCAAATGTATTCACTAAATTAATTCCAAATTAATTAGTGAATATTTCAATCATGCCATTGAAAAAAATGTGAATCTCATTCACAACCCAAAACAAAATGGAAATTATATTTCCAATTAATCGTCCAATGTGAATCCAATTCACACTAACCATTAATTAGTAAATATTATTTACAATTGAGCTCTCTCTAATATATTATAAATCATATTTATAATATAGGGATTTTATCACTTGTGTCCCTCTGAGATATCGCAATATCAGCTATCCCCCTATCTTTTTGGTAATATCAGTTGTGCCCCTCACTTCTTTCTCCGTCATCAGTTGTGCCCTTCCGTCAGATTGACCGTCAAAAAATTGAAATAACCATAGTTTACTCAAACCATGGTGTGGTTAAGAGGGGTATTATTGTCCAAAGGTGTTCTTCAACCTAGAGATCCAAAGTTGGGGCTTCTCGTCAACGGTAGAACCCACTAGGGCTTCAAGCCCAACGTTGCCAGCAACCGCCCGTCACGGCACTGGTCCGTCGGGGAAGGCCGCGCAGTCGTACCGGCGGTGAGCGCGGCACGCTGGGCTGGAGAGGGAAGAGGCGGGGCTACCGTTGGGTGGCGGAGGGTACGGAAGGGGGTACGGGGAAGCAGAGGCGCAGCCCACGGGTGGATGGGTTCCGCACAGGCCGGCGAAGGCTTCGCGCAGGGCTGGTGGCGGAGTCGCGTTTGGCAGGTGGCCGCCAGTCGTGCTCCGCAATCGGGGAGGCGCAGAGGGTGATGGGGGTACGGGGGGGAGGGGGCGGAGGGTGGAGATGCAGGGGTGGTGCTGCGGGGGCTCAGAACAAGGGGCGGCGCGGGGGAGGGGAGCAGGGGGCGGGCAGGGGGAGGGGAGGGGGCGGCCCAGGGAGCACAGGGCGACGCGGGGCAGGGGGAGGGGGAGCAGGGGGCGGCGTAGGGGAGGGGAGCAGGGCGCGGGGCTGGGGGAGGGGGAGCAGGGGACGGCGCGGGGAGCACGGGGCGACGCAGGGGAGGGGAGGGGGTGGCCCAGGGGAGCAGGGGACGGCGCGAGGAGCACGGGGCGGCGCGGGGCAGGGGGAGGCCCAGGAGGAGGAAGAGGATGGGGATAGAAGAGGAAGAAGAAAAGGATGAGGAAGATGGTCTCAAAATGACCATTTAATTTTTTTAAATTAATTCCGTTTATGTCCTCAATGTTAACGACCGTTTGCACTGTGGATGGACGGTCACTAACTCGAGGGACACAAGTGATAAATTAGCAAGAAGTGAGGTGCACAACTGATATTACCAAAAAGATAGGGGCATAATTGATATTGTGATATCTCGGAGGGGCACAAGTGATAAAATCCCTATAATATATACTGATATCATGGATAGCATGGATAATACTATCCACATTCTGCATTTCTCTGATAATTAAATCTCATTTAATTATCTTGGATAATCATTCTCATAATATGAATCTCATTCATATTATTCTTGATAATTAAATCTCATTTAATTATCATCATCTTGTTGCTTGGATACATAATTCATCAAAGGAATTATTCTTGAACTCTTTCAAGAATAGTGTGCTTTCTCCGCAGATACTTGGAGATAAAGACATGACGATTGTATAGTTCCACGTATAGTGAATAGGACTCTTGGACATTGAGATCATATCTCAAATCCAGATCTTACGGACCTCCATAGATGCTTGATTAAATCAAGTCTGTAAACTTAATATTCTTATTGCATCTGAATCTCATTCATATCAATGTCCAACACTTGGACTAAGATCAAGTTACTTCTCTACTGAGAGGAGTCACTAAAATCCAGACCTGTTTCATCACTTCCTCGGAATGGAAGCGTCATGGTTATACAATCGTTTATGATCACATCACGCTCAGGTATTCCCAATACCTGTACATCTTGTATACTGGAAGACCTTGAATAAACCCGAAGTTATAGATCTCTTTTAGACTGTCACCTTCAGGGTTTTATCATTAAGATTCTCATTTGATCATTGGGATTTGGTATCGATCATATGTTTTCCAAAAGCATATATCATACCTCTAAATTCTGTCAAGCTTCATAAGCGAGACGACTATGCATGGAATTTATCGATCCCAATATCTCATGAGTGAGCTCATGTCTTCCAGTTCAGAAATGAACCTGTATGATCCCTTTGAGAGATCGTATTACTCGTATGCCCTCATATGCACACCAACTCACCAGTATATAGACCTTGGTTAGGCCATCAACTTATTGGTCTACCAAATGTACATACTCAGCCATATAATAATACATGTTTCTCCGGTCAGAGGATGTGGCCTATATCGCGACAGCATACGATGTAGGATTTTGGTTATCTCGATCTCATTAAGTCAACTCTTTGACCTAACTAATCTGACACCTCTGAATCTCTATTCTTATGCAGAGGACCTGCATCAAGAGGTCGGTCAGATATCAGCCTTTAGAGATAGGATTGCCATCTCCCACTCAGGCTGGAGATTACATCTTGATGATCATTTGATGGTGCTTGATGAGTCCTCAATCTAATTCTTTAGATATTCATCCAAGCACTAGCCTCTATGATTCAACGATTGAATCAACAGCTTTATGATGTCAAGACAGTCATGGTACATAACCCTATTTGCACAAAGGGACCTTATAGTGCATTCATTCATTTAATTTCAGACAAGCAGCGAAATAAACCAATAACTTTTATTGATATATCAAACATTACAATAACATTTTTTGTAGGAATGGTTCGCCCATGGCTCACATGTCCAACAATCTCCCACTAGCCCTCAGAACCATTCAAGTACAATTCTTATACTCATACTCATTACATGCTGGTCGAAAATCTTCTGTGTCAGAGGTTTGGTAAGAGGGTCAACAACGTTGTCGGCAGATGCCACCTTGGTGATGATGATGTCACCACACTTTTGAATCTCCCAGATGATGTGGTATTTCCTTTCCACGTGCTTGCTCTTTTTGATGCCACTTGGGTTCCTTCGCTCGGGCAATGGCTCCCGTGTTATCGCAGAGCAACGGGATGGGAGCATCAGAGGAAACTACGGCAAGTTCCAGTATGAACTTGCGCAACCACACCGCCTCCTTTGCAGCATCCGATGCGGCTATGTATTCGATTTCTTTTGTTGAATCTGCCGTAGTGTCCTGCTTCTTGCTTCTCCAGCTCACAACACCATTGTTCAATAAGAACACAAACCCTGATGTCGACTTTCGATCATCAATATCAGACTGGAAGTCAGAATCTGTATATCCCACGACTTGGAGATCACCATCTCCATAGACCAAAACGTAATCTTGCGTCCGTCTTAGATATTTAGATATGTTCTTTACTGCATTCCAGTGTTGTTCTCCATAGCAGGATTGGTAACGACTTACCACTACCACTGCATGGCAGATATCTGGCCTTGTGCACATCATAGCGTACATCAGACTTCCCACAGCTGATGTGCAAGGGCATCCAGCCATGGCTTTCTTATCCTCAACAGTTTGAGGAGCCATTCCTTTAGATAGGTGGATACCATGTCTCAAAGGAAGGAAGTCTTTCGTGGAATTCTCTATATGGAAGCGTTCCAAGATCTTCTTAATGTACCCATGTTGTGACAATCCCAAAATCCTCTTTTCTCTGTTTCTGAACAGCTTCAGACCCAAGATATAGGAGGCTTCTCCAAGATCTTCCATCTCGAAGGTATAAGATAGCCAAATCTTAACACTAGTCCTTATTCCCGTATCATTCCCAATAATAACACAAGGCTCATCAAGATTCTAAACAAAATCATAACTCTTTATGGTTTCGTCAAATCTGATGTTCCAGCTACGAGAAGCTTGATTGAGGCATAGATGGATTTCTTTAGCTTGTATACTTTTCCTTCCTCTGTTATGAAGCTCTGGGGCTGCTCCATATATATATCCTCCTCGAGGTATCCATTGAGGAAAGCCATCTTGACGTCCATCTGATCTGCCAGATGTCGTAATCAAGCTACACAACTATAGCTAGCAATGCCCTGATGGACTTAAGCATAGCCACAGGAGAGAATGTCTCATCGTAATCGATGCCTTCTCTGTGTGTAGGCCTTGGCTACGAGCCGTGCTTTGAAGGTCTCTACCTTTCCATCAGGTCCCCTTTTTCTCTTGAAGATCCATTTACACCCAATGGATTTTATCCCTTTAGGTAGATCCTCTAGGGTCCATACACCATTCTTATGCATGGAGTCAATCTCTGACTTCATTGCTAGCATCCATCTATCCATGTCTTGATCCACAAGTGCTTCATTAAATGAAGCTGGATCATAGTTAGTTTCACCTGATACATGGAATCCGTACCTTTCAGGTGGTGCAACCACCCTCGAACTCCTTCGAAGAGATACATGCGTTTCATCTTCATTTATCTCTTCAGTTTCTGGTTCAGGAAGCTCAATATCCTCAGGGGATTCAATGAGTTCCTTTACTTCATTTTTATCTGGACTCTTAAGGAAGTCATCTTCCAGAAATTTTACATCTCTAGAGACAAATACCTTTTGAGTCTCAAGGTTATAGGGTTGGTATCCAATACCATCTCTAACATACCCAATGAAGTAGTACTCTCTCGTGCGAGATTCTAGCTTACTTGCATCCCACGTTCTTCGCATGGACCAAGCAACCCCAAATCCTCAAGTGCCTTACACTAGGCTTGGTACCATATCATAGCTCGTGAGGAGTTTTAGGTACAGACTTGCTAGGAATTTTATTATGGATATATATCGCAGTCTCTTCTGCATATCCCCAGAAATTAAGAGGTAAATGCGCTTTACTCATCGTTGAACGGATCATATCCATGACAGTCCTGTTGCATCTTTCAGCAACACCATTAAGTTGGGAAGTTCCAAGAGGAGTGAGATTGGAGACAATTCTATTCTCTTTGAGGTATTCCTTGAATTCTTCTGACAGATACTCGCCACCTCGGTCAGATCGAATCTGTTTAATCTTCATATATGTTTGGTTCTTAACTAAAGCCTTGAACTCTTTGAACTTTTCAAAGGTTTCAGATTTATGACGTGATAGGAAGATAAGCCCGTATCGCGAATGGTCATCAATAAATGTCAAATAATATCGAAATCCATTTCGTGTCGCGGTACTAAAGGGACCACATACATCAATATGTATTAGGTCAAGAATACCCTTGTATCTTGTAACCTTGTTATGGAAAAGCATCCTGATCATTTTACCTCGAATACAGTGTTTGCAGGCAGGTAAAGATTGGACTGATAGAAAATCTAAAGGTCCATCCTTTATCAATCTATTGATCCTACCAACAGATAAATGACCAAGCCTTTGATGTCAAATCACAGTAGAATCATCCTCCCTGATCCTTTTAGGGTTTCTATTAGTGGTAGTAACATTCATGACAGATTCATTAATGCACAATTCATAGTGTCCACAAGAAGTCAGAACACCATCCGCAATATATTTATCATAACGACTTATGACAAGTTTGTTACAGAATATGAACGAATATCCATTTCTAACAAGCTTAGATACAGATATAAGGTTCCTTCTAACATCTGGAACATAAAGACACTCTTTAAGTGCGAGGACTCTCCCTCTGAATAATGATAGACTGCAGGTCCCGACGACGACTGCTGCAACAGTTGCATCATATCCCATCTGGATGACTATCTATCCTTCATTAAGATTCTTAGTTTCCTGAAACAGATGCAACAGATTGCATACATGAACAGAAGCACCAGAATCTACTACCCAACTACCTTCTTGTCCAATGAGAAAACTAGTTTCAATGATGAAAGTAGATTTCATACCTGTTGGGGCTTTACCTTTGTCGACTGACTTAAGGTAATCTGGACAGTTACGCTTCCAGTGCCCCGACTTCTTGCAGTGGTGACAAACATCGATTTTTTCGATGTCATCAGTATGGAAGCACTAGAAGATGAACCAACTCATTGATTCTTCCTCTTTCTCTTATGGACCGGGCCCTTCCGAGAATCATGCTTCCGACCGCGCTTCCCTTTGACCTATGCAACCATTGCACTGCCAGAAGGACATCTTTCTTCATTACGTCTTCTGCAGACTTTAATGCAGCAAGAAGTCCAGTGTTGGTCAAGTCCAACTTGTTCAAATGGAATGAAACCACTTAAATTTATAGGACTTATGTGGACTTGGCTATTCTAGTTCTTCATGGTCTATTTTGGACTTAATTCCTGAAGTCTCGCTAGTTTTATGTAGTGGCCAAAATTTTGTGTCTAATTAGATCAGCTTGAGTAACTATAGCACTTTTTTACTCTTGATTAATTTTTGAACAATCGCACCTTACAACGTGCCTCAACTTAGTTTATTTGTACAAGATACTTTTTCATCTCTACCAAGGAAACATACTGGCTATGATCATAGTAACCAATGCCTAAACCAAATTCAATGCTAAGTAAGCTTAATAATTGAAGTTCTACGACCACTTGTTCTCTGTAAGTTGAACAATATATTCATATGCCAAATTATATACATGTACACTCTCGATACCCAATACTACAAAAATTCTAACACAAAGAAGGCACAACAAGGTCTTAACAATTTATAGGGAGTGTTGTGACTTTCTTGATACATGTTTCAACGAGAAATATAATTTACTGTAAGAAAAAAAGAGTTTCAGGTAGAACCTCCACATAACTAGATATACCGTTAAAATATGCATCAAAACGTTATACGTATGCATACGATCGACAAAAGGGAGATAAACCATGCATGTGGTGAAATATAACATGATTGCCTAAGTCGATGTACGGTCCATGCTAGGATGCAAGGATGTTCTCTCCAAAGCACCATTTATAGATATGTGAGATTCACAACATTTCTTTCTTGTAATTTTTGAAGCTTAGACATTGGACACCACCTTTGATCTGTTGTTCGAGCGAAACCGAGTTCAGTTGCTGGAGGAAGAGCATCAAAATACAAGTTCAAGAGTAAGCTAAAACTAGCAAGAATAGGAAACAAAGCTACTCAATTCAATGAAAACTGAAATTGTACCTGTATGAACACCCCAAATGCAAATGCAATGCAACGATTTGTTAAAGTAAATTACAAAATAAACTCAAATCTACCAAATAAACCAAGTAGAAAATCAATGATGCTACTGTTAAATGAGGCCCAAGGTTATGCTTAGCAAAAAGAAAGAAAAATGAGAATTTGGGGATAAAGAAGATGTGTTGTTCTGGGAGTGGTTTAAGATCCACGAGATGTAAGGAAAGCAAGGTAGGAGGGTGGAAACCTTTATCAAATGCCTCAATTTATGAGATGGTGTCATCCATGCAATAAATCATGGAACTAATTGTGTCGGCTTAAGGGTCATTGAACAAAAATGTTATCCCTCCCTCTTTATTAGGTTTTGTCTAAATTGCTATCATGTGTTAAATCTCACTAACCTAGCTTAATCATTTTTTATAATTATTATTGTCATGAATGCTCATTAGGTTTTTCTTATTGTCATTAGACCCCCTAATCCTCTTTATATAGAGAGGATTTAGGGTTAGGGTTTACAGAGGGAGGACTCCATTCATAAACAAATACCGAAAATGCCCTTTTGCTCTCAACAGTCCCCTTCAAGTTGGAGCATATAAGTCATACATGCTCAGCTTGTTACAACATCTCTCGAACTGGATTCTTGCTAATGGTTTTGTAAATATGTCTGCAGTCTGCTCTGTAGATGTAACACCTCGTGTACGTAATTGTCCTTTTTTATGAGATCTCTTGTGTAATGACAATCGATCTCCGCATGTTTAGTGCGCTCATGAAACATGAGATTGTTTGCAATGTATACTGCTGCTTGGTTGTCACATCTTAGTTCCATAATATCCGTGGACTGACATGGAGTTCAGTTAGTACTGACTTGACCCACACAAGTTCAGCTGCTGCTTGTGCCATGGCTCTATATTCGCTTTCAGCACTGGATCGCGACACCACCGCTTGCTTCTTGCTTTTCCATGTGATTAGGTTTCCTCCCAGATATGTGCAAAAACCTGTAGTGGATTTTCTGTCCTACAAGCATCCTCCATAGTCTGCATCAAAGTAGGCCACAAGGTTGAGGTTGTTGTCTTTACGAAATAGTAGTCCTTTCCCAGGAGACTGCTTGATGTATCGAAGAACCATCATGCAAGCCTTAAAGTGATTAATAGTAGGAGAGTCCATTAACTGGCTTAGTCTTCCTACTGCCATAGCGATATCAGGACGGGTAATAGTGAGATAAAGCAATTTGCCCACTAGGCGTCTGTATCTGCCAGCGTCCTTTGGTGCTCCTCCATCGAAGATCCGCCCTTTAGGATCCATAGGGATGTGTGCTGGCTTACAACCAAGCATCACTGTTTCTGTTAGTAGATCGGTGGCGTATTTTCGTTGAGACATTATCAACCCATGCCTTGATCTAGCTATCTCAATTCCCAAGAAATATCGTAATGATCCCAAATCCTTAATCACGAACTGTTCAGCAAGATGCATCTTTACTCTAGCAATTTCTTCATAATCATCTCCTGTAAGAATGATGTCATCAACATACACCAGCATCGCTACAGTGCCCTTTGGACTTCTTTTAGTGAATAGGGAATGGTCAGACGATAAGCTTGTGAATCCAATCACATGTAATGCTTCTGACAATTTGTGAAACCAGGCTCGAGGACTTTGTTTCAATCCATAGATTGCTTTACGTAGAAAATATACCTTCTGACACTCCCCTTGTCGCTCGAATCCAGGTGGTTGTTGCATATAAACCACTTCATGAAGATCACCATATAGGAAGGCATTTTTGACATCTAGTTGATGTAGTGGCCAATCTAGCTGAACGGCGACAACAATAAGAATACGTACCGTCGATAGACGAGCGACTGGTGAAAAAGTGTCAAAGAAATCAATGCCGTAGGTTCCGGTAAACCCTTTGGCAACCAAACTAGCCTTGTAGCGTGCAATAGATCCGTCTGGGTTATACTTGACGGTTAAGACCCATTTGGAGCCAACGACATGATTATTAGTCGGTGGGTCCACTAGAGTCCATGTATTTCTGGACTCAAGAGCTTACATCTCTTCTTGCATTGCTTGGAACTAGTAGGGATCTTGTAGCGCATCAATATGGTTCTTTGGGATGACAGTGTCTGAGACAGCCTGCGCAAAATTCTTATAGGCCGGAGTAAGTTTGGAGAGAGACACTGCAGCATTGATCGGGTGTTTAGTCCGATAGACTGACGGACACTGTCGAGCTTGGCGACTATGAGCTATCGGGAGCTCCACCTGGTTCCCTGCAACAACATTAGTTTCCAAATCCTGAGTTGGGGAGCATACCTGTGGAGGTGGCACTGGCTCAGAAGGAGGAGTGGGGGTTTGTTGGGGAGTTGGAACTGGCAAGGGAAAGGCAGGTTTTCGATGGGGAAATGGGGGGGGGGCAAATTTTTATTGAGTTTGAAAAATAAGGGATTGACTCGAAGAAGGTGACATCAGTGCTTACAAAATGTTTACGTGATCGTGTATCGAAACATCGGTTGCCTTTCTGAGTTGTAGCATACCCTAAAAAGACGCATTTGACAACACGTGCAGCAAGCTTGTCCCTGCCCGGTGCATGAAGATGAACAAATGCAGTGCACCCAAAAACCCGTGGTTGAATAGGAAAGATGGGTTTTCCAGGAAAAAGAATCTCAATTGGTATTTGTTCGTGGATAGTTGTAGATGGCAGTCTATTGATAAGAAATGTTGCTGTTAAGATTGCATCTCCCCAATAGAGTGATGGGACATTATAGGCGAGAAGTAATGTACGTGCGGTATCTAGGATATGACGATGTTTATGTTCGGCAACACCGTTTTGTTGAGAAGTGTAGGGACAGGTGGTTTGGTGTACAATACCCTAGTTAAGAAGTAGATTCTGCAGTTCATGAGAGAACAATTCTTGTCCATTATCGGAGCGAAAGGTTTTAACAGTTCGTCCGAATTGAGTTTTTATATTTGCGATGTACCGAACAATAAAACTAGTAGCATCCGATTTGTTTTTCAAGAGAAATACCCAAGCTACTCGAGTGAAATCATCGATGAGGACAAGATAGTAACGATGACCCAGTCGATCAGGATATCGACTGGGTCCCCATATATCAATGTGAGCTAAATCAAAAATACTAGTAGAATGCTGGTTACCAGATGAGAGATAGGTAGCCCGGTGGTGTTTCCCAACTTGACAAGCCTCACAGGTGATAGTACTCGAGGGTGACAGATGTGGGATAAGCCGACGAAGTTTGTATACTGACGGATGACCTAAACGCTGATGCCAGAGAGAAGCGGATGGCTGGTTGACAGACATTTTGGAATAGGCGACCATGGCAGAGGAGTTTTCAAAGTGGTAGACGCCTCCTTCTTCACGGCCCGTACCAATCGTCCTCCCAGTTAGTATGTCCTGAAAAACACAAGTAGTGGCGTCAAAAATTGCTTGGCAGCGAAGTTCTTTGCATATCTGGATGACCGAGAGTAAACTAAGCGGGAAGTCTGGAACTAATAGAACATTATGCAGCTAAATTGTAGGGGTGAGGTGCACATCCCCAACACCTGTAACCAGTGACGATCGCCCATCGGCAACTTGAACAGTCTTCCCTTTTTCGGTTGTTCTAAGTTTCCGGAAGAGTCGAGGGTTTCCACACAAGTGGGTAGAGGCCCCGGTATTAATAAGCCATTGTAAGTGATTGTGATGGCTGGCTGATGCAAGAACCGTTCCTGTTTGGGCGATTGTGACGATATCTCCGGAAGTGGTTGCCTCATTAGGGTTTATCTGTGATAGCCGCTGTATAAGATCTTCAAAATCCTTACGTGGGATTTCAATCGAGCCTCCTTCAACGTTTTTAGTCGCAACCCGAGCCGATGGTCCTGGACGTCCATGCTTACTGTAGCAGACATCTTCAGCATGCCCTACTTTGTGACAGAAGGTGCACTGTATGTGTGATCGCCCTCTACCTTGCAAGTGGCGACCGCGTCCTCTTCCTCTGTTGGTGCCTCTAAAACTCCGTCCGGATGCCGCCAGAGCCGTCATTTGGCTCATAGTGTCTGTAAGAGGGGCTGGAGCAGTCGGTAGTCGGCACAATGTGTTGTATGCTTCCTTCATAGTTGGAAGAGTAGGAGAGGTGATCATCTGATCCCGCGGTGCTGCAAAGGTCTGATCTAATCCTCCAAGGAAGATCATAGTTGCCATATTCTGTCGATGTTGCCGTTGTGTGGGACATGTGCATAGAGGGGCATAAACATTGTAGCTTGCAACTAGGGATTTGAGAGCGGAAAAATACTCCGATAGTGGCCGGCCATTCTGACGCATATGCATCAAATCGTGAAATGATTGATACATTTTGGTTGAATTTTTATCTTGTCCATAGGTGGCTAGCAATGATTTCCACATGTCGTGGTCACTTTCATAGTAGACTAACTCTTGAGCGATCCGATCGATGACACTAACCATAATCCATGAGCTTACCATACTGTTATCTTTAACCCAAGTAGCGTATTTTCCGACCTTATTGATTGGTTCTTCCTCGAGGAGGATATGCTCTTTATCATACCCTCGATCGATCATTAGGAAAAGCCTGGACCACATGGAGTAATTCATGGCATCGAAATTGGGAATGGATCCAAAGGATGGCATTTTTGAATGACTGCCTCCATCGTTTTCCGACGTAGGTACCTCAGAAGTCATTGGATCGTCTGTCGTAGCCTTTAGCGAGACCGCAATGTACTATTGCTGCCACCTAGGTTGTATGATGGTGATTATGCGGCTCTCTCTCTCTCTCTCTTTATATATTTAATTCAATACATACGCAGATTACATATTACATATTACATATGCCAGAGTAGAGAAAAAGAAAAGACAACGGAAGAGGCACGGGAAGGAGCGTCTTGAAGCTGTGCGTGAACGAGCGTATGAACCGAAGCGTTTGGCGATGGCGTCTGAACCGAAACTTCGTGAATCAAATCTTCTGGATAATGGTGTTGGCTCCTGCGTGGACGATGGTGTTGACTCCTGCGAGCATGAACCAAAGGTTCTAGCGAGCGTGAATGGCGATGGGCCTAATGGCTAGGCGGGGCAAGGGTGGGGCGAGGGCCAGATCGGGTTGGGGCAAGGGCAAGGCAGGGCAGGGGAGAGGCGATCCTGGCGGGGCAGGGAAGAGTGGCGGGACTAGGGCGAGGTCGGGGTGGGGTCGGGGCGAGGCGGTTCTGAGGGAGGTCGGGTGGGGGCGAGGTCGGGGTGAGGTCGGGGTGGGGTCGGTGCGAGGGCGGGGACAGCTGGGTGGCGAGGCGATGGTGACGGCAGCTCGCGATGGCGATGGCGGCTCGCGATGGCGAGGGCGAGGACGGGTCGGAGGCGATGGCGATGGCAAGGACGGGTCGGTGGCGGGTCGAAAGCGATGGCAGGGGGGTGACGGCGGTGAGATAAGGGTTTTCGGAGGGGCGGATGAGGACGAGGCGAGAGAGGGGAAGGGTGGGCACGGCGATCGAGAGAGGGAGGGGGAAGGGGCGGTGCAGATCCCTAGGATGAAACCTAGGGCTCTGATACCATGTCAGGAATGCTCATTAGGTTTTTCTTATTGTCATTAGACCCCCTAATCCTCTTTATATAGAGAGGATTTAAGGTTAGGGTTTACAGAGGGAGGACTTCATTCATAAACAAATACTGAAAATGCCCTTTTGCTCTCAACAATTATATAAATATATTTTTTATTGTATTATTTAAATATGAGGTACCACTACAAGCATGCCCTTGGTACTTACGTGGTTCTCCTTACATCGGCTCAGTTGTGGTGGAGAAGCTGGGGAAGTCAAGATATAAGTAAACATGGTACATGAATGAGGTCTACAATAAAATATATTGGGAGAGTGACTTATGAGACACAAAATTTTAGGTTACCTTATCAATAATAATTTAGTATATATTGCTGACTTGCTATTATCTTTTGTAGATAAACTTTTTTAAGGTGGCGCTGGGTTCTTTTGGGAAAGCGACTAGAATAAGTGATCAGAGAAGCATATCGATAATTATTTAGTATATATTGCTGACTCGCTATTATCTTTCGTAGGTAAACTTTTTTAAGGTGGCGCTGGGTTCTTTTGGGAAAGCGACTAGAATAAGTGATCAGAGAAGCACTTCTCCTAGTAATAATTTTACACGTTTAGGCTTTGATTTAATAAAATATAAACTTGTAAAAGGTCTAAAAATAATTTCATGTGTTTTTTTAAGGTAAATGGTAGTGTTAAAGATGTGTATATGTTTATCTTATTTCATTGTAGCCACTATAGGGGTTTTTATATATTCCTGTTTATGAGCACTCTAGGGTTCCATCCTTTATAAGGATCCCTAGACCTCCTGAATGAAACAAGTCATTGTATTTTTTTCATCCTCTTCCACATGGTACCATAGCAACAATCTTAGGCTGGTGTTCTGACCTAAATCTCGCCGCCACCACCAGCCCCTCACCGTTATCCCGCAAAGAAGCTCTTGCACGGGCCCTCTTTCAGACTCCAAGGGCCCGTGCAAGGCATCTTCAGGGACTTTGCCACTTTCAGCAACACACTAGGGGGCCTCTTCCTTCGCTTGGGCTTGTGCAATCACCTACGATGCCCTAGCATCGTCGCGAGCAGTATGCAAGTAGGATCTCTGCCTCTACCAGTTGCGTGCAAGGCACCTACTGTGCCCTAGCGCTGCCGCAGGATGTGCAAAGCACTTACGGTGCCCTATCACTGCTGCAAAATGCTGCAAGGATGATCTCCACCTCCGTCAACAACCGCCAACTCCTGCCAGGCGGTCCAGCAATGCCGCCAAGGGGGCATGCACCTCCGCATGGGCTTTCCATCCCCTCTCCAAGGTCTGCTATGCCGCCAAGGGGGCATGCACCTCCGCATGGGCTTTCCATCCCCTCTCCAAGGTTTGCTGGACCCCTTAATCACCTTTTACATGCCCTTTGATGCTGATTGTAACATCCCAACCATGTTTTACTGCTCACAAGGCCCAAGAGAGGCTTGAAATAGTGACCTAGGTCACCTCTAATCTTGGTTAAAGCCACTAATCTTCTTCTAGGTAACTTTTCTCGACCTGTGTGATCACCATGACATCCACAGAGACCAAGCCCGTGTACCTGACTTCTTCTGTGACGGTATAGTGCACTTCTGTCAAGTTAAAGGCCACTGAAAGTTATGTGATGTGATCCCGATCCTTCAATGTGTTCGTTGTGTAAACGGGTACCCGGATCATAGGGGGTTCATATTATCGGAACAAGGCCGATTTTTGATGGGAGGCATGAGAATAACTCCCTCTATTATCTTAACATCCCATCTGATTCCAATTTTTGTGGCACATCATCTATATTTGATGATCCTCTTCTCTAACACCTTCGTATTAGACATCCTTTTGCCAAAGCCATCTACATGATGGTCCATGAACTCTTCATGCTTAAGCCATTTGAGTGCGAGGTGTGCCATCTCAGAAAACATCATCATACTTTTCTTCCGGTATGTACTGAGCCTTATTGAAAGTTTCTTTTTCTTTGATCCATTGACATATGGAAACCCTGTCCGGTCCATACTCCGATGGACATAAGTATTTTGTTGTCTTTGGTTGTGATTACAATCAATATTTTAGGTTTGTTTATTAAAGTAACGTTCATTAAAGTAACATTCAGAGATTAATAATATTATCATAAAATCTCTTTCAGTATACCAAAAATATTTTCTCCGATTGTGTTCAAATATTTCGTTTTGATAAATGTCTTAGAATTCACTCAACATGACTTGACAACCTTCTTTACTTCCTAGAGTACTATCTATAAAACTTCCAGTTTGTATACCTCTCAGCAAAATAGGGTAGCAGAATGGAAACTTAGGCATCTTCTTAACATTGCTCGATCCCTTCTCACTCATATGAAAGTTCCCAAAACCTACTGGTAAGATGGAGTTCTTACTGTGGCCATCTTATCAAAAAGTCCCTTCTACGTATCTGAATGGGTCCATCCTTTTGCATTATTATATCTCAATGCATCACCCTTTTCTATACCTTTGAGAATTTTTTGGTGTATTGTGTTCGTACATAATTTTCATATTGTTGACAAAATATCTCCTCGTGCGATCAAATGTGTCTTTCTTGGTTATTCTTGCACACAGAAGGGTTGCAGGTGCTATGATCCTATTCAACGTCGATACTATATTTATGCAAATATGACATTTTTTGAACAAACTAGCTTCTATACTCAGTCTGTTACAGATATGCCTTTGGATCTTTCCTCCACCAATTATGTATAAGCGTAAGCATACTTCTACACCAGCTCCTATACTTTTACATGTTCCTTTGTTGTAGGATGACATGCCATCTTCGAGTACCCCCATCACTACTATTCCAGATGATCCTCAGGAGCTTGCTATCGCTCTCCGTAGAATTAAGAGGCAATGTACTTTTCACCTTATGTCTCATTTCACTTCTCCTGTTGGCTTATCATGCTTTGACAAGAGTTATGTAGATGTTCTCATGATTATTTCCATTCCCAGATACCATTACAATGCCTTGTAGGATTATGGATGGCTACATGAAATGAATGAGGGAGATGGGTGCACTTAAATCAGGGACATGCCATCTTGTATGGTGTCCCACGGGGATTAGTCTTGTGGATTGCAGATGGGTCTTCACGACCAAACATCCCCTAGACAAGTCCATTAACAGATTATAAGAAAGGCTTGTGGCTTAAGACTTTACACAGACATATGGGGTTGATCAATTCGAAGCATTCTCTCCTATTGCACTGTCTATACAGATTATTCTATCACTAGAAAAAAATAAGGATTGGCCTATCTTTCAGCTTGATTTGAAGAATGCTTTCCTGTATGGTGATCTTGAGGAAGAGGTTTACATGATGCTGCCTCTTGGTTACGAAGTTGAGGGGGAGTGTGTGTGTCGACTTCGCAAGGCAATTTGCGGCCTAAAGCAGAGCCCAAGTGCATGATTTGACATACTTACTACTGAGATCAACATTCTTGGCTTCCAGAGAACATCTAACTACTCTGTCTTTGAGAAGGTGACCAACTGCTACTGTTATACTTGCTGTTTATGTTGATGATATGGTTGTCACATGTGGTGATAATGAAGGTGTACTAGGAACCGATGCTTTCTTTCAGAATGTCTTCGCCAGCAAGGACCTTGGTCAACTTCAATATATTCTTAGCATAGAAGTGAATGCACTACAAAGAATTTCATCTCTCACAAAGGAAGTATTGCTTGGACATCTTGACCAAGGCTGGATTACTTGAATGTAAGTCCTTTGGTATTCCTGCAGATTCGAGGAAACACTTCACTTTTGCTGATCCTGTCTTCAAGGATATTATACATCACAGAAGCCTGGTAGTCAAACTTCTTTACCTTACTGTCTCTAGACCAGATATATCATATGATGTGAGCAGAGCCAACCAATACATGGAGCAACCACATTACAATCATTGGCAGGATGTTCTTCAGATCCTGCACTACTTGAAGGAATCACAAGGAGTGGCCTCTTCTATAGGGAAAATGGCTACACTGATGTTGTTGCATATGCTGATGCTAGTTATGCAAGTTTACCTTAGGATCATCGCTCCATTGCAGAATATGCTATGATGGTTGGAGGAAATCTTGTCACTACTCATATTCCTCTATATTGTGACAACAAATCCACTACATACATTGCTACAAATCCTGTGTATCATGAGCGGACCAAGCACATAGAGATTGACTGTCATTTTTTGTGATACTGTACAAGAAGGGAAGATTACTACTCCACACATCATGACAGATCTTAAGCTTGCATATGCATTCATGAAGTCCCTACAAAAGAAACATCTCTTGTGGATAACTTCCATGTTACGCACGATCGACAGATATGCTCCAACTTGAGGGGGAATGTTAGAGTTATGTTTATGTTTATCGTATTTCATTATATCCCCTCTAGGGGTATTTTTGTATTTTCCTGTTTATAAGCACTCTAGGGTTCCGTCTTATATAAGGATTTACAGACCTTATGAATAAAATAAGTCATTGTGTTTTTCTTATCCTCTTCCACCGGTGAAAAATCTATGGAAGGGATGCTTCCAAATTGTGACATGTGACCGTGAAGTTTTGTCACAAACCACATAAGTTATAGGATGCGAGCGACATTGGTACACCTTCAATCTCATCCATTTCAAGAGATGAAATGCTTTGAGGTAGACAAGCAGCCTGATCCTGTCTACGTACATTATAATCTGAGCGTGCAAGTGAGGGACATGATAAACAAGATTACATAGATTTCATATTGGTCTTGCATACATCCTTAAAATCCAAGATTCATATGTTGAAGACATATTGCCGAAATGGATGAGTGATAATGGTGCTTCTATGCTTGATGAGAGATCACGAAAGCCAAACACACAAATTGCCTTGCTAACAGAGGTTGATGTTGATGATTAGATTTCCAGATCAGGTAGGCATCTAGAACCTATTGAAAGGTTGGAAGATGATATGGTTGATGAGGGCTCCACCAGATCCGAATCAAAATTAGGTAAAGGAAATGATGATGGTGATGGTAAGGCAGTTCAGGAGGCTTTCGATAGAATGACATACTCTGGTGGTGAAGAACATACAAGTGGATGGGGGCGTAGATATGACCAAGGGCTAGAGGCAAGACAAAAATATACGGGGCAATACAGTAACACACATGGTGATTATGTTCACAGACCTTCTTGATATTCGAATACTGCAGAGTTGATGGATTATCATCCGTATCCTAGTATACACTGCAACCATAACCACAAAATTACTTGGAGTATAAAATGATGTAAGATTTGGTTTTTTCGGTTGGTTCCATAGGAGTTGGAGGAGACTCAATTTTGAGTGGTGGATCCTATGGGGCCATGCCAAACCCTGGAGGTTTGTGGGGTGGATTATATGAATCGTAATATTATGGATTCCATGGACAACCGCAAAACGAATCATGCAGTTTCTTCATTCCTCCGGGCTATAGTTACAATAGTGGTGGGATTGGTGGTTATGGAGCTTATGGTGATACCACATCATAGTTACAAAGTGGTGAAATATATGGGAATGTTTTAGAAATTTACCCTGCAATGCCTCTAATTCAACCTCCACAAATGTCATATCCTCCAACTCCTGCTCCATCAACTCATCATGTGGTTATGAAGCCGCGTTTTCCTCAAATCAACATCCTAGTTATTCTACCTCCTCCGAGAAAAAAATATCCTTGTATTGGGTCGTCATTCGTCTCAAAGCAGCAAACAGAAGAAACATTGGCTCCCTGGAAAGTGACCACTCCTTGCTCTGGACGTTGCCATTCTGCGTCTCAACAAGTACAGAATAACCTTGACCCTTGTTGGAGTATTTGGTTGTGCGCCCATTGAGTTGTAGCAGGGTAAATGGATCCTGGAGAAGATCCATTTACCCCATCCTGTGTTTAGTCCCATACCGCCCAATGGTGGGACTTGGAGGCTCTGGGAAGGCTATATAAGGAGCCCCAGACCTCCTGTACTCATTGAGAAAAAGCAATGAAGTATATGCCCCTTTGAGGGCTTCTCCCGTGGTTTCATCCCGCTCCTCACGGAGTAGGGTTCCACGTTAAAATCCCGCGTTCTTTATTTGTTCTTTATCTTTTTCCATGTTTGCTTCCGCATTCTTCATATTTTATAACATGGTATCAGAGCGGGTTGATTCTCGAGGATTTCGTGTTCTTATTTTATTCGAGATTCGTCTCCTTTGTCGTGGAAACAGTTCGTGAAGATTATTGTTCGAGATTTTTTTTAGGGTTCTCTGGAACCCTAGTTCTGTTCTCCTATGCCCCTGCGGCAACTCCTTCATCCAGGAGATCGTGCGTCTTCAGGCACAACCCAGGTGGCTGTGCATCAATCCCAGCATCGCAGCCCCGACGCAAAGAGGCGCAGGCCATCAACGGGCAGCGCAAGAGTCCTGCCCTAGATCCCATCGTGCGACCCCTCGCATCCCTCCAGGCGCGCATCTCTCCAGGCGCAGTTCCTAGGCGCCTGGCGGTGCTGCATCTCGCACCGGCATAAGAAACCCCAACAAGCGGTGCTCCTCCCGATCTCACGCTGGTGGCGCCATCTTCCCCCAAGGCGCTCGCAGCACCCTCGAGCCCCAAACCCTAACCCACGGAGCCCAGGCGGGGCTCCCAGTCCAGGCAACACGAGAATCCAGGCGGAGCTCCCCAACCCTCCAAGCGGCGATGCCCCTCCAAGAAGCCCCAGGCCCTCTCAGTCACGCGTAACACATTCCATATCCAGGCCCGCAAGGCGAAGCAGCCGAGCCCTGCCACTCCTCACGTGCATGCATCTACGCGCGAATCTGCCGATGATCAGTAGGAGGAACCCTAAGCATCCTCCATTTCCAGGCGGCAAGTCTCAGGCAGGCCGCTCCAGGTGGCGGCGCAGGCTGCTCCAGATGATGGCGCAGGCCGCTCCAACAGCGCAACCTCCATCTCGTGCAGGCAGACGCGAGCCCAAGCGACGCTCCATGCTCCAAGGCGGCGCCTCTCGCACACGCAAGTTCTCCAGGCGGCGTGCGCATGATTCCCGTGAGAGGTTCTCCCGTAGAGAACCCTATTAGGGTTACGGTCCCTATGGGCTATTTTTTCTGGCTGCTTTATAACGGCCCTGGCCGAGACTTGTAAAAAAAAGGGAGGTTGCTGTTGGGCCCAATGGGCCAACAAAAAAAGAAGTAAAAAAAAGGAGATGGGAGAAAAGTGATGGGCCCAGGTGGGCCGAGAAAAAAAATATTCTCATTTGTTTCAAAAAAAAGAAGAAGAAAAAAAAGGTGCGTACAGGGAAAAAGCCGTACGCATTTTCAAAAAAAAGGGAAGTCAAGTTTTGCAAGAAAAAAAAGAAAAGGGGCGTACAATAAAAAACCGTACGCATTTACGAAAAAAAGGGGAGCCGTAAAATAAAGAGACGGCCAAAAGTTATCCATGTTTTGAGAAGCCGAAAATTTGTAATGGCTTATTGGTATTGTGAACCTCTATTTGTCTTGTCTTCTCCCAACTTGGTCGACGTCCATATTTTCCGACAAGTATGGGAGAAAGGGGGAGTATATGTAGAGTCACAGGTCTAGATCCAGATTCCAGATTCAAATATCAATCTCCAGACCAACCAGATGATCAGACTCTACAGTTGATGTTCAGACTCGACGACTGTCTTCCGAGTCTCTAGTTTCATACACGCACAAGTGTGCGGTCATTTTCAGATGAGCATAAGTTGCCATCATTTGTTTCGCGGTCCCCATCATTCTTGTTGTTGTCAGGCCAGAGTTTTCATGTGAGCCATAGGGACTCCAGAGCAGAGGACCATTCCCTTGAGGGCAAGGGTTTACATGTGGCATCATAGGTACACCAGAGCAGTGCACCATTCTCTGGGCCAGATGGGAGAGACCAGTTCTCCGACGAGGAGACTTCAGGCGCAGTTTCAGACTCGATGGTCAGATTCTGAGTCTTCAGTTGACTCACACTCCAGCCCGTTCGTCCTCCTCACCTGCACGACATGAGAAGCAACGTCCTCGACTGCAGCAGTGTGCGCGTTGGGTTGACATTGTCCGTAGTGTCATGTAGCGTTGAGTTGAGTTTCTTTCTGTTTGTCCAAGCTGAGCATTGCATGCTCCAGCTTGAGGGGGAGTGTTGGAGTATTTGGTTGTGCGCCCATTGAGTTGTAGCAGGGTAAATGGATCCTGGAGAAGATCCATTTACCCCATCCTGTGTTTAGTCCCATACCGCCCAATGGTGGGACTTGGAGGCTCTGGGAAGGCTATATAAGGAGCCCCATACCTCATGTACTCATTGAGAAAAAAGCAATGAAGTATATGCCCCTTTGAGGGCTTCTCCCGTGGTTTCATCCCGCTCCTCACGGAGTAGGGTTCCACGTTAAAATCCCGCGTTCTTTATTTGTTCTTTATCTTTTTCCATGTTTGCTTCCGCATTCTTCATATTTTACAACAACCCTTATTAGCACCTTCCTTTACCCTTATCAACACCTTCCAAATCCAAATCCTCATGTAGTCCATAGTTTACCTCCTAGATCAAAGGGTACTAACGTGATAAAAGTCTTGTTTGCTTTCAGGACCTAAAACTACCATCAGCCCAATGTTACTAATCTCATCAGAGGGTTGGACCTTCCAGCCTATCTAACGACTCCATCAACTTGATAAGCTTCTCCAATCCATGATCTGATAGGTTAGAACAAAAATAGGGATAGAATGAGTGATCGCTTACATCTCTTGATCATATTTTCATTGGTTGTGAGAGATACAGAGATGTCTAGGATAAGGTGGTCTATTGTGATGGGGTTTTGAATTATGATGCTAGTTTTGGGGCTTTACAGAAAGGAAATGAATAATTTTTTTATGCATAGGCCATAAGGCTCCTTTATATGGAGGAGAAATCCTAGAGTGTAATACACTAGAAAGGAAATACATAGATAATATATGTAGAAAACAAGAATGCTGAAAGAGATAATAAAATAATCATGATGAACATCGTTATTTTACGTGGATGCCCACTCCATGAGTGGGATGAAACCACGGGAGAACCACCTCAAAGGCTTACGTTATCATTAACATTTCTCAACTGGTACAATGGGTGTGTGGCTTTTTTTATAGCACCTACTAAATCTCCAAATACCACGAATAGTTAATGTGGGATTGAACATAAAAGGGTGTGATAATTGGACCCTGGAGCGATCAAACTACTCATTTGCGGACACATACTCTAACACTCTCCCTCAAGCTAGAGCATGTAATGTTCATCTTGGATAAACAGAAAGAAATTAGAAAACAAGACACTATGGATAATATCAACTCAATGCATACTCTACTGGATGCCGACTGAGAATGTTGCTTCTCATATCGTACTAGTGAGGAGGTACTAGATGGCTGGAGCAAACTGAATCTCCTAATGTGAGAATATGTACTCTGTACTGCGTAGAGTCACTGCAACCGAAATGAGTCTCCACCTAGAGTACTCTGATCTGCAACTGCTTCATCTCTTTGAAGGGCCAAATCGAATGTCGTGGAAACATCCTCGTTGGAGTCTACGAACGTTGGAAAATGGAATTTGAAGCCGAGTCTCTCTGAAGAACTCAAATAAATTTGGTCACTTGAACGTGGAGTGCCCTAGGTCACTACCATACTGGCTCAAAGAATGAGATCTCTACTCTGGAGTCTGTACATATCCACATGAAATCCTTGAGACCGTAATGGCTCAGAGAATGAGATCTCTACTCTGGAGTCTCTATGGTCCACATGAAAACCCAAAGCCAAAAACAAGATGGGTATCACTGTTCGGAAAGTCCTTCCAGGTGGCCGCATATGTGGAGGTGGTCCTCCTACCACACTGAGTATGCTATACCCGCTCAATATGCGGGTTATGTGGTATACTTGGCTGAGTGATGCGCATATGCGGCCGCATATGTAATAGAGGTAACTCTTTGCTCCTCTGCCATCTTTTTCTCCTCTGCCAACGTTTGTTAATTAGTCTATTTAATCCTAAATCTCTCTATTTGTAGATTTAGAAGCAATGACTCTCTATTTTTTAGATTCTCCAGCAACAACTCTATTTTTTACATTATCTCATAACTGCATGAATATAGAATAAATTACATGTGTTTATCTAAGATATTTTATGAGATAAAATGAATACAGATATCGGATTTGCATGGAATTTTGTAACTGCACAGAACAAAAAACATATATTTAATTTAAATGGTTGATTTTTTAATATTTGACTTTGAGTAGACAAACACATCGTTTCCTAAAGTACAAAGGTTCACGGTTGTGTTTACTAACCAGGTTACACTTCCAAAAAAAGGTTACCTTCCAATTTGGACAAGGATATCTACCATTTTTTCTATCTTCAATCAATTTATAACATTTTTTACTCTATCCGCTGTTAGCTTATTATCTTTATCTTTTGAAAATGGATGGTTTTTGGAAATGCTTTGGTTGATATCACATTGTAAAAAAAGTCATCACTTCATATTTCTTCCATGTTTTTTTAAACATGAATATCTAATATTTGAAATTATTATTATTTTTAAAATATTTTTAATTAAAATAATAGAAAATGCATAATCCGCATATACTTATGCCTACCCGCTTACTCGCTCTAGACCGCCTGACCGAAGTGGATACCACATATCGACTTTTTGAACCTTGATGGGTATTATGACGTCTCAAACAATGATCACACACCTATGCTGTCGAACTGGTAGAGTCTGAAATCTGACATGCAAAGCTCTACATAGTGCTCCCCCTTTCTTGTATACTGATATGAGTAGATATCGATCAAGTTTAGAGAAGATATGAAGATGGAGAAGAACAAAAACACTCTATTTTTCCTAGCTATTTCTCTTTTTTAAAAATAGCCGTCAATCTCAATTTATTTATTTTTCTTCAGCTATTTCTCTCCTTTTTAAATAGTCATCTTCCTTCAAATCATCTTTAAACTACTCCAGCCCATTTAAGCCCAATACTTCTTAGCCTCTTTTTTCAAACTAGGCGTCTTTCGTTCCTTTTTTTATAACTCTTGGCCCACTTGGGGTTAAACTTGTCGTATCCCCCTTTTTTCTTTTTTCGGTTACAACAAATCCCATTGGGCTAACCAAACAAAGAGGTTGCTTGCTATTTAGGGTTCCCATGATGGAACCCAATCATGAGGGATTTATGCTGCCTCCCCCTGGTGTTGAGCGAAGGAAAGTGGAGATCGAATGGATCTACGTCGCCACCCTAGAGATGATCTTGGAGAAACGCGAGGGTCGGTGTCACCTCTTGGAGGGGCTTCAACTCGTGCGGCAACGAAAGGTGCGACAGGGAGATGCCACTGCTTGGGCTTCATGGATCTCTTCACCGCTGACTGTATTTGCGCAAGGGCAAAGGGGACTTCGTACTGATGTAGGAATCACTGCATCGAGGGCCTCGTGTCGCCTGGATGTTCCTTTTAGGTTGAGGCGACACTGGAGATGTGGGGAGGCTCTGTGCTTCTTTTTTTTCTTCTTCGATGGACTTAGGTCACAAGGGTTGGCCTCCTGGATGCGATTGCTGCTGCTTATGCGATGGAGCGATCAAGTCGACAACGGGAGGCTGTTATTCATGCTCTTAAATGATCCATCGCTGCCTCTTGTTGTGGCTTATGCCCCGCATGGACTTAGGGTTACAGAAAACCCTAGTTCTTCTTTAAACAAACTCCAAACTTGAACAAATCTTAACGAATAAAACAACAAAAGTCAAATCTTCAAGATCAAAAAATGCAAGAACATAACCCACTATTATACCGTGTAGAAAACAAGAATGCAGAAATGTAATGTCCGAGATAATAAAATAATGATGATGAACATCGAGATTTTATGTGGAACCTACCTCCATGAGCAGAGGCATGAAACCATGGGAGGACCGCATCAAAAGAGTGATGTTATCATTAACATTTTTCAACTACAAGGGGTGTGGGGCTTCTTATATAACCCCACTGAATCTCCAAGTCCCACGAATAGCTACAATGGGTGTGGGGCTTTTTATATTGCTCCACTGAATCTCCAAGTCCTACGAATAGCTGATGTGGGATTGCATATAAGATGGTGTGGCAATTGGACTTTAGGGGGATCCATTTATCCACCTACTGATGCATACTCTAACTACATATAATATAAATAACATATTAAATGTTTTCTATTGCACTCCTCAAGCTGGAATATGGATGTATATCATCCACCTACTGATGCAATACACCTCGATGTGTTTAGTTCTCTCATGGAATGATGGATTATCGATAATAAATAATTAATCTTGATTTTCACATAACATCTGCATAGGACGTGGTGCTTCAATGTCCAAGTCAGTTAGGACAGACTTAGCTCACATCATCTCAGTGCTACCTTGCACCATAGCGCTCTATTCAGATTCAACACTTGACCTAGCAACAATAGTTTGTGGCTGAACTGGATTTTAGAGCTGCCATTCTGGTGGTGCTGTGAGGTTAACTTATATCCATCCTTATACCAGAAGATGAATTCAACGTCTAAAGTCGAAGTTGGGTATTCTTTCTTCTCAACAAAAAGTTCCTTTGACGAAGAGACTGTACTGATGCTGATTCTTCGTACAAATTGCTCATTGCTAAACTGACAGGCTGCAATGATTGACTATTACTGTTTTTATGTTTGCCTGCAGCTGTTTCCGTTGCTGAGCTTATGCATAATTGCTGATTTTTATGTATCTAAAATTTGGAAAGCAGGGCGTCTTTATATTTTTTTCCAAGTTCTATTCAATAAAAGGGTTACCTGAATCCTATAACTTCGGGCTTATTAGTAAAAAACAAAAGGCTGATAGAAGATTTTTGGCCTAAAAGACCATTTTCGAATGGTGTTATCTGTGGTCTTTTGCCTCCCCACAAGTATGTGCTTGAGATAAGCGCTGGTGATGAGACCTTTTTATTTAATATCTCGATTTAAAAATGGGTCTATCTTATCTCCTTCCAATCTGACACATCGGTATAAAGTTAACACCATAAATGGAGATGAGGTGTTTCTTTTTGCTGGATTTTCACTGAGCATGATTATCCATTTTGAAAGAGGATGTTAGATGTCTATTGTTGCCAATTTTTTCGTTTTCAATACACTTCATAGTCTGACTGTCGGTTGTCATCTATCACTTAATTTTGCCTTGTTAAATAAGCAAAATAAGTTCCGTACAATTTAATGAATGAAGATGGATAGTTTGTATTATTCATGGGATCTTTGTGATAGAATGGTTTTGTTATCTTTGTATGCAGAAACTTGGTGGCCAACAACTTTGTTGAAAATGATATCACAAGGTAAGTGCTTGCTTCATTTTCAAGTTTAAAGAATTAACGAGTATCTGCATATTCTATGTTGAGAGATATCTTTGCCTATGTTAGAGTTATTGTATTTTCTACTATATTAGTGTCCAGTAGTCAGTTGGCGTCTTTTCTGTATTTCCCCCTTTTTGCTTTCTAGGGTTTCTCTCTATATAAGAGACCCTACACCTATGGAATACACAAAACGATTCATTCTTTTCTCCACATGATATCAGAGCAACGATCCTAGATTGGAGTTCTGACCTACCTCCATCCCAGCGTCATCTTGAAGCCTCTTGCCATGTCTGCATGGGTCCTTCTTCCTCGCCTAGGGCCGTGCACAAGATCTTCTAGGACTGCCACCATCCTCCCCTTTAAGCGCCAATCCTGCTGCTACAACCCTCAAGGCCACCGCAACAACCCCTAGGGCATCGCCAGCATTCGTTGCAGACCTCAGGGCTGCTGCAGACGCTACTGCAACCCCAATGCCATTGCTAGTAGCTCCTAGGGGTCCACAACAACAGTTGTAATCCTTTTAGGGCCGTCGCATCAATCCTTAGGGCGCTGCCAGCAACCGTTGCATCCCCCCAAGGTCGCCGCAGACATTGCAACAGCCCTCCAGGGCCTCTGCAACCACCGTCGACAACCCTCCGGGGCTTCCGTGGTCACTTGGGGTTCTAATCGAATCAAATACCTTCGAATCCGCCGGGATTTTGATTCAATTCATTATAAAAGTTTGGAATCTGAACTTGAATTGAATTTTAAACGAATGTGCTAAATTAAATTCAGATTTAATTTGTTTTGTGTTTCGAATATTCAAATTCGATTAATTTTATTTGAATTTGAAATGTTCATTGATGTTTTAATGCTCGTTTAAATAATATTTTATAAAAAATAATATAATATAAATATTTCATTGTATAATTCTACTTTTGAATATAGATTACTAAGATAAGTTGAAAAACTATATAATTAAGAAAATACTAAAGCAATAATATATGGTGGATTAAAACATCAAAGTTACGATTATTATATATCTTTTACAATCTAAATATATCCGTATATATTATAAAAGAAATATATGCATACAATATAATTATATGAGCCTATAAATGACATGGAATATTATTGACAAAAAGATTGAACACGTTATGATTATTTTTTTTTTGAGAAAAAATAATTATACGAGCCTATCAAAGATATGTAATATTGTTGATGAAAAGGTTGAATACGTTATAATTATCATTGCATGTTAAGGTTAGACAAGATCAAGCTCATATAAAAAATACAAATTAATATCATTATTTGAAATGATGGGAATAACAAAAAAATAACTTAGCAATATAGAACCTCTCCATTCAGTATAAGTATCTTTAATATAAAAAAGTTAAAGCCATGAAAATGAAACACACAGAATTTTTTTATGTACGAATGAATAACTTACATTATGGTGTGAAGAACTTATATTACTCATATAATATAAATGTTATATTGAGAATGATAACCACCATCATGAATTATCATGCAAGGAAATTGAAGCAAAAAAAGATAGTAAATGAATACATGAATAAATCTCGAATCACTAAAATGTTAAGGAGAATCTCAAAGCAATGCTTTAAATATCGATTACAGTTTCGTTTGGAGATGTTGAAAAACGAAAGAATTTCGAAATTTCGTCATAATTTTGATGAAATTTCGTCAATATCGGCCAAAATCGACGTAGATTTGTAAAGGATTGGTATATATTGAGATTTCGATTTCGGTTTCGGTAGGGAGTTGAAACCGAAATTTCTGTGGGATCTTTGGTTAATAATGAAAAGAGGGATGGAAATGGTAGAGTAAATGCGGAAACATGAAAATAAATGTGGGATGATGAATTGGGATAACATTTGATCTTTCCTACTATATTTAATTACTAATATTTTCTACGCCTTTTTTATATTTAATATCTTTAACTAATATGATTACGCATGATATATATACATACATATTAAATTAGGAATGCTTTAGGAGGCTTTGTGATCCCCTTAATACCTCAAACTTTATGAGTAGCATGCTGAGGTTAATTATCATACTTATACTAAGTAACTCATATAAGCTATTGTAACAAGGCTAAAATAAAAACCAAAGAGGGAAGCTTACATGTTTTGTATAATTGATGCATAGAGGACCCACATCTCTGGCTCACGGTGTATTTTGGAGTCAAGCCACTTGAACTTAGTTATAATGGAGGCCTAATGTTGCATATACACGACACACATTGACAAATCACATCGATGTATCCTTTGAGTAAGGAAATCATGTCGGTGAAGTTTGAACGTGATAACCAATGGATCCTAGGTATGATAACAAGTTTAAGAGTAACCACTTAATCACTATATGTAGTAAGTTGGTTTGAGAGTACCTTTAGATACTTGTTGCAACATAGATCTAGTTGTATTTTTTCTTTCTCGTACTAAGAAACCAAATAATGATCAATTACTCTATAAATAATGAAGGGATTTTTACCTGAGAGACCCTGTAATCTTTGCCAATGACCTCTACGACCTTTGAAATATCGATATTCCTTCCTCGACCCCGTAAACTTGTTAACCCTTACCCTACAGACCCTGTGGTTAACCCCCATCTATTTTACCGTTAAAACTAACCGGATTCTGTTATCTTCATTTATGTTATACCCATTTTATTTATCAAATTCACTACAAGTGCTACTGCTCCACCTGAACACGTCGCCTCCCTCCCCCAGTCCGTCGCCACCCCTGCTCGGAACCTCCCACCCGCCCTGCCGCTCGAAGCCCGCGTCTACCACGTCCTCCTCCTCGAAGCCCCCTCCCCTCCCCTGTCAGCCGGCCTCCCCTGCTCGACCCCCTCGCCGTCGCTCGAGGCCCTTCCCCCACTCACCACAGTCTTGCTGGAAGCCGCAACCTCCGCTAGAAGCCCCTTTGGGCAGAGAGAAAATCGGAACTAATTGCCCCGTCTCGATCGAGAACAACACATATCCCTCCCATGTCCCTATAAACACGGAATCATCCACCCAGGCCACCGCCCTCACCCCGTCCACACCCGACACTTCTCAATAAACTCGCGAAATCCCGGCATCCAGGTCCTCCGGCAAACAAAGCTCCATAAACACCAACCCCGTTCAGGCCACTGCCGCGACCGCGTTGCAATTACTATCGAAGCCTCCATTACGATTCTTCGGAACCCTAGCATTCACTCCATTTGCCATAATTCCACACCCTAGCTTCTGCAGGAAACCATGTCCGGATAGCGTAGCGGCTGACCGTGACATGACGGCTCCCAAGGGATCGGGGTCCGCGAATTCGCCGAACCCAATACGTCTCGAAAGAGCGGAGACATCCCTGAAGGAACCGAACCTCTGTGGCGGCTGCAAAAGGGGCGGATCGAGCAGGCCGTCCGTGAGCACGAGGAGCCTCCCGATCTCCGGTAAGATCTGGATGGCATCGATGGTAGACGCGCTGAGAGACGTGGACCGGATGAGCCGGAGGGAAGGGAGCGCGGAGTCCAGGGAGAGCAGGAGGAGCTTGCCCCCGTGGGTGCCAACTCGACCCCCCGCCAACCTCCTCCAGTCGAGCTCCCCCACGGTGGTTCAGTGGGACGGGGAAGCTGTAGAGGAGGGAGGACTATTTTTTCTTTTCTTGGTTAATTCTAGCCGTCCGATCGTGGATTGGTTAGATTAACCCGTTTTTAACTCAATGAAGTTAACTCTCGATGTGCCAATTTAACGGTAGGGTTCGTGGGGTAAGACGGAGCAAGTTTACGGGGGTGAGGGAGGAATTACGATATTTCAAAGGTTGTAGAGGTAATTGACAAATATTATAGGGTCTGCCCGGTAAAAATCCCAATAATGAAATCAAAATAGAAACAAAAATTTATTTATTTTCGTTGCTATTTTTTGACATGTTATGTTTAGTGATATAATGCAAATGCTAGTACTTATTCATATATTGTTTTCTCCATCTAGTTACTTATAAGTTAATTAAATTAATTGCATGTCAATTCTTTGATGTAACTAGGATAGATTTCCTTGCATGAGAATATTTGGAAAGGATCCTGATCAACCAAGTATGTAAATATGTATATATTATAAGTGTTGAAATCTAGGAAGCGGAATCGATTTGATAAACAAGGCAAGAAATATGAAAAAGATAAAACATTGACACAGAGATTTATGTGGAACTCTACTCCCTAAGGAGTGGGATGAAACCACTTGAGAAGTCCTGAAAGGGTCATATGTGACTACTGCAACTTCTCACTGAGTACAGTGTGTGTAGGGCTCCTTATATAGCCCCACAAACGAAGTGAAGTCCAACAGTTAGTAGATGTGGGAGCAAACATGAGTAGGTGGTAATTGGATCATGGAGAGATCCAATTACAACTCTATTACATTCTACAACACTCCTCAAGGTGGAGCTGAAAAAGCTGCAGCTTGCAACAAAAAGAAAAGGTATACATCGTATATTTACACAATACATCACAAAAAGAATATATGTCCTCTACTGGTAGAAGACCTTGCTCGAGGACGGGTATGTGGCTCTTAGGTCACCGAAACGTATCTCTGCCATGCTTAGAGAGTGTTACGATACCAGGTCACCGGAACCTATCTTACTCGTGCCTGGAGAAGAGTTACAATAGAAGAAGTCCAGCGCAGAGTAGTAGTTTGGTCGTAAAAAAAGAAGTATATGCCCTGATAAAGAAGTCGATGCTTGGTGAGGTTAAATGATCACAGTAGTAATGTGGAGTGTTGATCTGTCAGTTGTGGATACAACACCATCGTTGCCCCTTAGGCAACCCTGAAGGATATGAGAAATCCTTAAGCTCATCACGAAAGCGTGATGATCACATATAATGCGATCGGAGTGAGTACTCACACTAGTCGCTTGGTGTAGCGGAATTTAAAAAATTTAAATCATATGATGAAACCACTTGATCCCAATAACATTTCTTAGATCGTTTCATCTAACCACAAAGTATTAGAAATACCTCTTGAAGCGTGGTTGCGATCACTTGATCTCTAAAGCAAGAGATCCTCCTGACTCAAGTCCGATCCACGAAGATGGCACTTGCGGGTGCGTTGCTGAGATACGTGCTTCCCGCAATCCACGATGAAGATCCAAGCCTTGAATCTCCCGATCTCGTCCAACGAAATCCGACGTCATCTACTTGTGCTAAAAGCTCCAAGGAAGACGGAGATCCACGAGCAATCGAGGCGACAGCACGACGGCGTAGCTACGACTGCAATTCTCTCAAGAACTTAAGGTGGACGACCACCCTTAGAGAGAGAGATGGCGTGAGAATGAGGATAGAGAGAGAGAGAGAGTAGACGTGTGTCTAAAAGGACTAGGGCTGCCCCTTCTTATATATTAGTTTGGGAGTCCATGGATCACAATCCATGGGATAAACAAAATCAATGGTTAGATTGATTTGTGTTTTTAATCAATGGCCATGATCATTGTTGTTTAATAAAACAACAACAATTTAATTTATATTAAATTAAATATATGTTGTATTATTATCAACATAATTTAACTTAAATAAAATTAATCAAGATAAAAAAGAGGATAAAAGAAAACTTCCCCCTAAAAAGATGGGGCCACTAATCTGGCCTTGTAGCGATCTAGACTACCATCTGCATGATATTTGACAGTAAAGATCCATTTGCAACTGACAATTGATGCGCCAGGAGGTGGAGATACCAAGGTCCAAGTACCACGTAATCGCAGTGCAACCATCTCTTCCTCCGTAGCCAAACTCCAATAACCATCCTTCAATGCTTCCTGGTAATTCCGTGGAATATCCACAATAGATAAAGCAACAACAAATATCTGAAAGTCCCCCGTCAGTCGGTGAAACGAAATCCGGGGAAGCAATAGGGTAGGAAGCACAAGACTGCTTATGCTTTCGAAGTCCAACAGGTAAGTCCAGATCATTAGATACCTCCTGTATCCGTGAGCTATCCCCCTGCAATGAATTCTACACAGGTATATCTTCAGACCCATCGTTAGAAACATGAATATCAGAACAAACCTGGGGTGTAGTGATAGATGGATGTGTGCCAAGGGCAGAGGCAGTCCGACGGGTGTAGAAATTAGGAAATGATGGAACAGTGGGAGGAGGTGGTGGGGGCGGAGGAGGATGTGGTGATATAGGTGGCGGACTCATAGGTGAAGGGGGCACATAGACTCCCTCATCAGAATTGGACGAGGCCATCCTGTCTCCTGTAGGAGAGAAATACATGACATCCGCATTAATATAATATTTTTGATGCAATGGATCTAACACCTATATCCAATTTGAGTCCTTGAGTAACCAACAAACACACATTTGACAGCTCTAGGAGAGAACTTGTCAAGACTTGGAAGCAACTGATGGACAAAGGCCACAGAACCAAACACGCGAGGAGGTAGTGGGAACAGTTCTTTTTCAGGGAAGGCTATAGAAAAAGGAATTTTCCCATCCAAGACAGACGAAGGCATGCGATTGATCAAGTAGCATGCTGTAAGGACCGCATCACCCCAGAAGGAATGTGGGGCGCGTCTTTGAATAAAAAGAATTCGAGTGACATCAAGTAAATGGCGATGTTTCCTTTTCGCAACCCCATTTTGTTGTGACGTGTAGGCACAAGATGTTTGATGTATTATACCACGGGACGAAAGAAACTGGGACAAGGCACGAGAACAAAATTCCAAAGCATTATCAGTCCGCACAAATTTAACCGAGGTTGAGTAGATATTCCGCACTTCATTGTTAAAATTTTTGATTACAACCCCAACTTCAGATTTATTCTTCAAAAGAAATACCAAAGACTGACGAGAGAACTCATCTACAACAACTAGATAAAAACGGCGTCCCCAGTGATCAGGAGCACGACAAGGACCCCAAATGTCGACATGAAATAAATCAAAAAGGGAGCTACTGCTCCGACTTTGACGACTAGGAAAAGCAGAACGATGACGCTTTCCCAACTGACACGCCTCACAATGAAAAGAAGCTCCCGGTGAAATCTGAGGCAACATATAACACAGTTTCTGAAGTGAGAGATGACCAACCGCAGATGCCAAGTGTAAGGAGAAACTGGGTCTGTTGCAGAAGAGGAAACACCAGCAAATGGACCTCGGACAAGACGATAAAGACCACCCTGCTCACAGCCACATCCAATCACTTTGCCTAGAAGTATGTCCTGAAAAAACAAGATACGAAGGGTCAAAAATAGCTCTACAGTGCAAATCCTTTGTAATATAACTAATGGATAACAGATTCATAGTGAAATCAGGGGCATATAACACATTCTTCAGATGTATAGAAGGTGTCAAAGAAATACCCCCCTGTCCAATGATTGGGGAATGCGTCCCATCGGCAATCACAACTGTTCTACCTGATGGAACCTGTGTATAAGATGTAAGCTGATTCATGTCGCCGCATAAATGATGAGTAGCTCCAGAATCCATAATCCAGTCAGAAATCTCAGAGCCATGACATGATGTGAGGGCAAAGATACTACCCGAGGTACTGGTTGTGGCAGATGTACTAGTAGATGCAGAGGCAACAATATCTGAGTGGCCTCCAGAAGAGGAAGAGGAGGCAGAAGGCATGATATCCCTCAGTCTAGCAACAAGTTCATCAAATCTCTGATCAGAAGAAGGAGCAGCAGGAGACTCAGCCTGCTCTGCAACATGGGCTGAAGCTGGAAAACCATGCTTAGATTAGCATGTGTCCTCTGTGTGGCATGGACAATGACAGTACGTACATGGCTGACGAATGCAACCTCCTCTACCATGAGGTCCACGTCCACAGGAAAATGAAGAGCCTCCTCGACCTCGAGAGGCTGCCATGGCCGAGGAAGATGGGCCAGTAGTTGTAGATGGAACTGTAATCCAACTGAGTCTGCGGAACGCTTCCTCCAATGGAGGAATAGTGGCATCTGCTAAAATTTGAGAGCGAGCCGCATCATACTCCGAGTCAAGTGCTACTAAGAAGACACCGACCATGGTAGCATTCCTGTATGTCTTATGTTGCTCTGGAGTCTCAGTTAGAGGCATGAAATTGTGAAGCTTCTCAAACATTCCTCGTAGGGATGTATATAAGGAATTGAGGGGGCGGTCGTTCTGCTTCACTGTAAATATATCATGTTGGAGTTGGAGAATCTTCGTCTCATTCCTTGCTTGAGATTACGTTGCCGCAAGGATATCCCACATTGCTTTCGCCGTAGGTTGATGTAACACATCATTGACGATGTCGGTCGTCAATGTACCAGAGAGCCAGACTTTGGCATATGCATCGTCTGCCTCCCAAGAGGCATTCACTCCAGTCTTCTCCAACGGCTCATCCTCTATAAGAATATGCTTCTTACCGCTCGACTTCGTAAGGCTCATGAACTGCATAGCCTAGAGCTCCTAATTTCTTCCATCTATTTTGATAATAGGAGTTGGACCTCTGAATGCGCCTGTAGAGGGAACACCAATCTTGCTCTCTAACATGATGCCGACGGAGAGAGACTAAACCAAATGAGTACTTGCGAAGACAAGTGTCTACACGGACATGGCTGGATTTGGTTACGCGTGTAGAAGACTTAGGCCGCAACCAAATCCATCAAAGAGATCAAGGCGCGCAGGGAAGACTGCGAGAGGTGTTGCGCGTGCCCGGACGGTGCTAGAGGTGCACGCTAGGGCCGCAAAGAGACAGGGGGGTTACGGGATCGGGGCTGCAGGACCTCGAGCTGCGGGCAGGAGGCCCGAGCGACGCTGCAGGTTGAGTGGTGCACGCAGGACTGGAGGCCGGAGTAGCGTTGCGGGCGGCAGCACATGCAGGGTTGGGGGCTGATCAGCGCCGGGGGCCCAGAGAGGAGAAGGCGGGGACTTGGAGGTAGGGTTAGGGCTAGGGCACAAGGGCTCCGATCTAGGACCGCCGCTCTGATACCATGTTGGTAGAAATTGTTAATATGTTTATTCCTAAAACCCTAGGCTCTCTTATATAGAGGAGGGGACTATGGGTTAATTACATAAGATAGACATAAGAAAAATAAAACAACGGAAACAATACTTAAGACATGGAAATATCTCTACAGAACTGTTGGGAAACGTGAATGAGTTATTCTATTCCTCAGCCCTAGGCTCTCTTATATAGGAGAGTAGCCTATGGGTAAATTACACAAGAAGACTAACAAGAAAATAAAATAACAAAGAGATACAAAGTAGTCTGTGCGTCAACATATACGTCAACACTCCCCCTCAAGATGGAGCATAGATATCAATCATGCTCAGCTTGGACGCACACTTCTGGAATGGGCCTTTTAATAATGCTTTGGTGAAGATATCAGCAGTCTGATTCGCTGATGTAACGTGAGATGTAGCAATGAACCCCTTCTGAATCATGTCACGTATGTAGTGACAGTCGACCTCAATATGCTTGGTCCTCTCATGAAAAGATGGGTTATTTGCAATGAACAGGGCGGCCTGGTTGTCACATTCCAGCATCATAGGAAGAGGTATATCAATACATAGGTCTGCAAGCAAGGATTTTACCCACATCATTTCTGTGCACGCCTGGGCCATAGCTCTATATTCTGATTCAGCACTGGATCTAGCTACTACTGTCTGCTTCTTGCTCTTCCATGAAACTAGAGCATCTCCAACATAGACTGCAAACCCTGACGTTGACTTCCTGTCCTTGGGGCATCCTGCATAGTCTGCATCCGCACATCCTGTAACAGAAATCTCCTTTCCTTTCTTAAATAGCAAGCCTGCACCTGGAGATGATTTTAGATATCTCAGAATCATGTGTATGGCATCCATATGGACCTGGCGTGGTTGCTCCATGAACTGGCTCACACGACTCACTGCAAACTGTATATCAGGTCTAGTGATAGTGACATACAGTAATTTGCCTACCAGTTCTCTGTACCTTCTCTGATCCACCTCTTCCGTGTCATCATCATACAGCTTCATGCTAGGGTCCATTGGTGTTGTAGCAGGTCGACACCCTAGCATACCTGTCTCACTCAATAGATCTGTGACATACTTCCTCTGTGTCATGGCTAATCCGTATGGATTTCTCGCAAATTCCAGCCCCAGGAAGTATCTAAGGACTCCCAAGTCCTTAGTGACAAACTCGTTTCCCAGCCTTTCCTTTGCTTGCTTAATGCCTTGGTCATCATCACCTGTAATCAAGATATCATCAACATAAACCATGATTACAATGATACCTCTCGCCGTCTTCTGCACGAACAAGGAATGATCAGCATTGGAGCGTTTGTATCCTTGTTTCTCAAAGAGGTCTGAAAGCTTTTGGAACCATGCTCTGGGGCTCTGCTTAAGACCATAGATGGCCTTACGCAATCTGCAAACCTTGGAACACTCCCCCTCAACAGCAAAACCAGGTGGCTGTTGCATATAGACTTCCTCCTGCAAATCTCCATACAAAAAGGCATTCTTTACGTCTAGTTGATATAGTGGCCAGTCTTTAGCAACAGCAACAGATAACAGTATCCGTAAAGTGGAATGACGCGCTACAGGGGAGAAGGTGTCGAGGTAATCTACCCCGTATGTCTGCGTGAAGCCCCGAGCAACAAGGCGTGCCTTGTACCTGTCAATGGAACCATCTGCATTGTGCTTAACTGTAAACACCCATTTGCAACTCACCGGGCTAACATCTGGAGGTATAGGAACCAAACTCCAGGTTCCTCTAGACTGAAGTGCCTCCATCTCCTCTTCCATTGCTAGTCGCCATCTAGCATCCTGCATAGCATCATGATGGTTCCGTGGAATGGCTGTATCTGAAAGTGCTAATGCAAACGTCTTGAATGGTCCAGATAGCCTCTCAAACGACACCACGGCTGATACTGGATACTGAACACAGCTTCTCTTCGACTTGCGTAGAGCGATTGGGACATTTAGGTCCGCCATGGTATCACCATGCTCCTGTAATGCACCCTGCTGAGAAATGTCGTCAGATTCATCAACATTAATATTTTCATTACATACCATAGGCGAGCTAGTTGACTGGTCAGGACCATGAGCTTGATTCGGCCTTCGGGTGTAATGGAATGGTAATGGAGGTACTATTGATGGCGCTGGTGGTGGTGGTGATGGTGGTGGTTGAGATGCTGGTGGTGCCATGAACACAGTATCAGGGGATATAGATTGTGGCTGCATGTTCCCAGATTCTGAGAAGTACATGATGGATTCAAAGAATGTAACATCTGCGCTGATCACATATCGCCGACGCAGAGGGTCAAAACACTTGTACCCCTTTTGAGTTCTGGAGTACCCCACAAAGACACACTTGACAGCCCTAGGAGAGAGCTTGTCAGAACCGGGCGACAGCTGATGGACAAATGCGACTGACCCAAACACACGAGGGGTAAGAGTGAACAGATCCTTGTCAGGATAAATAAGTGAGAAGGGGATCTGTTCATTCAAGACTGACGAGGGCATACGGTTTATAAGATAACATGCAGTGAGGACTGCATCACCCCAGTAGGAATACGGAACATGACTCTGAATGAGAAGAGACCTTGTGACATCAAGAAGGTGACGGTGTTTTCTTTCTGCAACTCCATTCTGTTGGGACGTATGGGCACAGGATGTTTGGTGAACAATTCCCTTAGAAGAGTAGTAGTTGGCTAGATAATTGGTGCACAATTCTAAGGCATTGTCACTTCTCAAAAATTTGACAGTTGTGGAAAAGACATTCTGAATCTCATTTAGAAATTGAACAATAATATTTCCAGCTTCAGACTTATTTTTCATTAAAAATACCCATGATGCTCTAGAGAAATCATCCACAAAAACAATATAATACCTGTGTCCCTGAAGATCGGGAACACGACTTGGGCCCCAGACATCAACATGAAACAACTCAAATTTGGAGTTACTACTCCGACCTTGACCACTGGGAAACGATGACCTGTGATGTTTTCCCAACTGACACGCCTCACACTGGATAGGTGTGTGAGAAAGACTATAAGGTAAGACACGACACAACTTCTGAAGCGGGAGGTGACCAAGACGCAGATGTCACAGGAGAGGAGATACTTGTCCAGCGGGGGAAGAGGTGATTCCAGCAAAAGGGGTCTGGTTCAGACGATAGAGGCCTCCTTGCTCATAGCCATGACCAATCACGTTGCCCGTACGGATGTCCTGAAAAATCAAAGAAGATGAATCAAAAATAGCTCGACATTGGAGATCCTTCGTAATCTGGCTGATTGACAATAGATTCATAGAAAAATGTGGTGCATGTAAAACATTCTTGAGCTGCATAGATGATGTCAATCTGATCTCCCCCTGACCCATGATGGGGGAATGAGTGCCATTGGCAATCACTACTGTTCGTCCTGGAGGAATCTGAGTATATCCTGAAAGTAGACTCTGGTCGCCACATAGATGATGTGTAGCGCCTGAGTCCATGATCCATGGCAATGTATCCGATCTACTACTATGTAGTGCAAGTGTACTACCTGAAGTACTTGTAGAGGCAGATGCAGAGGCAGAAGCAGAAGCAGCAACATCCGTATGACTCTCCGTCGTCGGTGCTAGGCCAGATGGAGGGATAATGCCCCTGAGGCGGGCAACCAGATCATCAAAACGCTGATCCAGTGAAGCAGGAGAAGGAGCCTCTATCTGCTCAGCGGTTCGTGCAGATGCAGGAAATCCATGCTTTGAATAGCATGTGTCTTCAGTATGGCCGACTCTGTGACAATATGAGCATGTTGGCCTAGTGCGGCCACCCCTTCCACGGGGAGTACGTCCACGGCCCTGGTAATGAGAGCCACGGCCCCTGTTGGCTGCCATGGCTGAGGGATTCTGGCTAGTGGCTGCAGAAGGTACAGTGATCCTACTCAACCTATGAAAGGCCTCCTCCATGGGAGGAATAGTTGAGTCCGCCAGAATCTGTGAACGAGCAGCCTCATACTCTGGGTCGAGTGCTGCGAGAAACACACCCACCATCGTTGCGTTCCTATATGTCTTTTGCTGCTCTGGCGTGGCGGTAAGAGGCATGAAGCTATGAAGCTTCTCAAACATTCCTCTCAAAGATGTGTAGAGAGAATGTAACGGGCGACCATTCTGCTTTATTGTGAATATATCATGTTGTAGTTGCAGAATTTTTGTCTCATTCTTCGCCTGAGAATATGTTGATGCCAGAATATCCCACATGTCTTTTGCTGTGGGTTGATGTAGAATATCATTGGCAATTTCAATGGCCAATGTGCCAGACAGCCACACCTTGGCATATGCGTCATCTGCCTCCCACGAGGCATGAACTCCAGTCTTCTCTGCAGGCTCGGGCTCTGTGAGGATATGCTTCTTGCCCGTGGACTTCATCATACTCATGAACTGCATTGCCCACAGTTCATAGTTCGTACCGTCCATCTTGACAATGGGCGCTGGACCACGAAATGCGCCCATGGACGGGATATTTGCCTTGCTTTCTGACATACTGGATACGGAAGACTGGAGCGAACTGCAATGGATAATATTTGTCTACAATGACATAGACGGGATTAGTTGCATGTGTAGACCTCAAGCAACTATCCCCATGGAACTATGCGCGCTACGATCCGCACGCGCACAGGTTTTGATTGTAGAAACCCTCGCGCACGATTGAGAAGGTGCCCTAGCCGATGAGGACCCTCGCGCGCTACAGGATGGCGCTACAGAAAGGTGCGCACAGGATGGCGCTACAGTACCCTCGCGCGATGAGGATGTCGCGTGTGTGCAGAAGCCTCACGCGCGATGAAGATGCCTCACGCAAAGCCTCACGCGCGATGATGGCGATGAAGAAGCCTCACGCGCGATGAAGGCGATCGCCAGGAGGGTTACCAGGAGGCTGCGGCGTGCTTCGCCAGAAGGGCGATGAAGATGTTGCGCGATCTGCGCAGAAGAGAGATGAGCGCGCGATCGCCAGGAGCGAGGATCACCAGGAGGCTGCGGCGTGCTTCTCGAACAGAAGGTCACGCGCGCATGAAGCAGGAAGGCGGCGACCTCGCAGAAATCGAGAGAGAGAAAGGGCGGCGGGTGGGGTAGGGTTAGGGTTCAGAACTCCGGCCTAGGACCGTCGCTCTGATACCATGTTGGGAAACGTGAATGAGTTATTCTATTCCTCAGCCCTAGGCTCTCTTATATAGGAGAGTAGCCTATGGGTAAATTACACAAGAAGACTAACAAGAAAATAAAATAACAAAGAGATACAAAGTAGTCTGTGCGTCAACATATACGTCAACAAGAACAAAATAGCAACCATACCTTTCTGGGTTCTCTTAACAAAAAGAGAATGATCTTCAGTAGATCTGACAAAACCATGTTGTCCAATCAACTCCAAGAGCTTCTGGAACCAAGCCCTTAGACTCTGTTGAAGGCCAAATATGGCCTTGTGGAGTTTACATACCATACTGGACTCCCCCTCAACAGCAAACCCTCGTGGTTGTTGTATATATACTTCTTTCTGCAAATCTCCATACAAGAAATCATTCTTGACATCTAATTGGAAAAGTGGCCAGTTCTGTACCACAACAACTGCAATAAGAGTGCACAATGTAGAGTGGCATGCCACGGGAAAAAAGTGTCCTGATAATCCACCCCATAGGTTTCGGTGAACCCGCGAGCAATCAACCTAACCTTGTATCTATCTACGGAACCATCTGCACAGCGTTTTATTGTAAACACCCATTTACTGCCATCAACAGAAGCACCTAGGGGAGGGAAGACGACACTCTACGTACCTTGAGACCATAAAGCGGCCATCTCTTCTTCCATAGCAAGATGCCATGGACCACACTACATAACTTCTTGATAGGACCATGGTATATGCACAGTTGATAAAGCAACAACAAACTGCTGAAAGTCCCCAGATAGTCGTGCCAAGGAAACAAGAGAAGAAAGAGGATGCATAGTGCATGCACGTCTCTTCCTACATAGAGAAATAGGCATGTCCTCTGTTCATGAAAGCGGTCCGCGCGGCCGCATATGCGGCCGCATATGCCTAAGCGGCCTCCTCAACGCACCGATTACTTGAAGCCCCGCTTTATGCACCATTTGCGCATATATGGCCCGCATATGCAGGTTGTGCATGCGCATATGCGCTCCGTGCGCCCGCTTAAGGTCCAGTTGGGTAATCGAATCCGAATCTTAAGTTTCGGATCTTGTATTATTTTGATTATATATATTACATCAGATTATGTAATACTATCTTTGATGATTTTGATATTTACTTTACTATTTTGAGCTCAACATGAAAATCATTTTTCTTAGATCTTCTGTTGGACCACATTTATTCATAAATTCAGTTTAGTTACAGTCACTTTTGTAGATATTTATTTATTTTTAAATAAAAATAGAAAACCGCATAGAACCGCATATTCCCCGCATATGCTCCCGCATACCGCTTAATCGCTATTAAGTGACCTGTCCGAATGCATACGCATACCGCTTTCCTGAACCTTGGGCATGTCCAAGTCCACAGTATCCTCAGAAGGAGTATCGTCTATGACATCTTGCACCTCAATCTGCACAATCAAATCACCAGCGCCATTAGTGGAACTCAAATGCTCATAACATACCTTGGGCGTACTAGATGATGGAGGAGGCACGTGAGCATGAGGCCGACGTTGGTAAACCTACAAAAAGAAAGTAGGTGTAGCAGGAGGTAGAGGGGGTGGTGGAGGTGGAGGAGGTGGTACAGGAGAGGACGATGGTGGTGGTGGTGTCGTAGTGTCGCATGGAGAATGTGAGATCGTAGGTAGAGGCATATAAACCTCTTCTCCACTTTACGAAGGAATGAGCTTGTCACCTATAGGAGAGAAATAAATAATGGATTCAAAGAAGGTGACATTTGCACTAACATAGTGCCTTCATCGAACATGGTCAAAGCAATGCTACCCCTTTTGGGTCTTGGAATACCCAACAAACACACACTTGACAGCTCTAAGAGAGAGCTTGTCAAGACCTGGAGACGTCTGATTAACAAAATCAACGGATCAAAAAAGCGAGGCGTGAGAGAGAAAAGATCCGTCTCGAGAAATGCAATCGAGAACGTGATCTTCTCTCCCAAAACTGATGAAGGCATATGATTCACCAAATAACATGCAGTGAGAATCGCGTCCCCCTAATAAGAATGGGGGGCACGACTCTGAATCAGAAGAGTCCTGGTAACATCCAAAAGATGGCGACATTTCCTCTTAACCACCCCATTCTGCTGAGAAGTATATGCTCAAGATGTTTGATGCACAATATCATAGGATCAAAGGAATTGAGAGAGTTGTGTACTGCTGAATTCAAGCGCATTATCAGAACATATATACTTAACATTGACAGAAAACACATTCCTTATTTCATTAATAAAGGACTGAATAATAGGACCAGCATCAGACTTGTTTTTGAGAAGAAAAACCCACGACAATCTAGAGAACTCATCTACCACAACAAGATAAAATCCAGTACCTGAAGATCTGGGACACGACTGAGACCCCAAATATCAAAATGAATCAACTCAAAAAGACTATGACTACTTTGACCCTGAAGACTCTGGAATGTGAACCTATAATGCTTCCAAGGTGACAGGCCTCGCACTGAAAAGTTGAGCGAGGAGAGATCTGAGGATGAACATGATGCAACTTTGCAGATGAAGATGACTAAACCAAAGATGCAACATACAGGGAGAGGCCGATCAAGTTTGAAGAGAAGAGGCACCAGCATAAGGAGATTCAAGGTTCAGGAAAGCGGTATGCGTATGCGTTCGGACAGGTCACTGAATAGCGCTTAAGCGGTATGCGGGGGCATATGCGGGGTATATGCGGTTCTATGCGGTTTCCTAATTTTTTATTTAAAAATAAATAAATATATACAAAAATGACTACAACAGAACCAAACTTATGTATAATTGTGGTCCAACAGAAGATCTAAGAAAAATAACTTTCATATAGAGTTCAAAACAATCTCTATCAATCAAATATCAATACTTCACTAGAAAGGTTAGCTCACAAAATAATTGATAACAATCAACAAAATAAAAAAAGATAGCGCACAAAATGCCTCTATTGTTGAATATAATGTCATTTATCTCTGTTGTTATATTTATAATTGATCCTCCATCAAAAGTACCAAAATTTACATATAATATATTGCATTCATAATAACTATTAGTTGACTAAATTAGTTTGTTAAATTATTAGTATATTATTCTTTTTCTTCCTTGCATGTTTACTTCAATCTCGCGGTACAACTACTTTAACGATGGATTTAAATAATCATGGAATGTTTGGTTGGCATACATGCAAAAGTAAGGAAAACATGGCATAAATAACACAACAAAACATGGCACAAATTAAAAAATTAAAAAATTAAAAATAATAGATATGTGGCCGCACAGACCGCATATGCGGCCCGCATAAGCGCACAGGGCGCATAATAGGGGGCTTCAGGAAAGCGGTGCGCTGAGGGCACCGCATACGCATATACGGCCGCATAAGCGGCCGCACGGGCCGCTTTCGTGAACACTGAGGAGATTGCACCAGTCTGTAGAGGTCTCCTTGCTCACGGCCAAAACCAATCATCCTGCCCGTAAGAATGCCCTGAAACACAAGAGCAGAAGGATCAAATATGACACGACAATGTAAATCCTTGGTTATTTGGCTAATAGATAGTAAATTCATAGAGAATTCTGGAGCATAAAAACATTCTGAAGCCGCATTGCATGGGTTAACTGCACCTCCCCCTGACCAGTAATGGGAGAGTGTGTCCCATCTACTATCACAATTGATCTGCCTGACTGAGTTGGGCTATAGATACTAAACTACCCTCTATCACCACAGAGATGATGGGAATCTCCTGAATTCATAATCCACTCCAACAAGCATGCCCTGTAACAGCTAGTAAAAGTATGTGCTATACTTGATGTAGATGCAAATGCGGAGGCTGCTACATCTGATGATCCTGATGGAGAGCTAGTTGACTTGGGAGAAGGCATAATCTCCTTGAGTCGTGCTACCAACTCATCAAATCTCTGATCAGATGCAGTTGAAGAACTGCTGCCCTACTGGATCTGTTCTGCAACATGTGTTGAAGCAGGAAACCCATGCTTAGAATAGCATGTTTCCTCATAATGACATAGCTTGTGGATGCCGGTGCATGGCTGACGAGGGGGTCGACTACCCCCTCCTCTTCCACGACCACCTCGGTTACGAACGGTATAGGGCTACCCCTATCATGAGATGCTGCCATGATTGAAGAAGTCTGAGACAATTGAGTCCTGGAGATATGGAGAGCCCGCTCGGCCTGCGATATGCCTCCATTGGAGGTATAGTGACATCAGTAAGAATCTGTGCTCTAGCAGCATCATACTTAGAGTTAGGTACCGCTAGAAAGACTCTCGTCATCACGGAATCCCTATATGCCTTGAGTTGCTCTCGTGTGGCAATCAAGGGAATGTAACTGTGCAACTTCTCAAACATACCCCTTAAAGATATGTAAAGGGTATGGAGAGGGCGATCATTCTGCTTAGACGTGAAGATGTTATGTTGAAGTTGCAGAATCTTCGACTTGTTCTTTGCTGGAAATATGTAGCAGTGAGAATGCCCCATCTTGTCCCATCTAGCTTTGGCCTTGGGTTGACTTAATATATCATTGGCTATCTCCATGTACGCCATCCCAGAAAGCCACACACGTGCATAGGCATCATCTGCTTCCCATGAGGCATTAATCCCAGTCATGTCAACGGGTTCTTCCTGTGTGAGAATATGCTTCTTATCATTGCCTTGCATTAGACTCATGAACTGCATGGCCCACAGTACATAGTTCATTCCATCCATCTTCACGATGGGTGTTGAACCTTTAAAGGTACCTAGGGATGGAACATCTTCTTTGTTGTCTGACATGATGACAACGATCTTCAAGACTGGAGTTGCAAACTGGAATGACTATGTCTATACAGACATATAGGAAGATGGTTGTCGGTGTAGACTCATACCACAACCTCTTCCATTAACAGAAAGTTTCTTTAGATACCTAGGATGGTTTTAGAAGACCAAAACTCACACCCTTGGAACCAAATCAGACATATTCAAGCCCACAAGAACCACGATGGAGCAGCCCTTGGGGAGGGGGACCGCAGCAGTGCCCCTTGTGCGTGAGGGCAGGTACCATGGACTGCAGCCGCGGTAGAGGCGACATGCTAGGGCGGTGGCAACAACCTACTAAGGCAACGACAATGGCCTGCTAGGGCGGCGGTTGTAGTCGACAGTGATAGCGGTGGGTTGCTGTCGCACGAACTCTAGAGGTTTTGTGGGGTTTGGACTAGGGTACATGCCAGTCTAGGACTGTAGCTCTGATACCATGTGGAAAGGATTGAAATGAAAAGAGATGCAATTACCATAGCCCTAGAGCTCTCTTATATAAGAGAAAAGATCTAAGGAAAAATTACATAAAGAGACAATAAAAATAGGAAAAATTACAAGATAACAGTAAAGAGATATAAATATCTCAACAAAGGCCACCATCATCGTCTGTTGAGACTTCGAAATCGCTACCAAGAGTGATTTTATTCACTATTCAGACTGATTTTGAGATTTTTAGGGTGGTTTTTGATCATCTAAACCACCCTAGTTACCCGGAGAAGCTTCTAAAGGATGGAAGCGGTCAACCATCTTCTCATATGTCTGTGTATATGCGTTCATCCTTATCTACAACCCTAGTCTTCATAGCAGCGGTCATCATGTTAGATAACAGGGTCGGCTCTAAGGTCGACGTTCCATCCTCAGGTGCCTTCAAAGTTCCAGCACCCATTGTCAAGATGGATGTGAGTAATTATGAGTTATGGGCTATACAATTCATGAGCCCAATGTAGTGCAACGATAAGAAGCACATTCTAGTGCAGGACAAACCAATCGACAAACTTGGGGTTAAAGCCTTGTGGGAGGCAGATGACGCATATTGGCGTATCTGGATGTATGGGACAATGTCCATGGAGATAGCCAATGATATTTTGAGTTAGCCCACCGCGAAGATATGCGAGACATCCTCGCCGCTACTTACTCACTGGCGAAGAATGAGCCGAAGATACTACAACTTCAACATGATATCTTCACATCTAAGCATAACGGACGTCCTCTTCATGCCCTTTATACTTCCCTTATGGGTATGTTTGAGAAGCTTCATGGTTTCATTCTGCTTGATAGTAAAGATATCATACTGGAGTTGTAAAATCTTTGTTTCATTCTTTTCGTGTGAATAAGTAGCAGCAAGAATATCCCACATCGCCTGGTTGTCGGTTGATGGAGTATATCATTGGCGATCTCTCTTGTCAACCGCCTCCCATGAGGTGTTAATCCCAATCTTCTCAACCGACTCTTCCTCGGTAAGAATGTGTTCCTTACTCGTAGACTTTATCATGCTCATGAACTGCATAGCCCACAGTTCATAGTTTGACCCATCCATCTTATATACGCAGGACCTCTGAAGGCACCTGTAGAAGGGATATCTACCTTGCTTTCTGACATGTCGGTTAGAGAAGACTTGGGTTGAAGACTACACAAGTGTTTGTCTACATTGACATAGAGAGATTTGGTTGCATGTGTAGACTCATGCAACCAATCTCATCAAGAAAGAGGACTCGACGGCGGTGCCCCTGTGGAGAGAGAGGTTGTTAGCGGCACTCCTAAAGGATGGCGGCAACACTCCTAGAGGAGGGAGTCGGCGACGGTGGCCCCTTTTGAAACAGGAGGTGCGGAGACACCTCTTGGAAAGAGGAGGGGCAAGGACCGAGCAACATGGGTCGAGCGGCGGGGCTGCAGGACCCGAGGCAGTAGGTTGCGGCCTGTGGGGCAGCGGGGCTCGCGGGGGTCGGGCTGCGGGAGCCCTAGGCGGCGAGGCGACGGGCCGAGGTTGGCGGCACCCAAGGCAGCACGTGTGAGAGAGGCTTGAGGTGGGGTTTCGGGTTAGGATTTCGGTATAGGAGCTTCGGTTTAGGACTGCTGCTCTGATACCATGTTGGGAAAATTGAAAGATTTGTTTATTCCTTGAGTTCTAGGCTCTCTTATATAGGGAGAGGCCTATGGGCAAATTACATAAAGTGAACAGAGGAAAAGAAAAATATATAAACCATACATAAATATGAAATATATCTCTACACTTCCCATTTAGATCCTTCTCCTATGCGATTGGGTGACCAGTGTGCCGTCATGAACGACACAGCTTTTAGGGCCTGTTTGGACTGGGTTGGGTTGGGGTATCCTTCTGTGAATAGTAACTGTTTGGAGGGTTGGGATGGTTGGAATGATAATTGTGATGTGATGTGACATTGATTATGTGTTATATCAACTTTTTTTAATGATTATAATATATTTTTTATGTTAATAAGTGTATTTGAACAAGGTTAAAAACTATTATACCAAAGAAATTGTATGGCCAATACAAGTATTCCCAACCCAAGAATGCAGGGTGGGAGCTAGGGGTATGCCAGGGTACCCTGGGGTACCCTGGCAGCCAAGCAGGCCGTTAGTGTTCTTGTTTTTGTCATGTGTTTTTTACGCTTACCATCTTTTCGTTGTTCAGTCTCAGTAATATTCCTCAAGGACTAAATTGCTTACAAAAAAACATGCCCTGCAAGCTTGGAAAGTATGGCCGTAAGTAAATTCCCATCTGAAGTTTTAGCTAGATGTAACAGAGCAGATATTACTCCTGCATTTTAATTTGTTTCAACAAAAATATGTTCTTGTTTCTCAGATCATCAAGTCGGAATAAATTGTGGAGGCAAAAATTTGACAGCGTCAGACGGAACCGAGTACGAATCTGATGAAGCATATCTTGGAGCAGCATTTTATTATGTGAATGATGCCCGAAGTTGGGCAGTTAGTAATGTTGGAGTTAATGAAGATACAAATACCTACATGCCCTCAGTTACTCCATGTGCGAACCTGCAAAATATTTCAGATGTGGAACTATTTCGGAATTTAAGGCTTTCAACATCATCTCTAAGGTATTATGGTCTTGAACTTCAAAATGGGAATTACACTGTAAAGCTTCAATTTGTTGAGTTCACATTCTCCAACAATAGAAGCTGGACTAGTTTAGGTCGAAGAGTTTTTGATATCTATATTCAGGTAATACATATTTTCTGTTATCCATCAATTTTTTGACAAGATACTGCTCTAATTTGAATTTCGACAGAGCATTTTTTATGTACCTGAAAATTATTAGATTTAATTTGCAAAGCTTGTTGAATTTGGTGAAAGAAATAATATGGGGATGTGCCTTTACAGGCTCTTCATGTTAAAGAAAAAACCATTTGCATTAGCAAGCAAGGGACGAAGCAAAATAATGCTGACATCATAGATACATCAAAAAAATAATGCTGACATCATAGATACATCAAAATGTGCTAGTAATGAGTCAAGAACGATTGTGTGAAGTAAGAGTTTGTGCTGGTGAGGTAGAATTCAATTGCTACTCAAATTACAAGTAAGATAGCATGGGCTATTGGTGAGAATATTAGCTGCTGTACTTTAGCGACGGAAGTAAATGTTCAGGAAATTAGTAAATTTGATAGGAATGTTGGTAATGCAAATGGGGATTCTGCAACAAGCTTGTCCTTTGCCTGCGCAGGTTGCATCTTTTTTCATGCTCGGGGATTATTTCTGCTATATCGGATACTGCGTAGGAATCTTTTTTTAGAAGTAAATGGATAGGGTCCCAGAAATTGGGACCCACCTCCAAGTATATTAAACTATAATAATGCAAAGTTTACCAACCTTTTACATGCTCCAAAGTGTACAAAGCGCTTTACTATGTTCCACAATGTTTTCGGTATAACAAAGTTGCCTCCCTCAAAAATGGCACTATTCCTTGCTCACCAAATCGCCCACAACAGTGCAAAGGGGCAAGTGTTGTCCTCATGACTATATTCGCAATTGCCTTGATGCTTCTCTAGAAAATGGCACAGTCCAGACCCTCCAACCATGGAATACTTGCTGCACTCTACACATGCGTGGAGGATGAGCAAGAGAAAAAAGGTGATCTAAATCTTCCATATCCATGCCACATCTGAGGCACATCCCACTCTCCAGTCCCAGAAGCTTGTCACGACGAACCTGCGTGAGAATCCGCTCTTCCGCAGTAACCATAAAAAAAATTATTTGATTAGGCACCCTACTTTTCCAGATCAACTTGGTGTCTACCAACATCTCATCTTTCGTCACCTCCCCCTCCTCAACCAAAAAACGATAGACCTTCTTGACTGTGAATCTCCCATCCTCCCATGCAAAGTGATCCCTTCCCTCCCCTGAGACCTTGCAATGTGCCAATACTGCCATCAGAGCTAGGAGCTCCTCAACCCTCTTATGCGACAAGGAAGATGCGAAGGTTGGTGACCAAGCGCCACTCGTCCACATTTGTTGTACCATTGTCCCTCTGTCCCTCACAATCATGCACAACCTTGGGAACTATTCTGCCACAATACCCTCACCCGTCTAATCATCCAGTCAAAATCGGAAAGAAGCACCATCCCCCAGAACAGGCCTCAACTGCATCGCCATCTGAGGCAACACCTTGGTGATGCCCTTTGAGAGAGATGATGGCAGCTGACCCGGATCCGCCAATAGCGACATATGAACTCCATAGATCCTCCTCATCCTACACGCCACATCCTCTGATTTTCTCCAGATCCGCACCACTCATTTTGCCATGAACGCTTTATTCATCTCGGCAATCAGCAAAATACCTAGGCCTCCCCTCTTCTTTGTTGTTGTCATCTTGTCCCAACCCACCAATTGAATGCCCCGAAGGTTCTGCCTTCCATCAGTCCTAAAAAATCGCCTCATTAGACCTTCAATGTGAGGCCCGTTCCTTCTCGGATATGGGAAACCCGTTTACACATCATCCGTAATATCATGTTCACTAGAGATCGCATTATGGAACTGGAAATTAGGGAAATTTTTTCAAATGACATTCACAAATTAATAATAAGCCACAGAACTACAGTATGCCGCAATTATATTGCATAAATTTCCATAGCAGTTAACATGTAACAATAGAAATTGCATTATGTACATGCATCCTGATTATATCAGAAGAGAAATAAAAGCATATAATATCTTAAACAAACTATAGCATGCGTACCTGATAATTGTAACTGCAGAAGCTCATGTTCAACTCTCCCAATACAACGGTGCAGGTATTTTGCCTGCAATCCATGGAATAGGGAGAAAAGAATATCAACAAATGTTGAGCACATCTAATTAATTAAAAATAACAGGAAATTTAGTGGTTCCAAAAGAAAGCAAGAAAATTGGCCTTGATAATTAAAATTTAGAGCTACTTGCAATGAAACAGGCTTTCAAGTTGTTTGGTATGTAAAGCCCCATTCTACTCATCCTACATTAATTACCCATAATAATTATTTTTATACAAATATTATATGATCCATAGTGAACAGAAGTACCTCAAGGATTGACAAGTTCTCTGATTCATATATACTTTTTATGATCGAGGTGATCCAGATCTCTCTCCGATGTTTACGAATAATGTGAATGGATCATAGTAAGTGTATATGATGGGTCTAGTGTTTCGATTCTTTTCTTGTTTAATTTCTCAAGCTTAGTGGATAGTCTGTGGTCTTGGTCTGGGTAAGACCTCACACTATGACTCTAAAGCAGTAAGGAAACCTTAGGGTTGGGGTGCCTCCGTAGGCATGCGGTGGAGTAAAATGCATCCTAACTAAGTTCCCAACACGTCCACTAGGTATTTCAAACAACTGTGGTAGTAGCTCGTAGTTTGATAAGGATGATTTTCATAATCTGGTCTTTTCTCTTCGTCAAGAATTACTGGTGGAATAGTAACTAGCTTAATAAAACTGAACTCAATTACAACCAAGTCAAATGTAACCAAACTCCCATGTAACCAATTCAACTGTAATTCAACTTTAGCCAAACTCATTTGTGACTCAATCCAATCTCAAATGTAACTTTTCCAAATTTAATTGTAACTGATTCAGATGTAGCCATAGAGGATTCAGATGTATACATGGATGATTCGGATGTAGCATCGCCAAGTCTGCTCGCGATAAGTAAACAAAACTCAAGCGATGAGGTAGCCTACAAAAGGGTCTTCCGTCTCGCCCTCTAATTGGAAGTGCGGCCCAATAGAGGGATATGTCTACTCCAAAACTACGCCATTGAGACGGGTGAGAGAGACTCTCCGGAAAAGTCACTCTAAAAGAAAAATCGGCCCGACCGGTACGGGCTAACGAGCTCAAAAAATTAAAACCAAGGGTCCTCCAGCCTAGGTACCCTAAACAACAAGGATCAGTGGAACTGGTCTTTAAAAGAAAATATGTGGATCCCAGAGAGGCGTAAAAACTGCGAGCGCTCGCGAAAAAAATCGAGAAAAAGACTGGGATCCTAGACCCGCGCACTAAGAGGCCGCTGCCCTAACTGGGCTTCCTATCTCCCGCCCAGATGAGGGTCACTGCACCCTCGCACAGTCAGGCGTAAAGGTCACCATGACTGGCATTCATAATTATTAGTCATTGCTGAATCATTATCACTAACTTTGATTTCTCATCCTTTCTCAATTTCTGTTGTGATTAATTTTACAGATCTAGACATCTTGTCGACAATCTTATTGAATAGTGATTCGTAATTAGTGATTCGTATCTAAATGATTATGCACGAAGATTATCAGTCATTGATTATAGATTATCTCATAATTTGGCAGCTTGCTAAATTTTCTAAATTACTGGTATATTTAAAATTTCAAATCATGAGATTAAAAGTTTTTCATTAGATCTGGATTCAAATTTAGATCAATGTTAGACTCCTAATTTTTTTTATTTAATCTAAAACTTGTCTCATCTTGTATACTAATTCAACTCCAAATCTCTAGTCTATTGTCATGAGATTAGTAGCTAATTGGTGTTCTTAAACTTGACTTGATTGCATACGAATCACCATATCAAATATGCAAAAACTGAACATTTATAGGTCTGATTTTGAGTTCTAATTGCATGAAAAATACCTCAACTTTTCATCAAATCTATCATGAATCTGTAGCTATTCAATGGTCCAAAATTAGACTCCATTCACATGCAATTCATTCTAAATTCCTTATCATTTTAATCATGAAATCAAATCATAACACTTATTCTGAAATTGGGTCAAAATATATGTTGACAAGAAAAGCATGATATACGCCAGTAAACTGTGAAGGGAACTTAGTCTAAATGCTAGTCTCTTATAAATTAGTCAAATAAACATTTTTTTAAAGGAAAGGATGGTCCTCAAGATTACTAATCATCCGTAAATAGATTAAAAAGTAAAGACAAGACTACAAATAGTTGTCCAACCAATCACAATGCCCAAACATACATAGGATTAGTCTCCCTTAGGATAAATAACATCCTCCCTACAGATCTCTGATCTCCTTTACATAAACACTTTGTAGTGGTTGCCCAATACTAACAAACTGCCAGTGAGTCAGTAATATGTCATGATATTTCAAAAGTTTCAAACATCTACCTCCGAAGTATTCTTAATCCAAGCCAAACCCAACTACTCTAAACATCCATAATGAATGAGCATTCAGAAAAGACGTCAATAATCATCATCCATTCATAGGGAAAACTACAAGTCATATTAACAATCATACAAACTTTAAGTAATACATCTTTAACAAGAATCTTGTCCTTAGGAGCGACATGAATATCCACACTTATAGGACCTTACTCCTTCCAAATCAGTCTGCAATTAGTCCCATAGACAAAATGTCATTAACCTGAGAACCCCAAGCTGAGCATATGCATCCACGGCCTCCCTCCCAGCACCGACCATTTCACAAACATAACTTGTAAATGTCGTGGATAATCAAGTAATGGGTCATAATTAAGAAATGGTGATATGAAGATTTATTAAAAATGCACAAACCAGTTATTTACTGGGAAGCAGTACCCATGTCTCCATTGTAGATTGTTAAATAATGTAACGAACCAATCTTGATATGGATCCATTTAACCACCCATGTCTCCATTGTAGATTGTTAAATAATGTAACGAACCAATCTTGATATGGATCCATTTAACCTGTATAAATTTGTTCTCTGTAACTAAAATACATCACATCAACTACTGTTCCCTTTAAAACATATCTGAATTACATATGCCCTAATTCTTATCCTTAAGAATTCAATTATATATAGTGGATGTAAAATTTTGATGAATTTCATTAAACTTCACATTCTCATTTAATTTCAAAAGCAAATTACGAGTTTAAATCATGCATGGAAGGCAGCAAGAGAGGGGTCTTAGATGGTACATAAAAGGAGGATAGTTGTACAAAAACATGGATTGCAGCAAGAGGAGGGTAGATTGTACCTAAATTTCTGTAAAACTTGAAACTAAGTCTGCATGCAGTACTTGAACAGTTGCTGGACAGCAACAACTCCAGGAGAGTTTCACAGAAGTAGGAGGCGGCAGCTACGTGGTTCTTCCGGTTGATGGCAGCAGCTTCAAGCCATCAAAAGGGCAGCAACAACTGCACCTGAGTTGCTGGACAACATCCGAGTAGGAGCAACAATGGCTAACACAACTGTTGTGGTAGCAGCCCCAAATCTAAGAAGAGCAGCAAATGGTAGCTGGCAGAGCGTGCAACAATTCCTGATGCAGATTTGCATAATCTGCTGTAAAAAAAATGGGAGAACGATGGGGGGTTTGGTCTCCTTCGGCTGGGGAGTTGGAAAAAAATGTGAAGAAATAAAAGGGGGAGTTGTACCTTGATTACTCTGAGAATTGGGGACTAATTTGACATGCAGTGGCTTTAATAGAAAAGGAGAACAACAACTCCCAGCTGCCTATGAAATAGTAACAGAAAACCTAAAATAATTGCTTCTTCGAAGAGGAGAGCAACTCCTCTGGTAGCTGCAGGGGATTTTCAGAGCAGGATCCTCAATTTGGAGCTTTAGATGCAGCCTATAGCACTTGCATGGCTCCAGAAATTGTGGCTTCAATGGCTCCAGGAATTAGGAGCCCAACATGCAATAGATGTTGCATGTCCAGTAGACTCCAATCGTATGGAGGAGAAGGGCTGTGATCGGCTGGAGACAATGGGGAAGAGAAAATATAGGAGGAAAGAAGGATGTAGTTTGATATAAATAAGAGGGAAGAGGAGCTCTTGAATTGCCAAATGGAAAGGAGAAAATGCCAATTGGAGAGATGTAGGTTGGCCAAGTGGGGAGGGAAGTTTAAGGCCACATGTTGACTGTCTGTTGTCTGTTGTAGCAGCAGGAATTAAGATCAAAATTTTATTCATTAATTTTTTTATTTGAAATCCAAAGTCGCTCGTATACACGCATCCAGTCTCGGATTTTGATTTATAATAACTCATTTTGATCGTCTTTGAATACCGATCAAAATGAGTATAATATTCATATACTTGGGATCTAAGATGAATTCCCGAAATTTATGAGATACGGTTTTGGTTTATGGCTAAATTTTGCAGTTTTAAAATATCAAACGACCTCCGATCGACGAACGGTCAATTTCGTTGATCTTATTTCATCGAATCGGATTTTTGGGTGGTCTTGGTTTATTTTGTGGTTTCCGAATTTGCGTTGTGGCTTTTTCGGGCATGCATTACGATGCAATCGATTTTTGGTTGATTTCGCCCGAACTACTTTTGATTCACGATCAATTGATCGATTTATGTTATTTAACATTGATTAATAACTTTATTTAGTTATACAGACCCTAATCGGGTCGGGTTCGGGTTTGTGTAGATCCAGATGTTACATTCAATCCCAGTTCGAACACCCACCGTAGGCGCCTCATGGAGCGTGCTTCAACAGAACCAATTTCTTGCCTTTTGATAACATCGACGCCTTCCACCCCGCCATTCTACCGTCCAATCCGTCCAACAGAACCCTCCAATCGTTATTCCTCAACTTGCATGCCATCAACGGGAGACCCAAGTAATCGGTAAGAACCTTGCTGAACAACCCAAAACCTCCACCGCCACCTGCAGCTCGTGCTCCACCAAGCCAAAAGGTACCATCGTTGATTTGTCTCTATTGAATTGTAATCCATAAAGGTCCCCAAAAATGTCCAAAATGAGCGATGCCCACCTCATTTTTTCCCTATTAGCCTCCATGAACATGATTGTGTCATTTGCATACTGCAACACTGATATGGAAATGTCATCTCTCATGTATGCCTCGCACCACCCCTCGTTTGCTGCCAACCTGAACATAATTGCTGAGGTGTCCGCTACGATGATGAACAACAATGGTGCCAACAGGCATCCCTACCTTACCCCCCTATGAGGTTGGAAGAAGCCCCCTTCCGATCTACCATTAACCAAAATTGCATGTGATGTCGTCGTCAGACACCTCTTTTCCCATCCAATCCATCGTTCGGGGAAGCCCATCTTCATCAAGGAGGCCCACAAGAATATCCAATCCACGCAATCATATACCTTTGAAAAATCTACTTTCCGCATAATCCCTAAGATCTTGTTTCGCTTCTAATCCATCGCAATTTCAGACACCGTAACCAAAACATCGGCCATCTTCCTTCCAGGTACAAACGCCATTTGTTCGAGTGCAATGATTCACTCCACCACCTCCTTCAACCGATTTGCCAGGATTTTCGACACAATGAGATATGCAGCATTAGATAAAGCAATCAACATGTAATCCTCCACTCCGGTCGATGTGCCCCGCTTAGGTAACATGAATATAAGGACCCTATTCAGTTTCTCAAATCGGTGGTTGCCATCCCTGAACTTGGTGAGCACCTCCATGAAATCATGTTTGACCATCTCCCAAAATTCCTGAAAAACGGTGTGAGCGGGAATCCATCCAGTCTGGATGCCTCATTCGCATTCCACTGAAAGCATGCCTACTTGGTCTCCTCCGTGAAGACCCGCTCCAACTGAACAGTGTCCGCCTCATCAATCCGTGAGACTCCTCTTCCCATCCAGACCGACCCCGTCGACTGTCGAGCTCCTGAAAGTGGGAGCACAAAGCCGCACCAACTGCCTGATCACCTTCCATAGTTATCCCTCCCCAACCGTAATCAAAAGTGAATGAAATTTCTCCACCTTCTCCCATTAATCACACGTAAAAGAATCTGGTGTTTGCATCTCATTCCCTAACTGTGAACCCCCTAGGATCCGAGTACCCATTTACGCGGCATTTGCAATATAACATTCACTAAAGATTGCATTTAGCCAACATGAAATTGAGAGGAAATTTTTCGTGTTTGCATTTGACATTCATATCTAATGTAACAAACACAGAAGCAACAAGAAGTGCCACCAAATTGCATTTCAATAATTTCATATACAACATTTAACAAAAGAAACTGAAAGTGTATACATGTATCCCAAATTTACATAAGAGAAAGAAAGATACTACCACAGAAACTGAAACAAAAACTGCAATTGTACCCTCCAGTATATATGTGTATGCTTGGAATAATCAATCTACTACTGCGACACAGACTTTTTGCCTACCAAACATGCAAGGAATAAAAAGACATCAATGGATGTTGTGCACATTCCAACATATTAAACAATAACAAGTAATTAATTGTGTTCAAAAGTAAGCAACTAGAGAGGCATTAATATTTAAGTTTAACAGACTACCTGCCTAAGAAATGATTTTAAAGGTGTTTTGTTTAAATGCCCCAAGATTTCTCTTCTCTCCATTATAGTACAACATTTTCATATATTAGATGATGACCCATAAGTGTATGATATTTTCTTTTATCATTTAGAGATCATGTTTATGGATATTGATAATGAGGATGATGAGGTTCCGATCTGATTCTTGATTCTGTGTAATTTCTTAAATCTAGTGGATAATCTGTGGTCTTGGTCTGAGTGTGATCTCACACTATGACTCTAAGTCGTAAGAAGTACCTTAGGATTGAGGTGACTCCATAGGCATGCGACGGAGTATAATGCATTTTAACTAGATTCCCAACACATCCACTAGCTTATTTTATCACTCATAGTAATAGTTTTAAGATCTGATTAGTTGTCGATGATTGATGATAAATGATAATTTCGTATCAATCTTAGCTTGTGGTCAACTCAATTTTAACTTCTCTTAACTCTAATCAAACTTAATTGTGATTGATTTCAACACTAGTCAAACTCAATTGTGCTTCATTCTAAGTCTAATGGTAATCCCTCCAAATTCAACTGTAACTGATCCAGATATAACATAGAAGATTCAGATGTAGTTGTCACCAAGCCTATTGGTGGAACGGTAACCAAAAACTCATGCGATGAGGAAGTCTCCTATGGGACCCATCCGTCTCACCCTCTAAGTTAAAGTGTGATCCATAATATGTTGGAAGAAATAAGAGAATTGTTTATTCCTGTAACCCTTGGCTCTCATATATAGGGAGAGACCTATGGGTGAATTACATATGGTGGACAAGGGAAAATAAAATAAACAAAAAGATACGTAGAAAGTAGAAATATCTCAACACTCCCCCTCAAGATGGAGCATAGATGTCAATCATTCTCAACTTGGACGAACACTTCTGAAACGACCCCCTGAGTAAAGCCTTGGTAAGGATATCAATAGTTTGTTCTCCTGAACTAAGATGAGAGGTAGAAATCAGACCATCCTGGATCATATCTCTAGTGTAATGACAATCTACCTCAATATGCTTCATTTTCTCATGGAATGGGGGGTTGTTGGCAATGAAGAGAGCAGCCTGATTGTCACATTGGAGGTTCATGGGGAGAGGCACCTCTATAGTCAAGTCAGTAAGGATAGATCTGACCCACATCATCTCTGTACTTGCTTGTGCCATAGCCCTATATGGCTCCAATTGGGAGAAACAACACCAACTTTGTAACGTCCCGGACTTAAGTCCCCGGTCCGTTATCGAGGAAAACTGGCCCTGACAACTTGTTGGGTTCGGACCCAATTGGACCCGTTGACAACCACCCAAAATGCTTAAGCCCAAGTTGTCAAGTAGTAATCCCCACCACTTATAAACCATACCCACACTTCGTGAGTTTTAGGTATGGCACTATGTTTGGGGTTGGGGTGTTACAACCTCCCCTACTTATATTCGCAACGTCCTCGTTGCGACATGGCACATCACTTATTTCCAGTGACAGTGACGGTTGCACGCTCCGGGTAGCCTTTTCCTCCAACCTCTTTGTAGGGGCGGTTCCACCTCTCGGGTAGCCCTTTCCACTATCAGAGGGAATTTGGCTCTGATACCATTTGTAACGTCCTGGACTTAAGTCCCCGGTCCGTTATCGAGGAAAACTGGCCCTGACAACTTGTTGGGTTCGGACCCAATTGGACTCGTTGACAACCACCCAAAATGCTTTAGCCCAAGTTATCAAGTAGTAATCCCCATCACTTATAAACCACACCCACACTTCGTGAGTTTTAGGTATGACACTATGTTTGGGGTTGGGGTGTTACAAACTTGATGCTGCCTAGGAGGGGCCTGCAACAGTTGTACCTCCTTCAGATGTTGATTAGCAAGGAAGAGGACTGCAACTCCAACAATTTGGCCATAGGGAGATGAGCAGACTGGTGGAGCTTTGGGCTCCACGGCTAAATTTTGATTGGGGATTTGGGGGAAGAAAATTGAAAGAGAGGAAAGAAAAATAGAAAGAAAAGAAGAGAAGCTTCTTCTCATTGAAGAATTGGATCATTTGTCCTCTTTCGATGGCATCGGTCATGGCATCAGCATGCTGATGTCAATTGGCTGATGCCATCATTATATAATATGAATTTTTTTGTTGCTGGAATTAGTCTAGCAGAAAAAAAATATTTTTATTTATTTTTTAAATCATTTTCTCTTATTTATTTAAGGTGTTAAAATTGACCGTATGCGCACTTCGAGTCTCGGATTTCGATGCACAATATACCATTTTGTCCTTTTCTAAACGATGATCAATATGAGTATAATATTTGTATACTTTAGATCGGGTATACACTCCCGAAATTTTTGAGATACGATTTTGGCTTGGTGTTAAATTTTGTGATTTAAAAATATCAAATGACCTTCAATTGACAAATGATCGATTCCATTGATTTTATTTCGTCGAATGGATTTTAGACGGTCTTGAATTGTTTTGTGGTTTTCGAATTTGTGTTGCTGCTTTTCTGTGGCACGTATCACAATGTGATCGATGTTGGTTGATTGCTGTCGAACGACTTTTGATTTATGATTTATTTATCGATACTTTTATCGAATTAAATGGACTTTAATCGAGTCGGGTTTGGGTTTATTCGGATCCGGATGTCACACGTTGCTCCTTTGCTCTACGACTTCCCGAAGGTCTTCAAAGTGGCCTTGACGTTGCAAAGGCAATGCATACTGGATGAGGATTTGAAGGACCTTGACTTGTACTAATTTGTTTTATGAACTCCCTAAAAAAATGGCATGACTATGGTACTTCTTCCCCTCAATATTTAGAGGGATCCAAGGGGAGAGAAGACCACCAACAACTATATTTCTAGCCATTGGGAGGGTAGATCCAATTGCATTCCTTCACCTACAAACTCGGGGGCATTTTCGTCCTACTAAACGGCCATCCACCAAATCCAATGTCAACTAACATAGGGTCATTTTGTGTAAGAGCTAACCATTACTCATGGTTTCTCATGTAATTCGCGATTACGTAGAATTATATATGTAACTATGAAATTACTCAGTATTATGGGTGTAAATATCCCGAGATATGGGCAAGGTCCTTAGACGGGTAAATGGATCGTCACCCAAGATCCATTTACCTATAATAAAAGCACTCAACACTTTCCAAGATCTACACCATTTTATAGCGCAAAAGACCACTTTGTTGTCACATTTCATGCTCTCCCTCTCATTCGAATATGTCTGCTGGCCCCCACAGAAGCCTAGATAGCCAATCTCAATTCCTGAGCTCTATCATTGGGATGTGTTGTTAACATTTTCACCTTATGAAAAGAAACTGTGACTTTTCAGCTCTGAGGAGCACATTGTGTTCAAAACTGGTAACTTGAGTCTTGCACTTTTGAATAATAATTACCATTATCATGTTTTAGATGTCTTTCATATGATCGGCTTTGTATAATAATTTTCAAAGACATTTCCAGGGGGATCTCAAAGAAAAAGATTTCGATATAAGAAAAGAAACTGGAGGGGTTTCATTTACTGTGGTTTCGAAGGAATACAATACTGTTGTTAGAGACAACTATATTGAGATACACTTGTTTTGGGCCGGAAAAGGAACTAGTGCCATACCAGTTAATGGTAACTATGGTCCATCTATTGCGGCCATCAAAGTAACACCAAGTATACTCTCCAACTTATAGTATTTTATGGAACTATTATACATATCATGTGGTGTGAATTTCACTGTTCTAATATTTCAGACTTCCTGCCAGCCATTAAAAGGTCTTCTTCCGGTTTGCTTAAGGCGTTGATTGCAGGGATCGCATCTGGGATTGTGGTAGTTGCCTTACTTGTCCTAGGGATTCTACTGTGGAGACGGCAGAGAACAAAAGAAATGGTAGACACAGGTAATTGCTGGTATTTTCCCATATTGTTGAAGACATCCTGCAGCATCAGAACTTGCCTTCTTAATATTATAAGCATGCTAAGGAGCATTATAACTATACCATAGTACCACTTAATAATTTCTTAATGCATCATTTCTAACAGAACTGCAAGGTTTGGCCATCATTCCACACTGTTTCACGTACGCTGAGTTGAGATCTGCTACATCCGACTTCAACGCTATTAATAAGCTTGGAGAGGGAGGATTTGGTATAGTGTATAAGGCAAGTATTGGCTTTAGCACACTACAAATTTGGTTTCTCTGTACGAATTATGTTGAAGACATTTATCTGTGTATGTATTTTTATGTATTTTTATTTCTTATTCTCTTTTATGTAGTTTTTTTGTCCTACAAGATTTTTCCCCTCTATGTAAGAGAACCCTAGGGACTCATGAATGCTCAATTCATTCTATTTCCACATGATATCAAAGAAACGGTTCTAGACCAGAGTTCTGGTACCCACGCCCCAAACCCCACTAGCTTACCCCCAGCTCCCTCTCCATCACCGACCGCCGCCTCTCACACGACTCGTTCTCGTGCTTGGCGCGTCGCATGCGACACTCAAAGAGCAGCACCGCCACCCGAAGGTGCTACGACACCATTGCCCAGCACCTCCCTAGCCCTAACAGCGCTCGAAGGGGTTGCATTGCCACCCATCACTGCCATAGCCAGTGCTTTTGCAGTTGAAGATGACGTCTAGGCCCATTTAGGGCTCTAGTCGCGACCTGAGTCCTGCCAGTAGGCCCCTTGCCCCCCTTGCACCTCTTTAGGCACACTCCTTCAACCCGTTGTGCTTCATGTGATTTGGAATATCTGATTTTCGAATGTATGCGCTGATACTAAATTGTTAGACTCAACTACATGCCCTAGAGCTCTCCCTCGGTTGATGGGAATGGTTGTGACGTGAGTCTGCACACACAATCGCTTCCTCATATGATTGTGTAAACACATTCAGATCAGTCTACAGCTCTAGTTGAGTACTGTCCCGAGTGCTTTATCATCATATCGTAAATTAAGGGTGATTTCTTCATGTATGGTGCTTTCAAGGACGGGATGCCCATCGTGAAGATGGGTGGGACCAATTATGAGTTACGGTCCATGTAGTTTATGATCCTGATGTAGTCCAATAACAAGGAGCATATTTTGACACAGCCAGAGCCAACCAAGGCCTTAAATCTCATTTTTCATTTTATTTTCGGTAAGTCATAAAAGAGAAATTCGATGGAACTTCGGTGAAATGGCCGGAATTCAAGAAAATTACTTGAAAACTCATTTTTCTAAAATTAAGATTTTTAATGTTCTTTAACTCAATAAATGAGACCGAAAGATAACCTTTTGCTAATAATAAGATTTTAACATGATATGTTACATTTAATTTCCTTCTAATCATCCAGCAGTTAAAAAAGTAGTATGATGCACATAAATAGAATCAGATTTAGAACCAAAATTAGAAGCCATTAGTTCCACCTCTTGAATATGAAGAGAATGGTGACATGTGCAATAATAACAGATAAAAACATAGGGCAAGAAAGAGAGCATCTTCAATAAGAATAAGGCGATACGTATTATAACTACTAATAAAACATATACATCAAAATAAAGAAAAAACGAAAAAATAAAGCTCCTCAGTTAAAACTTGAATTTAACTCTTAAATCTTGTGTCTATCTGATTTGATTTGGATTTAGATCTAAAATTTAGAAACTAACTAAAGAAACTGCTTTAAACAATGTGAAGCACTTTAACAACTCAATGCATCGGCAAATAAATAAGCAAAATCTCATCAACATATAAATATTTCAATGAAAGCAAAGGGTAGATTCTCTTACTTTTGTTGTTTCATTGAAACAACATGCAATTTCAATGAAATTCCGTTGATATTTCATTGAAATCTTGGAAAAAGAAATAAGACAGTGTTTCGATTCGATTTCAGTGACCTGGAGAAATGGAAATTTCGGAGAAACGTATGGAATTTCATTGAAATTTGAGACCATGGAGCCAGTAGACAAGACTGGTGTGAATATTTCTTGGAAGCAGGATGGAACATACACACGTGTCTGGATTTTTAGGACTTTTACCATAGAGATAGTCAATGATATTTTGCATCAGCCCAATGCCAAGGCAAAGTGAGATCCTTACCGCCACCTATGATAAAGCGAAGAACGAAGCCAAGATTCTCCAGCTACAATATGACATCTTCACAACCATATAGAATGGTCATCCTCTGCACTCTTACTCTTTACTTTAAGGCATGATCAAGAAACTGCACAGCTTTATGCTCGTGACCTCATCTTTAGAGAAGCAATAACGTACAAGAATGCCATGAATGCTGGAGTTTTTCTAGCAACTCTAGAGCATAAGTATGGCGCCGCACATACCCAGCTCCTTACGGGTGCATCTATATCTCCGATGGAGGAGGCTTATAACTGCCGTAGTAGGATCATTATCACATCTACTGCCACCACTCATACCCCCAACGATGGTCGCATCTCGCAGTAGAGGAGGTACATCTTAGTTCAGAGGGTGGTGTCGTGACAAAGGAGGTGGATGCCAGTGTGGATCATGCATTTTTTGTTGTCATCAGCCTTGTCATCCGGGGTAACCAGGATACACCTTATTCAGAGTTGTACTCCACATTCTTTCTGGGGTGATGCAGTCCTACATGCTTGCTACTTGATGGATCGCATACCATCCTCTTTGTTAGGAGATAAGATTCCTTTCTTGATCGCTTATATCTTGTGTCTTTGACTCTGTGGCATTATTTCATCATATAACTCTAGGTCGTGACAAGCTCTTTCCTAGAGCTGTCAAATTTGTTTTTGTGGGCTATTCCCGGACCCATAAGAGGTATCGGTGCTTTGATCATGTTGGACGGAAGTACTATGTTATAGCTTATGTCACCTTCTTTGAGTCGATCATATATTTTTCTTCTATATGCAATAAGTTAACCTCGTTTGACTCTGGTGAGGAGGCCTACGTCCCTCCTACGCCGCCACCACCTCCACTCCCACCTCTACCTCATGTTATGGTGCCTACACCAACTCATGTGGCCCATACTTTCCCTTAATTTTACACTCACAAACCACTGATTGCCCCCCTTCTCATGTGCCGTCTCCAGCATCTAGCATGCCCCAAGTAAATTGTGAGCACTCATTTTACATTGATGGCACTCGTGATCTGTCAATACCACATGACACTTTATAGGTTGAGCAAATAACACCTCTGGTAGCAGAACATTTTGATGATTTAGATTGGCCCACTGTTCTTTGTTAGAAAATAGAATGCGGAAGCAATTTGATAAACATAGCATGAACAATTAAGAAATATAGACTTGGACACTGAGGTTTAACGCGGAACCCTACTCCCTAAGGAGCGGGATGAAACCACGGGAGAACGTCTCAAAGGGTTGATTTATGCATTACATTTTCTCATCAGATACAAAGGGTGAGCGGCTTTTTATATAGCCCTCACTGAGTCTTTACATCTCACAGCTGGTAGATGTGAGGCTAAAGACTTGGATGTGGTAAATGAATCATGGAGTGATCCATTTACCCATCTACTACAAGAGTGATGCATACCAAATACTCCAATACTCCCCCTCAAACCGGAGCATGCAATGCTCAGCTTGGACAAATAGAAAGAAATCTCAAACTCACGCTACAAGACACTACGGACAATATCAACTCAACGTGCACAACTGTCGGTTGTTGTCGAGGACGTTACTTCTCATGTCATGTAGGTAAGGAGGACGAACGGGTTGGAGTGTGAGTCAAACTGAATCTCCTCGTCAGAGAGCATGTGCTCTGTATTGTGCCTGTCAGAGTAACTGCAACTAGGGATGGGCATGGGCCGGGCTGGGCTGGGCCCTAAAGGGCCCAAGCCCAACTCCGTCTAAAAAATTCGAGCATTGGGATGGCCGTCGGCCCGCAAATTTTTTTGTGGTGCGGCCCAATCCCAAGCTCGGCCCAATTCCTTTAAGTCGGGCTTGGGTTGGGCCAGCCCATCCTCAATTATGGCATTCTTCTCTTTTATTGTTCTTATTATTGATGTGCATTTTCTGGTTGTTCATATTCATGCAATAGATAAGTTCTCTGTTATTTCTTAATTGAAGCTCCTCCAAAACATCATCAAGCAATAAAAACACATGAAATGGAGTCCAATCGGGCTAAAAGAGGGAAGGGGAGGAACGAGTGGTCTGTCTAAGGCCCGAGCTTAAGACTCGTGCCTAATTTTGGGCGGGGTATTGAGCTATATATCGAGCCATCATTGGGGCCTATGTCAGGCCCCCAAACGGGCCGAGCCTTGGGTCGAGTCAGGTTGGGTCGAGCCCGAGCCCGTCCCAAGGAAATTTTGGGCTGAACATTTAGTCCCAGGCTTGGCCCAATGATCTTTTGGGCTTGGGCCGGGCTTTGGGTTGGGTTGGGCCGGCCCGGCCCAATGCCCATCCCTAACTACAACTGAAAATGAGTCTCCTCGTCGGATTACTTTGTCCCATCACTACATGTGGACAACTGCTCCATCTCTAAAAGGGACGAACTGAAAAGCCATGGAGACATCCTTGTAGGAGTGTACGGTCGCTAGAGGATGGAGTATGAAGACGTCTCCCCGTCGGAGAACTGGGTCTCTCCCATACTGGCTCAGAAAATGGGATCTCTACTCTGGAGTCTCTATGAAACCACATGAAAATCCTAGCCCACATGGCATAGGGAATGGGATCTCTACTCTGGAGTCCCTATGGAACACATGAAAACTTTGAGCCGACAAAACAAGAATGATGGGGACCATAAAAACATGATCGCAGACATGTATGATTGAAACTGATGACTCAAAATCTGATCATCGTGTTTGAACAATGGTAGAGTCTGAAATCTGAATGGCCTGGAATTTAGAGTCTGGAGAATCCGGATCTGACTCAGACTTGTAACTCTACACATTACTCACCCTTTCTCCCATACTTATCGGAAAACAATGGCATCGACAAAGTTGGGAGATGACAATAAAATGGGGAGAAACAAAAATCAAATAAGTTGTCACATTTTTTCATCTTTTCTCAATCAATTTTTTTAATCACCTTTTTTTCGGTTATTTCATTCCCTCTTTTTTTTAATAGTCACTTTTTTTCAAATAAGTCGTTCACATTTTTTACGACTTTTCCTTCTTTTTCTGCCATTTTTATTTTCCGCGTATGGTTTTTTTTTGTACGCACCTTTTCTCAAAACGAATTCCTCTTTTTTTAAATGAAGCTCACGACCTCTCAGTCTCCTTTTTAAAAAAAATTTACACCTCTTTCGTCCCACATAGGCCCTTACAATTTTTTAAAAAAATAAAAAAGAAGCCCACTTGGGTGTCTGCTTATTTAGGGTTCCTGATTGGAACCCTTTTCCGTGAAAGAGGGATGCGTCTGATAGGGGTCTTTACATACCGCTGCTGCCTGCAGACGATGGGCTTGCTGGAGATTGGAGAGGGCTTCTTGAGTGCTGCCAAAGGATAAACAAGTGTCTGAAGGGTGCGCTTGGAATGAACGACATCGGCGCCCCTCGAATGAGATGGAGGAGGATCGGCATCACCACTGAAGCAAGGCAATCGCCACCGCCGATAGGAGGAGTCGCAAGAGTGTAAGGCGCCGCTTGGAGCTCGAGCATCGCGCTCGAGGCCTCATGGGTAAAATACATAAGAGTCCAGGAAATAAACAGAAATTAAGAAACGGTACATAACATAATAACATAAGTCTCTACAGGGATGATGCAGTCCTTACGGCATGTTATCTGGTGAATCGTATGCCATCCTTTGTCTTAGGTGAGAAAGTTCCTCTTTCCATTGTTTTTCCTGACAGGGAGTTGTTTTCTATTACTCCTCGTATCTTTGGCTCTGTTGCTGTCGTCCATCATCTGACTCTGGGTCTTGACAAGATCTCACCTAAGGCTGTCATATGTGTGTTTGTTGGGTACTCTCGAACACATAAGAGTTACCGATGTTATGATCCTTTGAATGGAAAGTATTATGTCAGTGTTGATGTCACCTTTTTTGAAACAGTGATGTATTTCTCTCCTACAGGTGGCAGGTTGGCTTCATCTACATCAAATGATGAGGTTTATGTGCCACCTCCACCCTGAGTCCGTCTTCTACCATACATGTTTGTGCTGCTCCACCATCAAAACCACCACCTCCACAACCACTGATTCTACCTTTACCAAAATTCCATACCCGTCGGTTTGTCCCTGCTCATGGTCCTCGTCAATCATCTAGCACGCCTCAAGTTTGTCTTGATAACATTAATAATGATGGATCTGATGATGTGCAACTGTAGGGATCTTTGCAGGAGAATAACATACCGACGAGTACTGTCTCTGATGATCTGAATATACCTATTGCCTTACGGAAGCAGAAACGTACATGTACTTCATATCTTCTTGCTTCACATGTTTCCTTTCACCATCTCACAAGGGATTTTTAGAGGTTTGTTGTTGCTCTATCTACTGTGGACATATCGCGGAATTAACAAGACGCATTAAAGGATAGTTGTTGCCGTTTAGCCATTGAGGAGGAAATGGTTGCTCTACAATCGCAGGGTGCCTGGAGCTTGGTCTCTGCCCCCCCTCCCCCCAGAAGCATATGTTGTCAGCTGTAAATGGGTATTTACTATCAAATATAATGCATATGGCAACCTTAACCGTTACAAGGCTCGGCTAGTGGCGCGAGGGTTCACTCAAACATACGACATGGATTATATGGATACATTCTCTCCAGTCACTCGTTACTCGACTCTACGTATCCTCCTTTCTGTTGTTGTGGTACGTGATTGACCATCTTGATGTTAAGAATGCCTTTTTGTATGGGATCTGCATGAGGAAGTCTACATGCAGCAACCTCCGGTGTTTGCTGCTGAGGGGGAGAGTCCGTTGGTGTGTAGACTTCACAAGGCAATATATGGCCTCAAATAAAGTCCGCAGACATGGTTTCAGAAGCTTTCTAACCTAATTGAAAGGCAAGGGTTTAAAAGATCAAATGTATATCATTCCTTGTTTGTGCAGAAGACTCCCAGAGGTATTGTTGTTATTATGGTCTATGGTGATGATATACTTGTTACGGGAGATGATATGCAGAGGATAAAGATGGCAAAAGCATTTCTGGGCCATTAGTTTTCTACTAAGGATCTTGGCACCCTACGATATTTTTTAGGGTTGGAGTTTGCTAGGAATGAGCAGGGTCTTATGATGACCCAAAGAAAGTATATTACAGACATGCTTGTTGAGACGGACATGATCGGGTGTCGACCTTCGGCTACGCATATGGACCCCAGCATGAAGTTACATGATGATACAGAGGAGGTTGACAAGAGAAGATATAGAGAGATGGTGGGAAAGCTTCTCTATATTACTATCACAAGACCTGATATCTCTTTTGCAGTGAGTCTGGTTGGTCAGTTCATGGAGCACCCCAAACAAGTACATGTGGATGTCATATACATGATATTGAGATACATAAAGTCTTCTCCAGGTGCAGGACTACTATTCAGGAAAGAAACAAATCTTTCTGTTTCTGCATGTGCTGATGAAGACTATGCAGGATGCCCTAAGAATCGAAAGTCTACTTCAGGTTTTGCAGTGTTTGTTGGTAGCTCTTTAGTTTCTTGGAAAAGCAAGAAACAAACAATGGTGGCTAGATCTAGTGTAAAATCTGAGTATAGGGCCATGGCGCAAGCAAGTATAGGGATGATGTGGGTTCGAGCTGTGTTAGAAGACTTGCATATAGATGTACTGCTACCCTTGCAGTTACAATGTGATAATCAAACAGCGTTATTTATTTCTAATAATCTTGCATTCCATGAAAGAACAAAGCATATTGAGGTAGACTGTCACTATACTAGACATGATTCAAAAGGGCTTGATTTCTACTTCTCATATCAGTTCGAGAGAGCAGACTATTGACATTTTTACCAAGCCATTGCTCAGAGGGCCATTCCAGAAGTTTTTTTCCAAGCTGAGCATGATTGACATCTATGCTCCATCTTGAGGGGGGTGTAGAGACATTTATATGATTTATGTACCTTTTCTGCTATTTTTACTTTCTTGTATCCGTCTTATGTAATTTACCCATAGGCCTTCTCTATATAGGCCTTCTCTATATAAGAGAGCCTAGGGTTCACTGGAATAAACAATTCATTCTCTTCTTCCAACAGATACCATGTTAGAAAATAGAATGTGGTAGCAATTTGATAAAACAGAGCATGACCAATAAAGAAATATAGACTTGGACACCGAGATTTAACGTGGAACCCTACTCCCTAAGGAGCGGGATGAAACTACGGGAGAACTTCTCAAAGGGTTGATTTATGCATTGCACTTTCTCATCAAATATAGAGGATGAGGGGCTTCTTATATACCCCTCATTGAATCTCCACATCTCGCAACTGGTAGATGTGGGACTAAAGATTTGGATGTGGTAAATGGATCCTGGAGTGATCCATTTACCCATAACCAAATACTCCAACATTCTTCGGAAGTAAACGCATACTTATGCCACATGCCACATAAGCTCTCATTGCCCATGTTTCTTTGAAGCGCCTTTCGGCAGATTTCAAGAGGTTTCTTGTGAGTCTCTTAGCTATGGAGATCCTATGAACATATAAGGAGGCTATGCACGACTGGTGTCTTTCTAAGGAGGAGATGGCAGTGTTCCAATCTCGTGGCACATGAGCTTGGTTTCTACCCCTACAGGGGCTTCCGTAGTCATCTACAAATAGGTCCTTAAAGTGAAACTCCATGCAAATGGATATGTTGATCGAACAAGGATAGGATTATGGCTCATGGGTTCCCCCCAGACTTATAGGATGGAGTATCAAGAACATTCTCTCATATGGTACACCATTCTACCTTTCGGATGCTTATTTTTGTGGCAATGGTTTGGGACCGGTCATGTCCCAGCTAAATGTAAAAAATTCTTTTCTATATGGTCATCTGTAAGAGGAAATCTAGCAACCACTTAGGTTTGTTGCTGAGGAAGAGTGTCATAATATTTGTAAACTTCATAAGGTTATGTATGGCCTTAAGCAGAGTACTAGAGCATGGTTCCGTAATCTCTTGAACTAGATAGAGCAGCATGACTTCACTAGATTGACTACAAATCATTCACTATTTTTTAAGAGGCCTCAGAGAGGTATCATTCCATTCTAGCCTATATTGGTATCGTTGTTACAAGAGATAATGTGCAGGGTATTAGTACATCTAAGGAGTTCCTTGTACAGCAGTTTGTTATCAAGAAATTTGACGATTTACGATACTTCCTAGAGCTTGAGTTTATCAGGGACCAGCGGAGTCTCGTGATGACCCAAAGGAAGTATGTTACACATCTCCTTCAGAGACCGGTATGGCAGATTGTAGACCAACCACTGCTCGCATAAAGCCCAGCATGAATCTATATGATGATGGTACAAAGGATGTAGATACGAGGAGATACAAGAAGCTCGTTGAGAAGCTCTTCTATATGACCACTACCAGGCTAGACATCTCTTTTGTTGTGAGCAAAGTTAACCAGTTTATGGAGTAGTTGAGACAACCACATATAGATGTGGTTCTCATGATTCTGAGGTATATGAAGTCCTTTACATGTATTGGATTTCTCTTTAGTAGAGGGATATATTTTGTCATCACGGCATGTGCAAGATGAAGACTATGCATGATAACCTAAGGAAAAGAAATCTACATTCGGCTTTGCAGTGTTCATAAGGAGATCTTTAGTGTCATAGAAGAGCAAGAAGGAGATTGTGGTTGCCATATCTAGTACTGAGTCAGAGTACAGAGCCATGGCACGAGGGAAAACTGAGATGATGTAGGTTAGATCCATTTTGACTTATCTAGCTATTGATGCACATCTTCCCATGCATCTATACAATCAGGTTGCTCTTTTCATTGCCAACAATCCGATTCAGGTTGAAGAACCATCGCTACACATGTGACACATCGCTCTTCCCATGCATCGCTACACATGTGACATGACTTATCTAACTATCTGATTCAGGTTGAAGAACCATCGTATGCACCCCCTCCTATTATACTATACCTCAACAACATGGGCTTCGATGGAGGTTTTGGGAGGAGCAAGTGTGCTCCCCCTCGTGGTATTGTGAAGGAAGCGCCCCTAGCGAAATTTTTTTTATGTACGGTTTTATTTGTATTCGGGTATATGGATCCGTTTGTATCAGGGAGCTGCCTGTACGAAAGTAGTATATAAACTCTGTTGTGGTTAGGGCTCTTTGTATCCTTTGTATTATCTTCTGTCTCTACATAGTGAAAACCGGTCGTCGCCGAAGGATGTAGCCCAGTTACAGGTGAACCTTGTAAATATGTGTCTTTGTGCTTACGTGTTTGATCTTGTTCGTGCATGCTTATGCGATTCCCAACAATGGGGATTCCTTTATTTGCTCAAATGGATATCAGCAATGAAACTAAGTTTTAATAGTTAACTGTCTATTTTTTCAATTTTCCTCAGGGTAAGCTTTCTGATGGAAGGCTTGTGGCTGTAAAACAACTGTCAACTGCTTCTCACCATGGCACGAGGCAATTTGCGGCGGAGATTGCTACCATATCAGCAGTGCAACACCGAAATCTTGTTCAGTTGTATGGCTGTTGCTTCGAAGGAGGGAGGAGAATTTTGGTTTATGAGTACCTTGAAAACAAGAGCCTTGATCAATCCCTTTTTGGTATGCCAACATGTGTTCTTGATTGGTCCACCCGTTTCAAAATATGCCTGGGGACAGCAAGAGGATTAGCATACCTTCACGAGGAATCAAGGCTGCGCATCATACACAGAGATATCAAAGCAGGGAACATACTGCTCGATGATGAGTATAATCCTAAAATATCAGATTTTGGTGTAGCGAAGCTTTATGATGATAGGAAAACACACATGACTACAAAGGTTGCTGGAACACTGTAAGGATTCGTTCAACTTGATGACATGGTCTTCTCACCAAGTCCTCATTTAAATTGGTACTGCTGCATGTTTGCTATTTTCCAACAGGGGATATCTTGCACCAGAGTATGCCATGACAGGACATCTCACTGAAAAAACCGATGTTTTTGCATTTGGAATTGTCACCTTAGAGATCGTAGCCGGGAGATCAAATATAGTTTCGACTATGGACGAAGACAGGATGCATCTCTTAGCATGGGTATGGACAGTTTTACTTGCATTACTCATCAGTTCATACCTTTGCAATTATGACTGTTATGGATTGTAGTACATAAAAAAATCTAGTTTACTTCATCAATGTAAATTGTTGCAAGCAGGCATGGCATATGCACAGAGAGAACAGTGAGATACAGCTGGTCGACCAATCACTAAATGATTTCAATGAAGATGAAGTCCTCCAAGTGATAAAAGTGGCTCTCCTATGTACTCAAGCAACTGCAGCATTCCGGCCAACCATGTCGCAAGTTGTCAGTATGCTTATTGGAAATTTGGAGGTGAATGATGTCAAGTCAGGACCAGGATATTTATCACACTATCAATTTGGAAGTGGAATTAGCAATCTGAGCTCGGACTATATGAGCACTACCAATCAGACAAGTACATCAGCAGGATGGAGCTCAGAAGCTTCATTTGCTACCTCAGCTAATGAATCCAGCCCCATGTTGATCAGTAAAAATGCCGTTGACCTTTAGTTACTATGCTTTATGGAAAAGTTATCTTATTATAATTTGGTGTATAGTTGACAATTTTTCTATTGCCTATTGGGTTTGTGTAGATATTGGTATAGGTGATGATTCATTAGTGAGAATCGTGTTTTCGCCTCTGAAAATTTGGCATGTGTCGGTTATACATATACAGTGGTAGGATCTCAACATGTGTTGAGTTGAAGCCAACAGTTGTCATATGAACTTGTTTATATTTACATTTTGGATATGAAATGATTTTGTTCTTTTAAAATTTCATATCAGGTCCAAAGTTGCTCATTAGTTTTTATTTAGCAGAAGTGGTGATATACATTTATAAGAATATAAAATACGTCAATTTATATTCTTAGTTCTTTCTGGTTTTCTTCAAGCTATTTTTTTATTTTATTCATGATCTTCAAGCTATTTCTTGAGAATTACACATGGGGTTTACAATAATTTTCAGCTCAAAATGCATAGCGAGCTGTCAGTCTGGAGCCACTCTTCCATACTTTGTCTTTACAGTCTCCTTGAGATTTTCCTTGATTGATTGAGACTCCAACCCTAGTGCCCCCTTTGCATCTTCTAGCATTTGTTTGGCCTTGTCCTTCGCAAGCCTAGCAAACTCCTCTGCGGTGGATCTTGCCCTAATCTCTGTCAGGTGTGAACCTCCAACACCCTTGTAGTCCCCATATGCCTGAAGCACAGATATCAGGAAAAGGTTAGGAATGATATGCCAAATGGCATGTGTTTTTTTATATTTTATACTGTACCAAATGTGTAAATCCATCTCTGCAACCACTGAAAGAAACACAGTCATTGATAACATGAATGATTTCTTGGACAATATGTTTAGAAAATGTTCATTGCAGAAAGTTAACTGTATTTTCTGTATCTTTGATACCGTTCAAATATATAATTGCAGGAAAAAGAAAATCTGCATCTTCACTACAAAGCATACTCGACTAAGTAGCAGACTCAAGCCCTAATCGAAGCTAATCGTACTTAAAAAGTAAAGTAAATGAAATAATTATACTACAGAGTGTGCTTTGTAGGGAAGGGGAAAATGCATTCGATTATCTGGTTCTTGTTCAAGCCAATAAGCACTACATGATAAATAAGTTAAAACGATGAAACATCTAGCTTGTAGCAACATAGTTTCCGTCGCCACGAGCTGAGCAAGAAGTGTAGCAATGTGAACTTCTCTCTTTAAGTAAGTCTAAGAAATTGAATATTGATTTAGGAAGTTATAATAGAATCAGAGGAGTTATAGAAAACATTAAAAAAAACATGTGTTGTAGCGATGACATGTACTATCGGATTTTCTACTTGTATTAGCAACGAAAAAATATCATCTCCAATTTAATTGCTAGAGATTTGGTTATCATGATTTTGTAGTTAAAACACCTTTGACCTTCTGATAACCAAAAGATCATTGCCAAGATAAAATTAGTCTTTAAAATTTTCTAATCACCACAACTTAATCACTACTATAGTAACCTGTAGAGTGATAAATAAGCTCAAAACCTAAATAAAAGCAAAGTGGAAAATAAATGCCCTAGAGTGAAGCATTACAAGATACTAGCAACCTAAATCTCAAAGGATCAGCAGGTCCTGCTGTCATCACAGAGGGTGTCCGATCGTGACCAGACGGTGAAGATCACTCAAAAAACATATGGACCTTTACAAGGAGGAGTGCTGGAGAATGATCCAAACCATCCAATCCCGATCGGACACCTGTGGCCACAGCAGGGTTAGTTTTTGTAGATGCTGACATCTTGGATACTATCTTTCTCTATCATGAACCTTCATGGTACTATTAACAAGATGCTTACATTACAGAAACCCCTATAAGTAAATACCAGAGCCAGTTGAGAAATCTAGCAACAAAAAACTCAAATCAATATAACATAAGAACTAAGAAACTTTGATGGGTAGATATGAATTTACTCGAAGATGGGCAGCAGAAGAAGCAGGGGAGGACTTGGGGAGAAGGCTTTGGACACCACCGACAAGTTGAGGCATCCTCATCTTCTCTCTCTTTCTCCTCTACTGCTGTTTGTGATCTCTCTCTTGCTGTTCCAAAGGGAGATGGAGCAATGGTCCCTTTAAATAGTAGAAGGTGGTAGTTGAAAGCATGCATCTTGGAAAGAAATGTTTATGTTTATCAATCTAAAATATTTGATTTATAATATTAGTAATTTATTGATGTACACCTAACTTGTGCCAGTAGTTCTTTTGTTTTATTTAAGGCCAGATGAGGGATGGGGAATAAGGGAGGATAAGGGATGAGTGAGACTTATTAACTTACAATTCATGCGTGATCGGTTGGTTTACATAAACATAATTTATGATATAATCATGATGTGACTACTTATCCCGAGATAAAATATATTTATCCAAGATAAGGAGAGTAGCATCAATTTAAGTGAAAACACTTGTTCCGATCAACGACTGCATCTTATTGAAGGTCTCTTTGACAACACACTTTTTTATATAAGGGAGTGAAATCAATTGATGTTTTGCTTTGTGGGGGAAAAACTACTTACTAGGGCAAATATATGCATCTTATATCGTAAAATTATAGCCTTTTTTACATTTCTAATACATGTGGGCGTATGAATACGGTGTACTTGAGAAGTGTTGTTTCATTACATAGAATACTTGTGAATCAACGATCAAGAATATTTTCGAAAATCATCATTATATTTTCTGATGTTTAATATACAAGAGAGAAAGGTAGGAAATGGGCGAAGAAGAGGAAGAGGATGAGAAAGATAAAAAAAGAAATAATATTTGGAGATTTTTCTCGACTCGCTTCTAATTTATTGTAATCTTTTCGCCACTGTTTGCTTTTGAATTATTTTTATTATAACTTAATATTCGACTTTTTTTATAATGGTTAGACTCCTTGATGTTAAACAGGGACATAAGAGTAAATATAGATGTTTTGCAAAAAATATCACACAGTTATAAAAATAAGCAAGGACAAATATATCAATGGTAGCAAGTGTAAAGAATCGAGGGCGTGATCACACAAAGAAGATCGAAAAAGATTTAATTGTTTTTTAAGCTTTTGGAATATAAAGAAGAGTAAATTACATAAAAGTCTATGTTAGTTTACAACCATATTTCAATGTTGTATATGAACTTTAAAAATAAACAATGTGGTATTCGATCCTAAGATTTGTCTCAAAGTAGTTCTGACTAATATGATTTCGACTAGAAAGACAAAACGATCAATTAAACTAAAGTAGTCTGGTACATATTGTAACAAATTATAAAACTCGAATACCTTATTGTTACTTTTCAAAATTCTTGTACAACATTGAAATCGGATGTCTAATGCAAGTGCTTTTGTGTAATTTGCTCTATAAATAATCAAGCGCGTGATTGGTGATGGAATCTGAATAGCCAATAAGATAGAGAGAAAGAGAGAGATGACCCATTCTTTTGTTTCCTTTTTATGGCTACACGTCGCTGTACTCCATTTGGATCATAATGATAATCTTCCTTTTTTTTAGCAAATGGAACCGAGATGCCAAATTGTCCATGAGAAATAAGTCACTTATATAATTTAAATATACAATATTCACAAACAAATATAACTTTCATTGCTATATCATTACCGATGAATCATATGACATATAATTGCGCACATTACGATAAGGGATAATCACTATTACCGATGAATCACATGACATATAGCTCCGCATATTAAGATAAGGTATAATCAAAGCAAGGTTGTTCCTGAGCATAGTTTCGAAGTGCTATTGCCCAAGGTTCATTAATTTTAGGGGTTCAACTTTACATAGATTTTTAGATTAGGATTAAAATAGTGTATGTCCTAATGAGTCCTTATAGAATTGAATTTTTGATGAAAAAAACTCACCGAAAAATGGATCTTTGTAAATTTGAATTTCTGATGAACAACTCAATGCTAAAATCAAAATTTAATGAGATTATATAAGGGTTGGTTGTTCCCCACAAATAAAATCTATACCAAAATCGTAAATACACCATGGACAATTTGCTCTTACTAAAAAAAGTTGTGTAAGTGCCCTTTCCTTCTTTTTCCAAAGACCCATGGAATATCAGAACTGACTGTTAGTAATAAAACAATGAACATAACATTCACTGTGACATTTCATCATCAAAAGATAATTTTAAATGAATAATATTTTATTGTCAGAAAAATATTTGTTGTATATGCCAATCTTGCTGTTGTGTTTCCATAAATATAAGTAGAGAAAATTTAGAACATGGACGCGGAAAATCTCCAAGAAATCAATCAATATTCGCATGGAAAAAACAATGAATATAAATTTGGCTATAACTAAGAAAAACATAAGCAGGTAGACATAGAAAAAGATCATACTAAATTTGTTTGATATGGATCATGGCAACTTGGCTTGTTTAAGAAAAAGAATCCAGTGGAATTGGATCCCTTTTTCCACGTAGGTCGTAATTAGACATGAAAATTTCCTCCTCTAATTAATCTAAAATCATGTAATCAATGGCTTCTTTAGGACGATGGTGCCCAAAGTATACTTAAATAAAAAGTAGCCAATCGACTAATACAAGTGGGTATATATACACAGTGGACACGTCTGATATATATTCTCACCAATCCAGAAGAGTATGGTGGATGCCGAATCGTATAATGGGATTTGGATTTCTATTAATTGTTTGCTTTGTCCATATCAATGTCTATGTCACACATTAAGTTTTCTCTCTAGAAAGCTACGTTCGATTTGTATATAATTAGAACATTCTGAGGTCCTCATTATTTAGGTGCACGATTTCAATTTATGTTTCAATCATATAACCATATCAATTTCATTGAAAATTCAACAAATATAATTTATCAATTTCATTGAAAATTCAACAATATAATCGTTAGAAAATATTCAAATGTGCTCACGCTCCGGCGGTGTGCCGCAGTTGTGCAGATCTCATTGTGTCTGTGGGCGAGGGTGAACCAAACGAGGGGATGTGCATGTCCTATAAATATCAACCTCCCTCAAAAGAGAAAGAACAACTCAACTGATTGAGTTACATCGTTCTAATGGGTCTTCTCCCGACCCAATATCTTCTTCTCTCGTGATCTACATCGCCGACTATCCTTCATGAGTTTGTGAGTTATCTTGACAAATTATAGTACTAATGCAAGAGGAAGACATCTTAAATCAAATGACATTTCCATGTAAAGGATCTACAATGAATTACACATGCATAGGTCCGTGAATTATACACTCGATTTCAATGTCTTACGAACTTTAAAAGTAACATGATTTAAATAGATCATGTTATCTTTCTACCCGTAAATCGCATTAGCTCAAAACGACTTTGAAGACAAATCATAATGATCATGTGCAACATTGTTACTCTTTAGAGTTACAGTTCAAGCACTACAACAAAATTGATCTAAGGCAACGAAAAATTCAACCTTTGTTACTATATTATTAACAAAATTTACCTAAGGCATACCATCCGTAGTTAAATATAGGACAAATAATATTCGTTACTTGTTTCTTCAAATTCGCAACGATTACTGTATTTGTTCCTATATTTCTAGCGACAAGTTATATAGCAACGATTATCTACTGATATTTTCTTCTAATCATTGGCAATTTTAGTAATGATTTATACAAATTTTTAACGAATAAGCCAACAAATAAATCGTTGTTATATGAAGATTAGCATCAAATATGAAATTCAGTGTTAATTACAAGAACAAATGATAATTTTACAACGAACAATATTCATTGTTATACATTTGATATAAGCAAATATGACACCGAATATTCAGATTATTCATCGTCATAGGTCAATTTTTTACAGTGAGGTACGTATGCCATTGGACTTGGATGTATAACTCATAAACTTTTATGTAGTTTTGAATGACCCCCATATATATATATATATATACACATGCATACATACATACATATATATATATATATAGAGAGAGAGAGAGGGGAGTGATCCCATGAGAGCAAAAAGTTGTGAGAGCATGAGAGGAATGATTCTGGACCACATGATTCACCCAGGACAGAGAAGATCAGGAGAGAGAAAATAGAATCATGTGGTTCAGAATCATCCCTCTCATGCTCTCACAACTTTTTGCTCTCATAGGATGACTCCTATATATATATATATATATATATATATATAGGAAATTTATCCAATGCGCACAGGGCTCATTTGAGTTTCCGTGCGCACCATTTGTTGGCCACACACGTGTATTACCAATTTAGTGGTTACCTATTTCGAAGGATGTTGTTTTTGGAAGGAGATTAATATGCAAAGCGATTTAACAATAAGTGGTATTCCAATTATATCGCGTCCTAAAAAATAGGAAGATCGTTTTAGAAAGAAAACATTCGAATCGATTATTTCTTGCTGAAAATCGAGATCCAAATGCTCATGTCAGTAATATATATATAATAGTCAAGTAAATAGTTGTTGCGAGATTAGTAATATCCAAAACAACGGTCAGTAATTTACATTCATTGTATTACATGGTGCAGAATTCAGTAATATATACACTGTGGACAAGTAAGTGCTTGTTGTGATGTCAGTATTATCCAAACAACGGTCAGTAATACATTCATTTTATTACATGGTGCAGATTTCAGTAATATATACACAATGGACAATTAAATGCTTGTTGTGATGTCAGTAAAACCATAACAAAAGGTCAGTAATTTTCATACGTTTTGTTACTTTGAACAAAATTCAGTAATTTAGAGATGATACTCAAGTAATATATATACAGTTATCAAGTAAATTATTGTTTGTGTTCAGTAATGTATATATCCATGTCTTATATCACATGTTCAGTAATGTGTACGATTCTCAAGTAATAGCTACTATGAGATCAGTAATAACAAAGTAATGGTCAGTAAGTCATGGGCATTGCTCAAGTAAGAAAGTAACTATTTGTTAATGCAATGCACATTACATCGACAATGGTATTACTAACCATTTATTATGTTATTATTGATCTCACAACACACATTTACTTGACCATTTTATACATATTACTAAATTCTGTACAATGTAACTATTTGGATGTAAATTACTGATCATTGTCTTGATATTACTGATCTCACAATAAGCATTTACTTGATCGAATAATATTTATTACTATCATAGCGTTTGGATCCGCGTGGAATCATTTATTTGAATTGCTTCTTTCCAAAACCGTCTTCCAATTTTTAAGGACGTTGTATAATAGGAAATATAGGATTTTTTTTAAATATGTCGTAGCCTATAATTAGAAATATAGTTATTGTTAGTACACGTGTATGGCCCAGAATGAGTGCTCATTGAAACGCTAATGAGCCCTGTGCGCATTGGATAAGCCCTATATATATATAGGAAATTTATCCAGAGAGCACTGTGCCCATTTGGTACGAGATGAGCCTCTAATTCCAGCCGTGAGATTTGTATCTCTCAATCCCTAAAAAATAGGAACCGTAACTAAAATGGAAGGAAAGCTAATTGGAAATATTAAACATTTCTATAATTAGTATACGTTTATGGAAACCTCTCGTTGAGAGATCAACGAGAGGAGTTTGATCTGGCATTTTTTGATCCAGCGATTTGCAAAGTGAGGCGATCAATCGTAGAAACAGAGGGGAACGTTTTTTATCTATTGTAAGGTATAGTATTTTGATTAGTTTTTTATTTTTCGTATTTTGATTTGAATCTGATAGTATGTAGAAAAAATTGATTTTTTTGGCATTTTGATTTGAGTCTGACTGATTATAGACCAGATTTTTTGATTTTTTTGTTATGTTTCTGGATCATGAGAAAGTGTGATTTGCAAAGATGAATTGCGGTGTATGATTTCTCTTTGGAGTTCAATTTCAAATGAGATGGATGACTTGCGATTGGGTTTGTATCATGAAATCTCAGAAGGAATGATGATCAGTGATTTGCATTTGGATATTGAGATTTAATCTAAGAACGTTTAAAAAAATCGTAAGGATACTGATATTGTATCAAAAGTTACTGGAGTTATTTACTTATGAGATATTTTATATTACTAATGCTAACACAATTGTTACTTGTCATATAACAAACGTTACTAACAATTCATTATAAGTTACTTGTCACTGAATGAAGAAGTTACTTGTCATTGAATGATTCTTACTGAAGCGAGTATATTGCTGAGTTACTAACAATTCATTACTTGTTACTTGTCATATAACAAATGTTACTAACAATTCATTACAAGTTACTTGTCATTGAATGATTCTTACTGAAGAGAGTATATTGCTGAGTTACTAACAATTCATTACAAGTTACAAACGTTACTAACAATTCATTATAAGTTACTTGTCACTGAATGAAGAAGTTACTTATCATTGAATGATTATTACTGAAGCGAGTATATTGCTGAGTTACTAACAATTCATTACTTGTTACTTGTCATATAACAAATGTTACTAACAATTCATTACAAGTTACTTGTCATTGAATGATTCTTACTGAAGAGAGTATATTGCTGAGTTACTAACAATTCATTACAAGTTACTTGTCATATAACAAATGTTACTAACAATTCATTACAAGTTACTTGTCATTGAATGATTCTTACTGAAGAGAGTATATTGCTGAAGTACTTTTCTTTATACAATTCTTACTATTCACGGATATAAATTAACTTATTGTTTCTTGCAGAACAATGCAACAATTTGGTGTCTTGAAGAAGCTGTTGTTATGCCGAGGAGCGAGAGCAAAACAACATCATCTAAATGAACTAGAAGACAATTGAAATTTGGATGTTCACCATATAACTATAATTAAGTAATTTATGTGTGACTTTCAGTAACAGTTGACGTATTACAAGTAATTAAAGAGGCTACATAAGTAAAGAAGGTGCAATTCGATCAGTATGTCAAAACAAAGAATAAAACAAGTAAGATATATAGAAGCATCAGTAACATGTTATAAATTGTAGGTAAAAGAAGGTAATGGAATAACATATCTTCAGTCGACTCTGATTTCTATTTCTGAGACAAGTAACACCCAACAAATAGCAAGTAACTTATACAAACGTTATCAGTAATTTTTTACGAATAAAAATCATACATGACAAATAACATTGTACTAAGTAACTATATCATCAGTAACAATCAAAATGAGTTCAGTAATATGAACATTTGTAATTAGTTCAAGTAACAATCAGAATGAGTTCAAGTAATGACTACTATGAGATCAGTAATAATAAAATAAATGGCAAGTAAGTCACGGACATTGCTCAAGTAAGAAAGTAGCATATAATCATTAACATATTCACCTTCTATACGATTAATATGAAATAGTTCTTTGAAAAAGAAGTTATCAAATACATACACATAAGGAAAAATGAATTAGTGAAATAAACAGAATGCTTCATTGACGAAAAAGGAAAAAATATTATAGAAATGAATGCAATATGCATTACATACACAATTGTATTACTAATCATTTGTTATGTGATTACTGATCTCGCAACACACTTTTACTTGACCATTGTATACGTATTACTAAATTCTGCACATGTTAACTATTTGGATGAAAATTACTGATCATTGTCTTCATATTACTGATCTCATAATAAGCATTTACTTGACCAAAGTATATTTGTTACTATCCCGTCGTTTGGATCTTAATAATCCGTACGAAATCATTTATTTGAATCTTTTTCTTTCCGAAACTGTCATCCCTTTTTTTAAGGACACTGTATAATTGGCAATATAGTCATTGTTAAATATGTGGCAACCTATAATTAGAAATATAGTTATGACTAATACAGTCGCCTACCAAATAAAACCAACACGTACACGTGGCGAGCCCACGTTTGGTGCTCACCACAACCCAAATCGGCACAGGGCTCTCTAGATAAGCCCTCTATATATATATATATGGAAAAAATGGGGCTGCCCCCGCCCCATTTTTCGGTGTTTTTTTTATTTTTTTTTAAAAATAAAACAATGTATATTCATCCATATATCCCTCCTACATGCCATTCGAATTTCGTCAGAAACAGAGACTCCTACGGCCTCCATCTCGATGGTATCGATTTAAAAAAATCCTGTTACCGTTAAAAAATTACTGTCCGGATGGAGGCCGTAGGAGTCTCTGTTTCTGACGAAATTCGAATGGTATATAGGAGGGATATAGGGATGAATGTAAATGGTGTTATTTTTCAAAAAAAATAAAAACTTTTGCCCAAATAAGGCGGGGGCAGCCACATATGACCCTATATATATATATATATATATATATATATATATATATATATATATATATGGTTCAATGGGGTTGCCCCATCCCATTTTGTGTGTATATTCATCTATATATCCCTCTTATATATCATTCGAATTTCGTCAAAAACTGAGACTCATATGCCCTCCATCTAGAATATGTCGATTACGTCAATGTTTAGACAGTTAAAGTTACATGTTCTAGATGGAAAGCATGGAGTCTCCTATATAGGATTTCTTTCAAATAGGACGCAGTCCTTACTAAGTTAAGGAAGGCCAGCCCCTTTCGTGTATAAAACATGATGACTTTAGCAGAATACATATACGATTTTGTATTATAATGTGCAGTTTTAATGTTTGTATTATAATGCGCAATTTTGTATGCGGCTTTGTATTTATAGCGTGCACCTATAACACAAACTATATACGTATTATACTAAAGTACTCATGTTTTATACAAAAAAAAGGCCGGTCTTCCTGAACTCATGAAGGACTGCGTCCCATTTGAAAGGCCTCCTATATATATGAATATACATTGGAGATATTTAAAAAAAGGAAAAATACAGAAAAATAAAGGCGGGAGCAGCTACGTGGGGCCGTCCAATTTTTTTCATATATATATATATATATATATATATATCATTGTATATATATAATTAAGGGCAACGAATGTGAATTTTATCCCGTTGTGATAAGTAAATTTGGTTGCAGTAGATGGCGGTGTTGTGGTATATGCGATATGATTGGATCCCCGGAGGGAGACGAGGACAATGGCAGTGTTATTATAATAAATAGCACGTGGTCCTCTCGCAACAATCCATCCATCATCTGTGTTCATAAATAAAAAAGTAGCGGTTTGTTGAGCCTTGGTAGTCTTTTAGTGAGCAGAAGCCCACTTGCACATCCGCGAGATCCACGAGCTTCCTCCTCCTGACATCACAGCCTGTATATGCTGCCTCTTCAGAATTTTTTAGTCTCGATTATCTTGATCTGGAAAGCTCCAAGATATTGACATCGATGATCGGACGCAATGTACCAATCTACCACAACTAAGCGATAGCGATGGAATTCTCTTAGCAGCCAATTGTATGTCCATGTCAGTGAAAATTCCGTCCTCCATACATTCACATATGATAGACATTAAATCCTCGTTTGATAACCGGGTTATTCCCGAGTTATCCTGGAGTTACCAGGTTTACCCCTTTCTTTTCTTGAGATGGAATTCTATCACAAATCATAGTGACATCACATCACATTCTTTATTCTAACACTCCCCAACTCTCATAATCATCCCAAAATGCTACTATTCCCATCAGGTTACCCCAACCCTCCCCAAACCGCCTCAACCCAACAACCAAACGAGCCCTAAGAGCACGTTCGGGTAGGAGGTTAAACCGTCCTTTGAGGGGTTTACCCTGTTAACCTATTCTTTCTCCCTCCCACATGTGTTCCACTTTTTCTCTTTTATAATACATTAAATAAATCAAGGCGTTTTCATCAATTCCATCAAAAAATAATATATTATAACATCATATTACGTAAAAATTATAAATTTCTCCACTTCTACTCATTTTTTCAAATATTAATATATAGAACCACATTGCAATAACCATTCAGTTTTCCAAACTTCGATACAATAACATCACAACAAACCCACCAAAGTCTAACCCTCTATCCAAACACCAAAACACAAAAATAGATTACTCTCTACGAGTTTAACCTACCATAACCTGCGTACCAAATGCATTCTAAATGTTGCCACAAGTTAGTTTGCGACAACTTGTTTTTGGTTAGAATAAAATTATCGCTATTGAGCATTTGGTTACGGTAAATGACGACGTTAATGTCTGAATCTGTCGTGACAAACCAAATTTCCATCACAAGAGTTTATTGTCAAAATGCATTTTTTTGTTGTAATGGGAAGTTAATGCAATTTCCTTATGGTTATTATATATTGAGGAAACGATATTAAAAGGTTTGAATTTTGAACCTTATATATGCATTGCTAAATTTAAAAAGGTCGTCGCATGGATTTTGCTTGTGGTTCAACAATGCTAAAATAATTTAAAGATACATTTTATGCTTTTATACCACTACAACAAATTACAATAATATCGCGGAATTATTGTGATGAAGAATTTTATCTACAAATTGTTTCTTTCCGATTAGCTTTGTTATCAATATTCTCAAACACATGCCATACCCAATTATAAAACCACTACATGCTCAAGTATATTAGTTGATTGGGCAGTTCTAAGTGGATACCAATATAGCAGTGGATATCTATATGCACAACCAGCATCGATATGGCAAATGGGTATCCATATATCCAATATCAATTCAATCCCAAGCTAATCATATATAAATTGCATAATCCACTACAAGAAAATGCTAAAATGCTCATTTAGCCAGGACAAGTTGGCAAGGAGTTGATAAGCATGTGTCCTTGTCAAGTTCTTAGCGAGAACTTGGCGAGCACAATCCTTCCCAACTTTTCTTGTGAAAATTAGATGGGCGGAAATATGGCACATCTTGAAAGCTCAATGAGGACATTTACAAGAACTTCGCGAGGACATAAGTGTCATCGCCAACTCTTTTAAAAAGAATTGACTTTGACTCTCTCTTCCTCATTTGTCAAAACCTAAAGCTCTCTTCACATGTCCTCCGATGGGCGAACATCTCTTCTCCTCACCTCGGTCATCATCGCTCTAGTTGTTGCATCTTTGCCTTCTCTTTTATTCCGTAACCTACTATGTTGAATGTTGTATTGATTGATGGTGTCGTTTGATGTAACTAGGATTTGTGCATTATTTCATTCAATTAGGTAATATGTTGTGATTAATGTTCATTAGAAGCTATGCATATAACTTTATGATATGCTCTTGGATTATCCACATCATACTCACCACCATCAAATTTGTGATATAGTGTTGATGTTCAATGAAATTTCCAGGAGAAATAAATTTATAAGATGGTTATATCTGTTCTTAAATTTGGATGTACATGAAAAATGCCCATATTTCCCCATTGCTTTAGAGACCATATGGTAAGCTATTAAATGTAAATGTAGGGGTGTGTGTCCGTGTGTGTGTGGTATTTACATATCTATGTATGTGTTATTTTGTATGTTTGTTATGCATACATGTGCATGTGTGTATGTGTGTGTCCGTGTGTCTATGTCTGTGTGTATTACACTGTGCATGTTAGTTGTGTATATTAGAAAATGTAGAGTGTGTTAGTGTAGTGTTGGTGCATATTATAGAGAAAATATGTTTGTGTGTTAATTCGTATGAGTGTTTGTATGTGTACATATTAGTGTGTGCATGTATTAGTGTATGTTTGCATATATGTCAGAGTATGTGTGTGTGTGTGTTACAATGGGTCAGTGTTAGTATGTCTCTTAGAGTGTGCTTTTGTGTGGGAGAGAGAGAGAGTGTGTGAGTGAGTGTGTGTGTGCGCGCGCGCGCGCGCATCATGAGTTGTATGTCTATGTTATGAGTGTATGTGTGTTAAAATGAGTGTGAGGGTGTTGGAGTGGGTGAAAGGAGTGTGTGAGTGTGTGTGTGTGTGCGCGCGCGCGCGCATGTGTGTTAGAGAGTGTGTTATTGTTTTGTGTGTGTGGTAGGGAGTATGTTATTGTTGTGTGTGTTATAGAGTTTGCATGTATGTTAGAGTATGTGTTATGTTATTTATGAACCATGTAAATTTTCTGCACAAGGAACACTATCATGAATACAAGTTTGTGTTTATGTTTGTCTGTATGTTGGAATATGTGTGTGTATGTGGTAGACTGGGTGTGTGTTAGTATGTGTGTCTTAGAGTGTGTTTGTGTATGTGTGGGTGTGGGTGTGGGTCTGCAAGAGAGAGAGAGAGAGAGAGAGAGCAAGTGAATATATGTTCATGGAAGGCCGTATCGATATCGATATCGTTTCGATATCGTATCGATACGATATTTCGACGATATATCGCTGAAATATTGTCCATATCGATGAGCCTTTGTGAAGAAAATGCCTGAAAATCGTGATATATCGCCATATCGGTGCTCATATCGGTCCCATGTCGATATCGATATATCGGCGATATATCGCGATATTTCCTTCCATAGTTGTGAGTTTGTGCATCATGACCTGAGTGTGTTATGAGTGTATGTGTACGCGTGTGTTTGTGTGTGTTGGATCGTTTGATAAAGATAGTTGGATTGTGTGTTAAAGATAGAGTGAGGGTGTCAGAGTGGGTGAAAGTGGGTGTGTGTGTGTGTGTGCATGCTTGTATGTGTTCGAGAGCGCGTTATTGTTTTGTATTGTGTGTTACAGAGTGTGTTACTATTGTGTGTGTTAGAGAATATGCATGTATGTAAGAGTATGTCTAATGTTATTTATGAACCATGTAAATTTTCTACACATAGAACACTATCATGCATACAATTTTTAACTTAACTTTTGATCTTAGATTATTACCTTTTACTTACTTTTTAGATCATCCTGATCATGAGATGCCATCTATCACCTTGTTTGTTCATCTTTTGGATAAAATTAGAGGAGACTCTCAGTAAGGTGAGTAATACTATATTTTATAGTTAAAACATATATATCTTTAGTTTTAAAAACTTTTTTAAGTATTATTACTTTGTAATCCAATGCAGGTTTGTTTGGTTAACATGTGCAAGATATTAGAGGTGATTTATATATTTCATGCCGAGATATCACAAGTAGGAGTAAGGAAAATTTACTCATAGTAATTTTCTTTTACTATTTCTTTATATTTGAATACAACTTTAGAAAACTTAAAAGTATAGAGTTGAATACTGATGTTGCAGACAACCAACCCATATGTCATTAAGCATTTTCAATTAAATATTATCATCTTACTTTTTATCCAAGCATATTCAAGTTTCCAACTTTTAATTAAAATTTATTTTTGAGTCGATTAGGTACATGGTGCGATCTACAAAAAATATGAAAGCATCCAATTCGATGAAATGTTGATGGTGGGATGATTATGTGCATGCTTTCTTTATTAACCTTAATAAAACATCTAATATTAGGATCACACCATTTCTACTTTAATGTATTATAGAATTTATCAACATGTAAAAGGAAGAAATAACATCCATATAATACACTAGGAAGCAGACAAGGAGAGGATAAGAAGGAAGAAGAGAAGCATATGCCATTATCAACGATGATGAGATGATTGCTCTATAAGAATAAAGGAAAGAAGTGACATTGTAAGCAGGGTTTAAAAAACCGGACCGGACTGGCCGGTCGGACCGGTTGGACCGGGAACCGGCCTCGACCCGGTCGGTTCGGACGGTTTTAGGTAATTATTTTTTAAAAAAAAAAGAAAACAAAAACCGGGTCAGATCGATGGTCGGACCGGGTTGACCCAGGCGGTTGGACCAGGTTGACCCGGATTTGATGGTTTAGTATATTTTAAAAAATAAAGGTTTAAATAATGAAATAATAGGTTTTTTATAACTTGTACCCTTCTTAAATTCTACAATTTTAGTTACGTCCCTCTCTTTTTTGGAATATAACTTGTGCCACTACTTTCTTGGGGTAATTTTCTAAAGCAACTATAAATAAATTATTACAATATTATATTCATATATAATGCTAGAAAATGTGACTACCTTTGTAGAGTTTTATTCAAAATAGACAATTATATTTTTATATTAAAATATTTGACATTTTAAATGATTATTTCATTGATATATAAATACATATTTACATATATCTATCCAATTTTATTGGTTCAAAAAATCGGTTCGACCGGTCCGACCAATAAATTAAGTCCGGTCCGTTTTATTCCAAGTCGATATGAATGATGACATCATGCTGACATCATCACCGGTCCGACCGATTTGGACCGACGGTACGACCCGATTGGACCAAACCGAAGACTAACCGGTTCAATGTCCGATCCGGTTTTTAAAACCTTGATTGTAAGTGTAACGACTAGAGATCTTTTGCCAGCCAATTTTCCTTACATGACTTCATTACTAATATTGATTTAATTCCAAAAATTAATGGGTTTTATTAGCTATTGATTACCCTTTTTGGAGGTATAAAAACCCAATAAATATCCCCCCCCCCTCTCACATCATTTACCTTGTGATTTTGAGAGAGAGAGAGGGAGAGTTAGAGAGATACCTCATCGGGAGAATCGTTCTCGTCGCAGAGAACACCGACGTCATTTCAGAGAATGACGGTTCGAGAGCAAGGAGGACTTAGCAATCTGGTAGATACGAGTCTGTCGACCTGAGGTATGTGTCGAACCCCATAGGACTCGTACATGCGGTAACGCTTTAAATTTGAGATATTTTATTTTTTAAGTTCCTTTCTTGATAGACATATGCATTTCCTATATCCTTGCAAGGCGCACTTTAATTTATGTTTGATATTATTAGCCAATAGAAGATAGTTTTGACGTTTTGAACTAGTTCAATTAATATAAATACTTGGTCCAAATGAACGGACTCCGTGACACTGGTTGGGTATGTATTTGTATGATTTAATGAATCCATTCTTTTCCATAAATGATTTCCATATATCCTCTACTTATTTAGCTAGGGTTATTATGTAATAGGATGTCGATAAATGAACAATGAATGCATTCATATGCACAGATTTAATTTTTCTGTCACTGAATAATGATCATAAAATGTTTATTTGTCTAATAACACTCGCTTATGATCCATTTAAAGGTTACCGTGAACATTTCGATTTTTTTCAAGTTTGTATTATGGGTTGATCTTACAACTTTGGTGTAAAGTTGAAATCCCTGTATTTGTACAACGTATTTGGATCAAGGCAGATCATGGATATTAATAGATGTTTTTTTTAAATGTCCACTTATTATCCAGATGTACGTATCCAATAAACCTATTATGGTTTCAGTGTACTTCATTTCCCAATATATTTCCAATATTAAAATAATTTCATGATCAAATCACCATTAATAAAGTTTAACACATATGTGAAATAATTCTCATAATATGATGATATTATTATGAAATTGACATCCGTTAGCATGTAATTGAAATGTATTAAGATGTTATTTTGAAAGGGTAAAATGGGGCTGCCCCCGGAGTAGCTAACTTGGCTACTCCTACCCCTATTTTTCCCTCATTTTTTTATTTTTTTGGAAAATAAAAATTTGTATATTCATCATTATATCCCTCTCACATTCTATTAAAATTTCGTCAGAAACAGAGACTCCTAAGCCCTCCATCCAGACGTCATTTTTTTAACGGTCGTAGGATTTTTAAAATCGACCATGTTTGGATGGAGGCCGTAGGAGTCTCTGTTTCTGACGAAATTTTAATAGAATGTGAGAGGGATATAATGATGAATATACAAATTTTTATTTTCCAAAAAAATAAAAAAATGAGGGAAAAATAAGGGTGGGAGTAGCCAAGTTGGCTACTCCATGGGGGCAGCCCCATTTACCTCATTTTGAAAACATTGCCATGTGATTGAAAGGAAAGATTACTTGGTATAGTAAATGCGTGGTATCAAGTGGAACCAATCTAATATCTATACGCAATATATAAATGTTCAATTGTTTATTTTCACTATAAAACATATTATGGTGGCTATGGAAGCTATCAAGTTATAAATGATGACGTTAGGATTAATGGCATGTTAACAGTAAGCAGAGGTAAGTGCTACACCTAATGGTGGGAGCCACCTCTAGAGTTCGTTTATCGAGTGCCTAAAGGGCCAATGCCTTCCGGAGGTGTACAATTCAAAGACCAATCGGAAGCAAAAGATAAGTCCTTTACAGATGTAGATACATTGTCATGTATGTCATGTTCATGGACCGCTTAATCCAGCGGTAAAGCCACCAAAGTCGGTTAAGGATTTAACAATTAAGGCAACTTTAATAACTAAATAAATCAAGGGTATATGGACAGTTCTAAAATTGTTAAGTCATATGTGTGCATTTATGGTAATGTTATGGCATTGTGCAAGTGTTATGATTGTAATGGGCATATGCGTAATTATGAAAAATTCTAAGAGTATTGGTGAAAATATGAAAATATTAATGCGTATATGAAAATATGAAAAACTCTAAGAGTATATATGAAATTCTGGCTTCAATGGATGGATTTATAAGGAATACCCATCGTATGCTTATGTGAAATATGAGTTGCATAGTGATAGTTTACGAGAATAAGTTAGTATCATATGCAACAAGGAAATTATGCAAATTGATTAGCAGTATTGATAAGTGATTGCATGTAAGAGGTTATATTTCTAATAGATTTAACTCTAGCATAGGAAGAATTGTTTTTCCACGCTAGCCCGCTTGACCCCAACTCAGCACATACTGAGCGTTAGGCTCATAGCATGTATTGGTTTTTCAGTGAAACACGAGCATTGACTTGTTTTTTAGATCAAAACAAACTATCCGTTTTCGTGAAGTTGAACCGATACGGACCACTAATGGCTTGTTTGCAGAAGGATGTCATTATGCCCATTGAAATATTTGTTATGCTACTTTAATTGTTGGTTCTTTTGCAATGTTACCCATGCTGGAGTTGTAATAAGAAACTATTAAGTGAGCTGAACTTTAGTTTAAATTATTATTATTTTTCTCTGCTCATTGATTACCATATGCAAGTTATTTGTAATGGTTCGGTCATGCAACCTAATGTTGCATGCTTCCGTCGGTCAGCCCGACCCATTCCGTTATAGTAAGTGATGTATTTTGTCATATCTTCCATATCTGTAATGTCTCTTTAACAAAAAAAACAAGTTTTTTAACAAAAAAACAAGTCTTAGAGGCTATAGAATAACCTTTAGATCATCACTTAACTTCTTAGATGTCTTTATCTTTTATAAATATTTTTTCTTCTTATTTAAAGAATAGACTTTCTTGGTATGTATGACATCTTTATCTTGAAATAATGTATTCACTTCTTTCCTATTAATGACGGGCACTTGGATATGAATTTTATTTTGAGATAAATATTGGCAAGGATGAGAGGAATCTATATATAAATACTTTAAAGGTGGGTTTTTCTCGTTTATTGCAACACGTGGATAGCCCTTAGTCCTCCCTGACTTCGACCCTTCTTCTCCGCCTGTCTTCGACCCTTCTTTCCCGCCCTTATTTTTTTGACATGTGAATTCCGCGGTAACCTTTTTTATCGACACGTTTGTTACAGCTGTCAACATATCTCCTTTTTATCCATTTACTTTCTGTCTAATCTCACCCCTTCTCCGTCGGTTGTTTCGCCCTTCTCTAGCAATTTCCTCCCCTTCATTATCCGTCGATTGCTTCGTCTCTTCTCCTCTCCTCTAGCGATTTTGTTTCACCGTCTTCGTTCTGTCCTCTCTTCCTCCCCTTTCTTCTCCGTCGGTTGTTTCGTTTCTTCTCCCGTCCTCTGGCGATTTTGTTTCCCCGTCTTCGTTCTGTCCGCTCTTCCTGCTATCAAATTGCCTTCGGCTTCTTTCTCCGTCGGTTGCTTCACCTCTTACAGAACGTGGGAGTGAAGCTTCAAAACTCTGGTCTTTGCTTTGAAGGAGGTTTGGTGTTCGAAACTCTGGTCTTTGCTTTGCAGGAGGTTTGGTGTTGCTGCTATCGACTTCCTTCCGCCGAAGATAATGTTGGGTCTTTGCCATTTTTTTCATGCTTTAATCTATGAAGTAAGCGGGGTTTGCTTTTGTGTGTTTTAATGGGGTTTGCTTTTGTGTGGTTTAATCAGGTATTGTTGTTATACGAACATGTTTTATGCAACGTTTTTAACAAATACCCAGATAATGTTGGGTTTTTTTATTGTTAACTGAGGGCTGTGCATAAATCTGAACATTAATAACAGTTTTGATTTAAGTCAAAAAAGTAAATGATGTGTATTCCCATTCCTTTCTTTGGATTTTCCTTTTCGTTGGATACCATAGTTGTTATCTTTGATGTCCTATGTATGTAAGTGTTCCGGAATTAGGTATTGTTGTTATACGAACATGTATTTTATGCAACATTTTAAGAAAATGTCACTTAATGTCGTGTTTTTTATTGTTCTGGAATAAGGTGTTTTATAATGTTTGGGAATTTGGTTGCAGACCTTATTGGAGTTTCTTGCGCCAATCTGACATCTCAGTCAAAACATGATAGACTAAGTCTTCCCACTATATTCCATGGATTGATTGGTCAAACTTTTAACTTCAGAATAACTTTAGGCTTTCGTGATAATAGGAGAAAGACACATGCAGAAGTGATTAAATTCATTCCTAATCCTGCATCAACTGATCAACTCGGACGCGGTACATGAAGTTATTTGACATGAATATTTTTTTATTAACATAATATAATCAGATTCTATTTAAATTTTATTGTACTAAAAAATATAGGTAGAATTTTCCAGGCATCAACTTCAGGGTTAGAATCAAATACATATACTAAACAAACAGAAATACCATGCAGTAAACAAGAGAGGTTAGTAAAAATATAATTTGTTTGTTCTTTCACTTCTATTTTTGTTTGAAGGTCTCAAGAATATAGGAGAGGGAAAAATTTTCTAACTTCCAGTATTCTTGCAAGATCTGAACAACCAATGAAGAGGAAAGCAGACGATGCAACTCATGATGAAACAACAGAAGAAAGAGATACAAAGATACGTCGAAAAATGTGAAAATGTAATTCCATTTGATATTGTGTGGTGCTACTTTTTCCTTTACATGTTTATTTTACAATTCTTCCTTTTTTCTTACAATCATTGCAGGACGTCAGACATATGCTATGTGTTGTTGCTCATGCAGCAAAAGTAGTTTTCTGTCTCTGTTTGAATTTTGTTAATATTTTTTGATATACAAACTTTACTCCTAAACAAGAAAATCTGACTCCTTTAATCGTTTGTAAATACTTTTGTATGTTTATATATGTAAATACGGATACATCTTAAGGTTGATAGTTTTGTTTCTATGGTAAAGGCATTAATGATTTTATGAGATTTCTTGATGATAGGGAGAAACCACATGTTGAGATTGTTAGGCACAATTCTCATTCCACATCTTATAAACCCAGTAGGTTAAATATTCACTCCTTATAATTTTTATTGATATTTTTTATCGTGTCTTTTCCCCATTTCTTTAGTTTTTATATAATGTCAGGACCTTATTTAAAAGATTTATTTGACTTTATAGAATGTCATTTTTCCAGGTAAAGTTCACTGTGCGAATGAAACAAAGAGAAAGCTCACGGATTTAACAAAGAGGTTAGCAAACTGAATCCTGCTATGTATAAATATCTTTCTAATTCTTTTTAAGTCTGAATAATATATTTGAATAAAAATCGATGATATAACAAGAAATTTACGTGGAGAGAGAAATTATTATTGTTAATCACGCATGCCCAAGTTGACCGGAAACTCATGATGTGTATTCTCTTCAAAGATCACGTTATCTCAATGTTCGTCTAATTATGCAGGTGTGTCTCTATTTTTTTTGCTGAAATATTATTCTTTCCATTAATGTTTTCCTCTTGCTACTGATTTGAGATTTTAAATAAGTATTTTACAATTTTTTTGTTTCATCACTGCATGTTTGAGTATGTGATTTTATAGTGGGTTAATCTATCGAGTCAAAAAAATACTTTTAAAATTTAGCTCCATTTGATATTGTGTGGCGCTACTTTTTCGTTTACATGTTTACTTTTACAGTTGTTCCTTTTTTCTTACAATCATTGCAGGACGTTAGACATATGTTTTGTGTTGTTGCTGATGCAACAAAAGTAGTTTTCTGCTTCTGTTTGAATTTTGTTAATATTTTTTGAAATACAAACTTTACTCCTAAACAAGGAAAACTGACTGATGTTAATTGTTTGTAAATACTTTTGTATGTTTATATATGTAAATACATATACATCGTAAGGTTGATAATTTTATTTCTATAGTAAAGGCATTAATGGTCTTCCGAGATTTCTTGATGATAGGGAGAAACCACATGTTGAAGTTGTTAGATGCAATTCTCATTCCACATCGTATAAACACGGTAAGTTAAATATTTACTCCTTATATTTTTCTATTAGTATTTTTTACCGTGCCTTTTTCTCATTTCTTTAGTTTCTATATAATGTCAAGACCTTATTTAAAATATTTATTTGAGTTTATAGAATGTCATTTTCACAGGTAAAGTTGACTGTGTGAATGAAACAAATTGAAAGGTCACGGAGTTAACAAAGAGGTTAGTAAACTGCAACAGCGTTATCTATAAATATCTTTCTAATTCTTTTTAAGAATATATTTGAATAAAGAAACGATGATATAACAAGAAATTTAAGTGGAGAAATAAATTATTATTGTTAATCACATGTGCCCAAGTTCAACAGAAACTCATGTTGTGTTCTCTTCGAAGATCACATTGTCTCAATGTTCGGCTAATTATGCAGGTATGCCTCTAATTTTTTTGATGAAATATTATTCTTTGCATTATTGTTTTCCTCTTGCTACTGATTTGGGATTTTAAATAAGTATTTTACAATCTTTATTGTTTCATCATTGCATGTTTGAGTATGTGATTTTATAATGGGTTAATCTATCGAGTCAAAAAATATGTTTAAACTTTAGCACATATATATATTTTTGGCCATTATTTATGTTGCTTAACATGTATGGAGTTATTCTGTCCTCCAGTTATTCCTAATATTCCAATATTGCTCTGACTACTAAAACTATTTGTTTAGTTTTTTCAATTTTTACAATTTACAAGAGGCAATGATTATAATTTACATCACCTGTTCATTTTACAATGGGAAAGATATGAAATACTTGGGATGTTGTGGCAGTTTAGGATGCCTCGAAAGATACCAAATTGTGATTTTTTTATCTATATGTGTATATATATTATAGCAATTTAGGAAGTTTTTTTATGAACCAGTTTGCAGATTTTCATGTAATTATTTACGATTTAATGTTTAGATTTTTTTGTATATGAGCGTTTATTGATTTGAAAACACTGTTTACTGTCGTTTTCTATTCCATTTACTTTTATGTTTATTCTCCGACTTATCAATTATTGATATTAGTCATATTTGGCCGTTATTCAAATACCTTGGTTAATGTGTAGAGTTATTTTGCCTTCTACTTCTTAGTTTTTAATATTACCCTGACTACTTTAACTTTTTGTTTAAATTTTTATGTTTGCAATTTATAAAAATCAATAATTATACTTTACACCATCTGTTCATTTTACAATGAAAGAAATACGAAATACTTTATATATTGTGGTAAATTAGGATGCCTCGAAAGGACCAAATTCTTATTTTTTAAATGTATATATTATATCAATTTAGAAAATCTTTTGAGGAACCAATTTGCAGACTTTCATGTATTTCATTATAATTGAATGTTTGAACTTTATGTACATGAGCCTCTTATTTAAGTGTATATATAACTTCATAAAAATATAAGATATATGTGTATTCAGTCTAAGGATTTTGTTGAGGAATGGACTCTGATGTGATTGTATCTCCAGTTCTTCTGTTTTGCTTCTTCTAACTTTTTTTCATATAATTCTGAGGCGGGCACCATAGCGTGTTACATATGTAAATATCTTGGTTAATATATATTGAGTTATTTTAGCTTCCAATTGTTTATAATATTTAAATTTTTTTCAGCTACTTTAACTATTTGTTTACAATTTTTTAAATATTTATAATTGATTTAAGTGTCTTGGCTAATGTGTGTGGAGTTATTTTATCTTTTCAGTTATTCCTAATGTTTTAATTTTGCTTTGACTACTTTAACTATTTGTTTAAATTTTTTAATGTTTACAATTTATAAGAGGCAATGATTATATTTTGCATCACATGTTCATTTTACAATGGGGAAAATATGAAATACTTGGGATGTTGTGGCAATTTAGGATGCCTCAAAAGGAACCAAATTGTGATTTTTTTGGTATATATATATCCAATTTAGGAAGTCTTTTGAGGAACCAATTTGCAGACTTTCGTGTATTTCTCTATATGAAATACTTGGGATGTTGTAGTAGTTCACGACGCCTCAAAAGAAACCAAATTGTGATTATATATATATTAGCGATTTAGGAAATCTTTTGAGGAACCAATTTGCAGACTTTCTTGTATTTCTTTATGATTTAATGTTTAGAGCTGTTTTACATGAGCCTCTATTAAATTATAACATGTTTTTTTCATATACTGATGATATTCATCCAATTTTTATTTATAACTTAAACAGTGGTTATTTTTTATACACATCCCTCTATTAATATATTAAATTATCCATTGCTCAGGCTGTTGCCAACTTCATATCGTCCAGTCTCCATATCCCAATACTTATTTCCGTACTTTCATGAATGTCCCCTACTGTTGTGTTAATGTAATATCTTGAACAATGACATATCTTCATATATCTTTCGTTTTATTGTATTGCTTAAAATGTTGCAATTTATGTATGAATTTAATTTTCTGTAATCAAACAAAACCTCCATATTCCGAATTTAATCTTCTATACTTCTCCTATTACTATATCTCCATCTGCTTATAATGTTCTGAATCATCTAAATATTTGCCTATTCATGTTTCATTTTGATAACCTGTATATCATTTATTGTTAGATGTCTCCCAAATGCTCTATCTTTTAAAATCAATAAACTTTCAAATTTATTTCATCTCATAATGCCACCAGTCTTTCAAATTAACTTTGCTCAATAGGTTTTCATATCCATGCTATTCTTAGTGTTTTTTGTAGTTCCAGCAAATAAGTAGATTGTTGACTGAGACAACATGAGTATACACATTATAAGTTAGATATAGCATTGATCTTCTACTTTTTTTAAGAAGTAGAGCCCAACCCATATTCTCTTTGTTACAATATCATAAATTAATCTAACAACTTTTAAAACCTATTATATAATGAAATATTTCAATTTATATCGAATCATCGCGTAATTGTTCCGCCGCGAAGCGCGGGTAACATCCTAGTACTAGTTAAAAAGGGGAAATAAGATTCAAAAGGAGGTGGTGATAGTAAAATATTTTTTAAAAGAATTGGTAGTTTTAATTTTCTACCAAACCTCAGATTATGCTATTTAATTTATTTAATGATTTTTTTATTATAATAATTCACTCTCTTAACACTTCAATGCTATTTATTCTTTATATTATTGCCTATTTAAGTGTGTGTATCATTGTACTATTCAACTATATTTCTCTTCTTGTCTAATTCTACCATTTGTGACATGTGCTTCTTTGCACTTGAATTTGAGAATGAGAAAAACGAAAGTGTACAAAGGAAGAAGGTGTGAAAAAGTTAATAAGAGGAAAAGAGACAAATTATAGGAGAAAAATATGAGGAGGATAAGAGAAAGTGAGCTTAGCAAATAATAATACGTTAATTAAAAAGGAGAAGGGTAGAAAGGAAGATGATGGTAAGAAAATAGAAGGTTATGAGAAAAGTGCGGGTGCACACGTGTGTGTGCCCATGTTATGTTGTAAGAGTACGTGTGTGAGAGAGCGTGTGTTTGTTACATTGAGAGAGAAAACGTGTGGGTGTGTGATGTGAGGTATATAGTGTATGTGTGTATATGTATTAATGTAGATTGTGTGTGTGTGTGTTTGAGATAGTATTGTTTGTGTTTGTTGAAATGGTGTTAGTTTGTGTGTATTAGTATATTGTGTGTGAGTATATGATAGAGTGTGTTTGCTATAGTGAGTGCATGTGCTTGTGTTTCATTGCATTGAGAGAAGGAGAGTGTTTTTGTGTGTCGCGTGCCATGTACATGTGTATGTGGGTGTGTGTATGTGTATGGTCTAGAGAATTATATGAGAGGAGAAGAGAACGGAGGAAGAGAAAAAAAGAATAAAATAATGCAAAAGTGTGAAATAGTGAGTGTATGTTTTGCTACATTGCATGAGAGAGTGTGTGTGTGTGTTTATTGTGTGTGTGCGCGCAAAATGCACATCTGTGAACTATAAGAAAAATGAGTTGTGGTCACGGAATGTGGCTACGGAAACTTGTGACCACAATAATTCCGTGGCCACTTGTTTTTCGTAGCTACAATCCGCTGTCAAAGTCTTCATACAAGAGCTGTGACCACGACAAGTTCTGTGGTCATTTGTAGTGGCCTTTACATATTTGTGGTAAGAGAACACTCGCGACGAGACTTGTAGCTACGGCTACTGGTAATGACGTATTGTGGTCAGAGCCCAATTTTGTGACCACAAACCTCATATCCATGGTATAGTTTTGTAGCAACAACTTATTTTCCTTGTAGTGGTGTGCGTGCACGCATGCGCACGCATGCGCACGTGCATGTATAGGTTTGTAGAGAAGTATATGATAAGAGAAGGAAAAAAGAAGATGATGATAAAGATAAAAGAACGAGGATAACATTAGAATAGAATAAGAGGGGTATGACAGAATGATGGGTGCTCCAACTTGGCATTTATATGTTTGCTAGTAATACAGGTTCAACAATGACTTTACAGTAGTCCGTGCAGGTTTGAGGGTTCCAAAACACCCATGAACATGTACATTTTTTCTTGTTCAACAAAATTGGCGCGGACATCGTCTCCGCCAAGTCTTGCCATATAAACCTATAGGATCGACCCATTGGGGAAATTTGTCGGTCTTTATAAACGTATAGGATCATGACTTTTACACATCCTCTGTAATGTAGTTTCACTATATCCCAATGCCTTAATTAAGAACAGACATCGATGTTTCGCATTAAATTACAAGGAAATTGAGTACCTTTGATGACGAATACTAGGGAATCACATTGATTTGAAATGCGAAGGACAATACATTACATGAATTCAACCAACCAAGTTACATATAAAGAACACATCATATGCAAAAAATATTCAAGGAGTACCATGGCTTCTGCTCCTTGTTGACATAGTCTAGGCTTCTCCAATTAAATTTATTGGCTATTATATATTGGACGCATGGTGTTTGATCATATCAAAGGCATCAGCACCCATTACTTAGATCCAAAAAAACGCAAGAGACGCCGCACTTGGAGCAATATTTTAGATACACAACAAGAGAATCCATATCTGTATATGACAGGAGGATAGCAACCCTTGAAATATACAAAAAAAGTAAGTGAATCTCTCCCCATTGATTTGATTGGTAACTCTCTCCTCAAATGCCAACATCAATGCTATCTACGTAAGAACTCTTATAGAGAAATAAAAGCTCCATGATGTAATCACCACCTGAGTTAGTAAACAATATCACCAATCGCGAAAAAGATGTATGTTAATATATAGTACAAGGCAGATAATTTGCATTGTGATCGTTCTAGAAAGAACAGATGACAATTAAATTATATAAATGAGCTAGTTATTTCAGGGTACTACAAGCTGCAAACAGTATACTAAGGCCCTGTTTGATTGGAGAATAGACCTTGGAATAAGGGGTCAATTCTCCTCCTGACACGGTTCCCAGTGGTACGACCATTCCCCATTATTTCATCGTATTTCATTCTTCTTCTTATCTTTATCCCACCTTGCTTACCTTTATTTCACCTTATTCTCTTTATTCCTATCCTCCAGCCGAACAAATAATAGACCCTTATTCTCCTTATTCTCCATCATTATTCCTGCTTATTCCCGAACCTAATGCACCCTAAGTTTAGACAAACCTCCCGATTATTGTAGACGGGATCATTAATTATTTTACCCCGTCACTTCAATTTCCTATCAACTGTTATGTCTGTTTTAAACCAGATTTTGGACATTAATATCTATTTTAAAAGTGGAAACGAAAATTGATATTATTTGTTGTCCGCAAATATCAGTATATTCGTATAGAAATCTATTTTAATTAATATATGTAGAAAAATTGTATATAAATATATTAAAAAATTATGCTTTTTCTATAATTTTGGTATAATAATTAGAAAATAAATATATAATATAATTTTTCATGTGAACGCATATTCGAGCTAATCTATAAAATATTCTGTTATTATTCATGTCTGAACGATGTATCCGTTTTGTATATGTGTTCTTTGTAAAGATATGGTAATATATTTTTGAAACATCGATATTAATATTTTTAAAATTTGATTATGATATGATAACACTCTGTCTATGCATGATTGATCACTACTCTTGAATTCCTCTTGAATTACTCGATAAGTAAGTCAACAACCTTTGTCATTGACAAAACGTTTTTAAGTATAGTTGTCTTCGAGATCTTCCAAAGAAATATAGGATGAAAAATCAAACAAAAGAGAATTAGACTTTCGTGATTAGAACCAATGCATTATACAACAAAATTGACATATATCAATTTCGATGTTAAATGTGTAACACCGAGTATTATTCATTGCAGAATTATCTTTTGTTCTTATAATTCACAAAAGAAGACTAATAACTTCTATAAATTTTATACAACAATGATTGTTTGTTAACTTTTTCAATAAAATTTATAGCCATTGTTGCTGATTCAGTAATAATTACAATAAAAAGTGAACGCATAACCATGATTATATGATTCACTGCTAGCAATATAGCAACTGGCATGATATGATATTCATTGCAAATTTATATAATAAAGTCACACACAAAATTGTCATAAGTTTTAAGATAGAAGATATTAGATATAGCAACAAATATTAAATGCTCAGGTATTTATCAATTGTGCACTCCTTAGATATTGCAATATCATTATGCCCCTTTCTTCTTGGGATATTAATTGCACCATCAACTTCTTGTATCGTTATCACTTTGTGCCATTTTGTTAGTTTGGTCATCAATGAGTTGAACTAAACTATGAGATATTCAAATCATGGTGTGGTTAAGAAGGACATAATTGTCCAAACCAATCTCCCCTCCTCCTCCCCCAGCCCCTCTACACGAACCTCACAACCCCCCCCCCCCCCACTCCAACCCCTCCGCTTAGACTAGCCTCGACCTGATCACCTCTATCCAGATCTTGCACAAATCTGACCATCATGTTCCTTCCTTCTCCTTACTAACTAAGGATCTCCGCAGTTCGCTCATCCCTCCCCCTCACTGAGCTTGGAGCTTGAGAAAAGATACCATGATTGCATGTATTCTCTTTCAGATCTGTAACATCATGAGGCATGTAAACATAGATGAAGATAGAAGCTCCAATCGCCCGGATCTTCAAGTAGCACTTGTATAGAACCAATGGTAGCAATATCTGAAGAGGCTTCCTCACATGCAACTCTCACCTCTAGGTTGAATGTCTAAGTTACTCAAAATCCAAGAAGCTCACCGGAGATTCACTTCAAAGAAGCACCCCACTGCCTCGAGACAAGAACAATATCCCCAACCGTAAAGGTATAACATTACTTGAGGAGCTCCCTTGGCTTCAAACCATCGTTCTTCGACCTCGAGCCCACATTCTACAGACCTAGACCTGAATCATCCTATCAACTGGAGTTTGTAACTACAACTCCCTAAAGGCTCCATCGCCAGAGGTCTTTGAGGTCCTCTAACCACTAGGGTCTCAACAATAACCCCTCCTGCAACCATTTCCCTCGAAGCACAACAAACCCATCAAGCCAAGCCTTAGATGCCTTCCGGTCATGTGTCAACCCACCTTTGAGCCACCTTACCAAGCCATACTCCAAGGCATCTTACGGGTAGAGGAGAAGGTGCTGGAGGGCAAGGGGCGGAGGAGGAGGTTGTCAGAGGAGGAGGGGCTAGAGGAGGAGGGAGAGAGTGGTTGGAGGAGGAGCGGCTGAAGGGAGAGGGCGGAGGAGGAGGAAGCATGGAAGGAAGAAGAAGAAGAAGAGGAGGAGAAGAAGAAGACATTTCTACCTTCTATTTTTTATCTAATTATCATTGTGTCTCATAGTTAACATCCATTTAAGATGGGAATAAATGACAACTAACACGAGGGACACAAATGATCACTGTGGAAGAAGTCAAGGATGCAACTGATATTCCAAAAAAGAGAGGGACATAACTGATATTGCAATATCTAAGGATTGCACAACTGATAAAAATCTAAAATTTTTTGATAGAGAAAAAATATATAAGAGCATGCATATGATTCACAAGCTAAAATTAAGCTCTTAGGAATGATACTCCATTTTCTGTTATAATATAATAAGGATATTTTATTTTCTGATATAATATAAAAAGGATAAATAATACTATAATTGGATGAATCCACTTCCATTCCTGCTCAATGTAGATACATATTAAATTTTGGGCATACGATGACAATGTACGAATTTAATGATCCACATGCAGAGTATTGAGAAACCTGAATTTATGTATCTACTAAATTTTGCAATGGAGCAACATGTGGACGGATCATGTATGTACAATTTTAGCAAAAATCTTGATAATTGATACCAGCATGTCCGATAACAGCAAAATAAATAGGAGGAACCCACTTAACGATCTGCTCACGATTACTACTAAGTTGATATCCAACTTAATAATAACTACATATGCGCAAACGTAGAACAAATTTTCCATTAAACTGGTCATTCTATTAGGGATGAACATTAAGCTGAGCATCTCATTGATCTCAATCCAGTCCCTTAGCACAACCCACAAAACCTGACTAAACCGCATCTAGTTTTTAATGGACCAGGGTTGGGCCACATATTGAACAACATACCCACAACTATATCGATCGTTTCAATATATGAGCAAAACAAAAAACCCATATAACAGCATATGATCCTAAAGTATAATATTAGGCCAATGACAAAAAGGATCCCAACACGAAGAAGTGAATTCCCATTTCATTAGAAACTCCATGAAATACTCACTGATCGCTCCACCATGTGCTCAAATCTGGGAACAATTGTTATTGAAAAAATGGATGGTTTTGTGATTCGCTGACACTCTACATGACATTATTACCCAACACCCTCTACCTATACAGACTGGTGAAAGGATAACAAGTTTACAGGAAGAAACCAATTACCCAGGTAAAATTTTCACACACACGATCCAAGAAATTGGAAGATAAGAACAGAACTCAACAAGCATTAATAACCATGGACATTCTGTGAATACGAAATATACCCCCTTCCGACTCCAACGAACTAAACCAAGTAAATTTTGTGATCATTAAATAATTCCAATAAGAACTATACCTCTGAGTGTGGTATCTTACAAACATCTCATTAATAAAATTCACCAGGCTTTACATGAATGGGGATCCCAATGGGAGAGATTACAACAGCTCCCAGTATCTACAATAGCAATCAATCAGCAACTACAAACCCTAAGAAAGAAGTGAGAAATAAAGATGGGAGATGAGCGACTAGAAAACCAGCCTCTGCTCTGATCCGGATGCACAGATTCACACAACTGAAGATTTGTAAGGTTCACCAATTTAGACATAGAAGACGAAAGGTCAGGAACGTTGCTTTTAAGAATTATTTCCATAAGCAGATTTCAGCACAAGCACTATGCCACTCCTGAAAGCCACCAAGTACCTATCATTGCAGAAAAAGCAGACAAAAAAAGAACAGAAAAGAAAAGACACTCGCATGCTCTTTGTCCAACGTCCATAAAAATTGATCATGCATTGCTTTTTTTTCATCTGTATATGGGTCAAGAATTAAACTTTTTTTGGGATGCGGGTGCATTTGCTAAAAGTATAGTTTTCTTAAAGAAAATGGGAAGCCTATCAGCATTCAGGAACAAATAAACACCTTCATTATTTATGATTGCTGTGAGCATACTTTAAAAACAACTGTTCTTCATCCACCATGATATGAACCCTATTAAAATGTGTGCTGCATTGTCACAAAGGACATGCATGAATGATGATTCACAAATTCTAGAACAAATATAAAAAATCTTATAAAGTACCCAGCTACGCCATTATGATTCCTCATGCGGTACTTCATTTCTTGGAGTTTTTTTAGAAGCTTCTTTTCTTGGAATTAAGATTAAGAATCATTCAAAGTAATTATACAACATGCAACTCAAGATTGGAACCTCCAGTAGAGTTCTGTGGTGTAGTGTGGTATCTACGAGTTTATGTATGTAATGGTTTCCCAACACATGCGAGCATGGATTGAGGGTGGTAGTGTTAGTATTCGAATATGTGTCTCTAAGTGGGTAATTTGAACCCTCCATGGTCTAATTACCACATCTGCAAGTTTAGTCCCACATCGTCTATGAGTGTGACTTGTTCTTACTGGTGAGGCTATAGAAGAAGCCCCACACTACATGTAACAATAGAGAGATTGAAATAGAAGATCCGGCCCTTAGAGACCATCTCCCATTGTTACATCCCGCTCCTGACAAAGTAGGGTTCCACGAAAAATCTCGGTATTCTTATTGTTTTTTATTCTATTATCTCTAATATGCTTCCGCATTCTCGTTTTCTACATGGTATCAAAACGAGTTCGACTTTAAAGTTCATTCTCGAATATTTATTTATGTTCATGTTCGATAGTCTGTTCATGAAAACACTAGGATTCTTGATGGAACACTAATTCTTCAAGATAACGACATACTCCATGCTCGATCACCTATGTGCACATCTTTCCAACCATAATTTTGGACGAAGAGACTATTTCACGCCTCACGTGGTGCCATCTCCAGGTCTTCATCCTCCTCCCAGAGTTCCTGGAAACCTAGATCTACAAGCCGCCAAAACCGTCGATGCACCTCCATCTCAGCCACCAGGCACGTGAGGTCTCCACACCAGGCCAGCATATGGCCCCAAGATGATTTTCATCTCTGTGCATTCCTCATCTCCAGGGGCAGGGGGTGTCACTATCCACCTTGTTTAACTAATCAGGAAGCAGCATCAATGGGTTTCAAAACCCTATGGAGCAATCTCTCCAAGCCAAGGCCTTAAATGTCGGTTTCGGTCACCGTTTCGGTGACCGACCGAAACAGAATTTCGGTGGAATTTCGTCGAAATTTCAGTCATTTCGGTCATTTTTTGTACTAGGGCCCTCATATTTCAGTCATTTCAGGCATTTCAATAGAATTTCGATTTCGACAGGATATCAATATTCGACAAAAATTCGACTGAAATTCGCTGAAATTTGAGGCCATGATCCAAGCTTACGATCACAAGGCAAAGGATTCCCCAAACGCATGTACGCCTCTTCTACTAGGGTGGCAGGGTGCGAAAACACCTTCTCTCAATGAGCACAACACCAGTTTCTGCGAGGATGGATATCAACCGAGGCGTTGATTGCAATCGTAGGGTGGTGTTGGGTTGGATCGCTATCGAGATCACCTCCAACCATGAATGACACCTCCATATTAACATCCTAATAAATGCGCACGACAGTGCCTTCAACAGCAAGAAGAAGGCCTCCCTCCATACGACTTCCAAGGCCCATGTCTGGTGCTCCAACATTTGTTGCACTTGTCGTAGCCTATTGCTCCATATCAAAATTGGCAGCGTTACGAGATGGGTTTCTCTCGATGGGAAACCTATTTCTAAGAAAAGGAGGAAGGAACATCAGTGCTCAAACCAATGGGCCTATTTCACTTGGATTTATTTTTGTAGGTCCAATATGCTACTGTATTAAAAAATTGTGGCATAAAATTTTTTGAAGGGCTCAAAACGACCCAAAAAATGGTGAAGCCTTCTCCCACTATAAGTAGGGCCGGCTTGCATGGATTCTTGCTCGAATCCATGTTGAAATATTCGGTTATTGTTTACGCCAGCTGTCGACTACCTAACGCAAGCAGAAGGGGATGCTCCTATTGTTTGGGCCGAATTTGGGCCTTATTGGTTAAAAAAGGAAACAAACAAAAAAGGATATCTTCAAAAAAAAGGAAGAGAATTTTGTGACAGGAAAAAAAATTGATTGTACAAAAAGGAGGCATACGGAAAATATGGTTAAAAAAGGATGGAGAAAAGCTTATTAAAATTAATAAATGGCTAATTAAAAAAAAGAAATAGATTTTGTTTTCCTCGCTTCTACTCTTCTCCCAAGTTGGTCAACGTCCTCATTTTCTGACAAGTTTGGGAGAAAGGGAGAGTACTATACAAAGTTCTTCTCTTCTAATTTTTAGATTTTACCAGTTCGAGGTGCGCATATGCGATCATTTATTTGAGAGGTCCCCCATGCTCTTAATTTGGGCTCAACATTTTCATGTTGACCACGTATGAGAGTGACCTATGTTAAAAGCTCGATAAGAAGAGTTCCATAGAGACTCCAGAGTAGAAATCTCAATCTCTGAGCTAGTGTGGGAGAGACTCGGTTGTCCGACGAGGAGACTCGATTTTAGACTCCATTTTCCAGTGATCATGAACTCTAGTACGGGATCTTTCCGAGGTTCATATGAGAAAGAACCCACTTTGAGGTCCCTATGAGAGAGACCCATCTTTAGAGATCTACGTATGGATATTCCCATGTCATTCTTTGTTTGACCCTTCAGAGAGATGGAGCAGTTACGGGTCAGTGTTCTCCAAGTATATGCATTCAATTCTGTTGACTATGACAGATGCAATACATAACATACATTCTCCTGCAAGGAGATTTGGATCACACTCCATCCCTTCAATTCTCCTCACCAGCACAGCATGAGAAGTAACGTCCTCAGAGTCCAAATACCATAACCACAGGTTTAGTCCTACGTCATCAGTATGTGGGACTTATTCTTACCGGTAAGGCTGTAAGAAGCCCCACACCACCTGTAATAGCTGAGAGATTGAAATAGAATATCCGTCCCTTAGAGGCCTTCTCCCGTGCTTTCATCACACTCCTCATCGAGCAGGGCTCCACGTAAAATCCAGGTGTTTTTATCGTTCTTTATTCTAATATCTCTGATATGCTTCTGCATCTCTTTCTACAATTACTTTATTCAATTTGTTTGGATTAATTTACCATACACAGTCATGCATGTGTGCCTTGACTCAACAAGATCAGGTGTCGAGTTTGGATCACAATTGATTCAATATTATTTGGCAAAGCAAGAAAAAAACTGGAAAATGGAGGAAAAGCATCGTATATCCATCTTTACAATAATAAATGTGATAATCAAAATTTTTTAATTGCATGAAATTCAAATTAATGAGTCATACTATGAAAATTTAGGAACATGTGATCGAAAAAATGTTGAGGCATGTTTCCAAAGTAACAGAAAAACAATTTAGATTCATGCATGATTGCTCAACTATTGAGGTTATCCACCTGTAGAGAACACCTCTATAAATCCAATGGAGATTTATAGAGCTAAAAAGAACCACCCTATGATTTTTATTGAGTTGGAGAAGGTTTATTATTCAATTCCACGAGAGATCTTATGGAGAGTTTCGGAGAAGAGATAAATATATATCTTGTACATTAACCTTATAAATGTTATGTGTGATGGAGCTTCATCTTATGCAAGGATCTAGTTTGGGAAGATAGACTATTTTGACATCAGCATCAGTATGCATCAAGGTTCAACTTTGAGTATGTTCTTTTTTACTTTGATTATTGAGGAGTTAACTAGTCACATTCAAGATGAGATACTTTGGTGTATGTTGTTTGTCCATGATATTGTAATGGTTGATGAGACTAGAAATGGAGTAAAAAAGAAGCTTGGGGTTTGGAGACATGTCTTATACACTAAAGGATTTCGTATAAGTAGGTTTAAGATTGAATATGTGGAGTACACATTCAATAGAAGAAATGGTGAAGGAATCAAGGTGAAGATTGGAGAAGATAACATTAAGAAGAAAGAGTCTTTTAGATACTTGGAATCTATTTTACAACATGGTGGGGAAATTGGTGGAGATGTTACTATGCGGGCTGGCTAAAGTGGAGAGGATCTCTACTATTCTAGGTGATAAAAAAATCCTTTGAAAATTAAAGGAAGGTATTGTAAAGCAGTCGTGAGACCTGGTATGCTCTATGGATCTGAATGTTGGTCAGTGAATCATAGACATGTACAGAGAATGACAGTAGAAAAATGAAAATATTATGATGGATGTATGGTCATACACGAAAAGATCATATTCGGAATGATGTGATCAAAAGGAAAGTTAGTGTAGCTCTGATTGAGGATAAGATGAAAGAGAATCAGTTAAAGTGGTTTGGCCATTTGCAAAGGAGGTCGGCCAATGTACTAGTTAGAAGATGCGAGATTTGAAATGTTGAGCTGGCTAAGAGAAGGCAAAGAATGCCCAGAAAGGTTGGAAGGATACTATCTGAAGAGACCTTAGCTATTTGGATCTAAGTCCGAGAATGACCCAAAATAGATTTGAGTAGGTGCACAACCCTACATAATGTGGGAGAAGGCTTTGTTGTTGTTTTATTTTCAACACATCATGACCAAGGTGATGTCAACGCTAAAGCATGAGATCGCAATCCTACAGAGTAGGCAATGTTCATGGCCACTCAAGGAGGGGAGCGCCAATAGCATGAGCAAGACATTGCCCTGACAACAGATACAAGGCCAAATAACAGGTAGGCCACAATGGCCAGGCAGAGGAGAAGATTGGCGGAGCCTTCTTCTCTTCCTTTCTTTTAGGGTTATGGAAGAGATTGGGGAAATGACTTATTTGGTGAGGTATCAGATGATACTTTGATACCATATTGAGACATCAGAGTACTTATTTTATTATGAGGGACCAACCACCTTTTTATGCGAGAGGTATTGTGGTAAGTCGCACATAAGTGATCTGAGACTAAACAAAGAAAAAACATGAGACTAAAAAAGCCCTCTCAGTAATTTACAATAATGAAGAGAATGAGATTTCACTTACAGAAGTAGCTCACTGTCAAAATGTTTTATAGGGGAATATGTTTCCACCTAATTATGCAGAACATAGTGATGCCTTCTGCTTCACAAGCAATTCTTTAACTTTATGGATAAGTTGGGGGCTTTCACACATATGCTGCTCAAAAGATTTCCTCACATCCTGAAGCACCGGAACATCACTTCCATTTTCATTAATGTTGAGTAATTTATAGAACAGATTTCCCCAGAGACCAGTGTTCCAATATCTGAAGGTTTGTCATTGTCAACAAATACGAACACCACGAAAAAATCAGCATAAATGGTTTTACCCAAAAGAACAAGAATGATAGATGAATTACCGTTTTAAAGGTAAACTCGGTTGATGATAATAGCCACCTTCAGGTTTGATTTTCTTTTCGATGGTCATATACCGCCCATGAAGCATCATATGGACATTCACACACAGTGCATATGTGTCAACCTGCAAATTAAGAGAATTCAGTACTCAAAGTGCAATTATTAGTTAACTCAGAAGAAGGAATTATTCAATCACAAAACTTACCTGGAATTTCCAAGGTTGTTTTTCTTGCATTTGAACACAGCAGAAACCAGATGTTGTACAGTCACCTTGGAATTCAGTTTCATCAGGAAAAAGATGAAGATCAATTCCTTTTCCCCAGTCGATAAGGCAAAGCCCCTGCGCGGCATTGTTTTCTTTAGATTTCTTTCAGAACATGGAATACGATTTCCTTTAGGTTTTAGTAGAAACATAATACTCAACAGCATGGCATATTCAGAAAACCAAAGAACCAGCTCACCTGCTCGCGCCAAGGTCCGGTTCTGCTGGCAAATTCATTTTCAGTAAGGGCATCCCTTCAAAAGAATTCAATCAATTCATTAGATGAACATTCAAAGGTGAGAACATTATACTATAGCATGTCCTAATCAAGGTTGCAAAGAATTTCTGCAAGGGGGCCCCCTCAAAAGAATTCGATCAATTAATTTGGCAAATGCACCATCAAGTGTTGATGGTGTAGAGGCCACGATCGTCTGGTCTTTAGAAGCAGCATAGATAGGGTAAAGTCCTACAAGAAACACCATAACCACCATATGGTTACGATATTCTTTCTGTTTAGAACACTTGCTTACGGGAACACATGCATTGTTTTTATTGAACAAAGACTTCAGTGTAGAGAAATATCTCGCCAAGGGTTGGCCAAACTGTTTTAAATTCATCGTATCACAGTATGTCATGACCCAAGAACAAAGCATAACATTGTCTTTAATCCATGCAATGCATTCACCAATCTTCTTAGCAAATTCTAGCTCTAAAAGAATGTGACCCTTGGCATATCCCCATACTATCATCAAGAACATTCGCAACCACTTGAGATAATCAGTTTCGTCCAACTTAATAATCGAGCCAAATGAGTGAAACCATGCACTCCCTCCATCAAGTCCTACAATAAACACCATAACCACCATATGATTACTATATTCTTTCAGTTTAGAACACTTTCTTACTGGAACACATGCATTGTATTTATTGAAGAAAGACTTCAGTGTATAGAAATATCTTGTCAAGGGTTTGCCAAACTGTTTTAAATTCATTGTAGCATGGTATGTCATGACCCAAGAACAAAGCATAACATTGTCGTTAACTCATGCAATGCATTCACCAATCTTCTTAGCAAATTCTAGCTCTAAAAGAATGTGTTCCTTATCATATCCCCATACTATCATCAAGAGCTTCCTCAACCACTTGGGATAATTGGTTTCGTCCATCATAATAATCTAGCCAAATGAGTGAAACCGTGCACTCCTTCCATCACTCCCCATGGATGTCACACAAGAAGAATCAGACATTTTTTATGCACAAGCAAGACTTGCCCATACCATGCAAACAGTCACATTGAAGAAGTCATATCATACCATGAGGCAAGTCCAACAAAGCCTCGATGGTCTAAGAAAAGGCCCTTGAATGGATTTGATCGCAACGCTAGCAATACAAGGATGGAAGGTCAGCTATGAACAATGAATGTGTGAGGCTTGATGGGGCGAGGCTGGGGCCTTGCAGGTGGTGGCTCAGGGAAACAGCGATCATTGGTGCTAGTGACAAGGGTTGATAGTGCAAGCTGGAGCCTAGCAAGGTAGGTCAAAAGGGGTGCAGAGTCTATGATACCAAGTGGAAGAATAGATTACTTCTTATTTAAAACATGAATTTATGTGGTTCGAGATGGTCCTGACGAACCAATGTAGGTAATATCGGTATCGGTATGGGTATTGGTACCCGTGTCGATACGATATATCGACGTGGTATCGCCGATATCGAACCGATTTTGTGAAGAAAATAGCCTTCCAAGGGCAAATATCGCCCATATCGGCGATATATCGGTCACTTGTCAATACTGATATATCACGATATGGCTTACCGTGTAACGAACCATTGTAATCCACAAGAGAAGACCCTTGGGTATGTTTGGTTACTGGGATGGGGTAACCTCCTGTGGATAGTATATGTTTGGATGCTTGTGAGGGTTGGGGAGAGTTCGAATAAGGAATGTGATGTAATGTTACATTGATTTGTGATGGAATTCCAACCCAGAAATAGAGTGGGGTAAACTGGGTTACCTCAGGGTAACCCGGTAACCAAACGGACCCTTGGGGATCTTGCGATTAGCTTTCAGAAATATTACAGAAGGTGTGAGGCTCTTTATAACATCCTCAAGTCCCACCACTAGAAAATGCGGGACTAAATTTAACTCAGAGATATGTGCAAGTTGATTTGACCTTTATTCTCAACATTTACTTATGAGCCTTATACAAAAATTTACAAAACAGAAAACGGTTGTTGTTCATTACATCAGAATTAATATACTTGTTATATCTTGATAGCGTACATCACTTTTTTTTTATGTCGGTTGTTTTATAATTAAAATCATAAAACCATATCGGTGCACTAACCGAAAAGTTCAAGATACCATGTTTTAGACAAAGCATGCAAGAATCTCAAATTTTGGATGGTCTAGCTTCTCATTCCATAGATCAGATTTGAATCTTGCTTCTGCAAAATATCAATGTAGAACAGAAACTCAAAAATATTTTGTTCTGTTTTCATCATTTTTCCATTTTATTATACATAAAATGTGCTTATATACCTACTATAGCGTACAAGCAAGTTGTCTGGTTTAAAATCTCCATGGATAATGCCTGCATTATGTAGAGTTTCAAGCATTCGAAGCATCTCCACGGTGTAGTACATGCATAGGATTTCTTCCATGCACTTGCCCATGACAAGATAAGAATTAACAGCATCCTAGGACATGATAAGACATAGAACAAGATGTCATGAGAAAAATAATACATATAGAATAGACAGCTTACTATGCCTAGAATTTCCGAAAGAATGATAAAATCTCATTCTCCCCATCACTGGACACTGCAACAAAGAACCAATTACCTGGAGCGTTCCAAGAGATGAATAATCACAAACTAGAATGCTCCAGTCAGCATAGACGTGCACTTCATGAGCAAAACCAAAACTTGATCTCTAAAAAGATAGAAAGTCATTATCTAGCTATATATAAACAAGAGAGAAGAATATAGCCTAGGAACATACATCCGTATCAGAGATCCGCTTATCTAGTTGGCGATACATATAGAATTCCCAAGGAAATGCAGGCTGCTGAATCTACAAGATGGCAAAAGGTTGAATCACAATTGCATATATTGATCTATTCAAAATGACTGAATGTGGATATTGGATTACCTTTAGAGCAACAACTTCTTCAGGATTACCATCAATGCATGCCTTAAAAACTACAGCAAATCCACCTCTGCCAGAGCATCCCTTTATATGGTAACATCTCTTACCTTCGAGTCAGAATAATAATAACCATTCAGAAGTTCTTGTTGGTATTTTGTTTATAAAAAGAAAAGGAACGTAAAGATACTAGCTGTTTTCAGATGAACATACAGCTTCTAGCTGTTGGCTTGTTTTCTTAGAAAGGAGGATTTGAATTAATGTAAATTCTTTAGTTTAACTGCACGCTATCAAAGTAGTATGTATTTAGCTTAACTGCATATTCTGTCAAACTAGGAAATATAGAAATACACAATATTCAAGAAAAAGTGAGAGAAAGGGGATATCTGATTCACAATTCATAGAAAAACCCAACTTCTACTCCTGTTGGAGTATATATCTCACTCATGTATAGATGGGTCATTGGATCCCTCCAGGGTCCAATTACCACATCCAGAGATTAAGTTCCACATCTACCAGTGGTAGGACTTGGAGACTCAGTGGGGGCTATATAAGAAGCCCCGTATCTCCTGTATCAACTAAGAAAAACTTCAATAGAAAAATCAGCCCTTAGGGTGTTCTCCCGTGGTTTCATCCCACTCCTTAGGGAGCAGGATTCCACATAAAAATCCTGGTATTCTTTCATGTTTCTGTATCTCCGATACTATGCTTCCGCATTTTCGTTTTCTAACATGGTATCAGAGCCGTCGATTATATATTCATGAAGATTTATATCAGAGCAAGTCATTTTTGTAAATTGGGAGATTCGATTCAGACAATTATTATCATTCATGTTGTCCATGGTAAGAGAAATTTATTCTTGGAGTTTGTCTTTAATTTCTCGAAATAGTGCAGTATCAGGACATATTTAAATCTGCATAGATTCGATTCGAATTTTGATTTTTATCTTCACGATAATCTCAAAATCTATGTGCTACCGGGCACACAAGATCCTCTCCATCATGTGACTCCGATAAGGATTGCACTCCACGGCCTTTCAGTGCGGCTCTTTCAGAGATGGAGTAGTTGTCGACATGATTTAGTATTCTACATGTGACAGGCCAGAGTACTCTGACGAGGAGACTCAGTTCAGTTGTGATGACTCTGACATGCACAGTGCAGAGCACATGTTCTCTGACAAGGAGGCCCAGTTTGACTCACACTCCAGCATGTTTGTTCCTCCTCACCTGCACGGCATAAGAAGCAACGTCCTCGACAACAACCAACAGTTGTGTTTGCATTGAGTTGATGTTGTCTGTAGTGTCTTGCATTGTGAGCTTGAGATTTCTTTCCATTTGTCCAAGCTGAGCATTGCATGCCCTAGCTTGAGGGGGAGTGTTGGAGTATATGCATCACTCATGTATAGATGGATAATTGGATCCCTCCAGGGTCCAATTACAACATCCAGTGATTTAGTCCCACATCTACCAGTGGTGGGACTTGGAGACTCGATTGGGGTTATATAAGAAGCCCCACACCTCTTGTGTCAGATGAGAGAAACTTCAATAGAAGAATCGGCCCTTTGAGGCAGTCTCCCATGGTTTCATCCCTCTCCTTAGGGAGTAGGGTTCCACGTAAAAATCTCGGTGTTCTTTCATGTTATTCTATATCTCTGATGTTACGCTTCCGCATTCTTGTTTTCTAACATCTACCAAGTTGCATGATCGTTAGTGTATGTAAGTATATTGGAGAGCAGGATTTTTTTCAAATATTTGTACAAGAAGCTTTGGAGTTCCCAATGGCTTTAAACTGGGAAAATATATTTACAGCTTCAAGCGTATTAAAGTAGAAAAGTGATTACGATACCTAGTTCTATGACCCTGTTTCGGGAATTCTTTTGCAAAGAAGCAAGTGGTACTTTTCCAGAATAGTTCATAGAACTCCTGTAATAACCCTGAAAAGAAACAATGCCAAGAAAAATGTCTAGTATCGACTATAAAGAACCGTGTAAAATGTCAATTGAGCCATCATACATTGTACTTTACAATCTGAGGATCAATGCGCTTCAAGAGCTCGCTCCTGGTAGAAGGTGACCACGGATCAATAAATTTGTGATTCTGCCAAGAAGTTTTACAAACGAAAATGTAAGAACAGAACAGGAGAAAACATTATAGGGCAAAAGAGAAATCTACCTTCATGTTACCGAAAAATCTTACCTAAATCCATTCTATAATAACATTTTTTTAATGAAAACACAAGTGGACTCCCAAGTTGGGACCCGCCATTCTATAATAACATAAACCCGCTTAAAACTATATATGTGGAAAAATACACAAGAATCAATTCAGGTGAACACAAGAAATTATGCGGAAAATTCTTCTCAAGGGAAGGGAAAGCTCACATGACGGGGTTATCCACATGCAAACAGATTGACACCCAAAATCTATTTAATCCGGATACAAGACTCAACAACCCCCTGAAGTTGGACAATAATAAATGTCGATCATGCCCGACACACGCAATACATATTGCAAAGTCCTTTAGAAAAAATATCCGCCTGATGGTCTAAGATTCAATGAAAGGAAGACAAAGTTGTTCCGGTCGCTCAAATAAAATGCATGCCGATCTCTACATGCTTAGTTCCACCATGTTGTACGAAGTTGGTAAATTAATGACCACTTACTGCCACACTAAAGCCTCCAATATCCTAAAGCATTATCTGAAATAAAATCATATCAGCAACATCAAGGGCTATGGTGTGGTAGTCGAACAAAGTAACAAATGGTTTGTTTCTTGCTCTGCCGTATGACAAGGTATCACTAAAAAAATAAACGAAAGGTAAAGCACCGATGGTCAATCGATGTGACTCAATAATAGTTTCTGTATGTTGCAACTCTAGCATCCTTCCCTGTGATTAAAATTTAAAACAACCTTTCCCCAAGTTTGCCTTTAAGTAGCAAGGATCTGATAGACATCATTAAGATTAGCATCAGTATGGGCATGCATGAATAACCACACAACATTCACCGCAGAACTGATATTAAGTCTGGTGAGAATAAAATAAGTTTCGCTCAAGTTCTTCAATAGCATCCTAAGAGATTCGTTCCAGATTTTTTTTCAACCTTGACTCAATTTGCATTTTGCCTCAACAATACTTTTCGTAGGATGATGCCCAGATTCAACAGATCAAGCACATCTTTTCTCTGATAGATACTTACAACAACTTTAAGACTAGAAATCTCAATTCCTAGGGAATATCTAGGTTTTTCCTAAATCGTTGGTCTCAAACTCCTCATAAGTTTTGCTTTTCTCGTTCATTCTCGTCAATATCCTCCTAAGATGACCATGTCATCCATGTAAACAGTCAAAGCACTAATTCTTTGTTACACTAAATAAAACGGGTGTGACTCCCCATTTCTTACTCTCTTTTCTTTAAAATACGAGGACGGGCACCCTCCAAGGTGCGCAACCCAAAAAAACTACGGTCATAATGACTCATCTTTACACAAGGAGCTTGTGGAGATAATATGAATAAATAGATTATTCTGAGGCCAATGAGCTCCTTTATATAGAAGAGAAACCTTAGACGGCAAATAACTAACAAGAAAATTACATAGAAAAGGAATAAGAAAATTACATAGAAAAGAAATAAGAAATACGTAAATATTATCCTCTGTAACACTCCCCCTAAATCTGGAGCATAGATATTTATCATGCTTAGCTTGAAAGAACACTTCTGGAATGGTCCCCTGGTTAGAGCCTTAGTAAATATGTATGCAATTTGTTCCCCTCAGCTGACATGGGATGTAGAGATGAAGGAATCCCTTCTATATCATGCCTATCGTGTATTGTCAACCAACCTCGATGTGTTTGGTCCTCTCCTAGAATGTTGGATTGTTGACGATGAATAGTGTATTAGTGCATCATGATTGTCACATAGTAGCTGCATGCGAAGAGGTGTGTCAATAGCTAGGTCAGTTAGAATAAATCTGACCCGAATCATCTCAGTGCTTCCTTGCACCATGGCTCTATATCCAGATTCAGCACTCGATCTAGAAACAGTTTGCTTCTTACTTTTCCATGAGACCAGTGAACATCCTATGAACACTGCAAATCTGGACGTTGACTTCTTGTCTTTAGGGCATCTTGCATAATCAACATATGCATAGGTTGTGATCTCAAGGGATGTTCCTTTGCTGAAAAATAACCATGTACCTGGTGAAGACTTCAGTTCATGTACCTTCGGATTACGGAAAATGCATCCATAAGTGTCTGACATAGTTGCTCCATAAATTGATTGATTTTGCTCATAGCAAAAGAGGTGTTTGTTTTGGTGATAGTCACATAAAGGAGCTTGCCAACGAGCTCCCTATATCTATGTTTGTCCACCTTATTTGCATAATCATCATAGAGCTTCATGTTGGGATCCATACAAGTAGTGGCAAGTCTGCAATCTGCCACTCCGGTATATAGAAGGATATCAGAAACGTATTTCCTCCGAGTCATCATTAGTCCCCTCTGATTCCTGGCAAATTCAAACCCACGAACATATTGCAGTTCTCCAAGGTCCTTGTTGATAGATTGTTGTCCAAGGAACACTTTCCCCCATTGACTCTATGTAAATCATCTCTTGTAATAATTATATCATCAACATAGAGCATGTTAGAGTATGTGTCTATATATGGGTAATTGAATCCCTCCAAGGTCCAATTACCACATGCACATATGCTAGTCCCATATCGTTTATTAGTGGGACCTGATCATTATGGTGGGGCTATATAAGAAGCCTCACACAACATGTCATCATTGAAAGAGTTTAATATACACATCAACCCTTTGCGATGGCTTTCCCCCGGTTTCATCTCGCTCATTATGGAGTAGGGCTCCACATAACATCTCGGTGTTCTTCATGGTCGTTTACCTTTATCTCTGATTATTGCACTTATGTATTGTCATGTTTTACATGGTATCGGAGTGGGTTCGATTCTCGTTATTTGTTCTTGAATATTATTCTTATGGTCGACATTTGTTAAGTTTGGAAGATTGTCATCAAGTTCTAGAAAATCTAGGAATTCTGCAACCCTAGAAATTTGTCGCATCTCCAGGCTAAAGACAAAAGATGGTGCACTCCACGACGATGGCTCCTCTACCGGACTCGATGGCTTAATTCTTGATTTCCAGGGTTCATTCGCCTTCTAGGGTTCATGAAACCCTAGACCTTCATGATGCATCTCCAGGCTAGTGACGGCACGAGAAGCGACAGCTGCAGCATAAGATGGTACATGTATGACTCCTTTGGAGCATACGGTCTCCTCATGCACCAATCCCAATCCCCTCACCGCGCGATATTCGCACACGCCCAGCAATAGCAATGGATGTTGCGGTAATGGGTTCCCAAATCCAAAGAAGAAGAAGAAGCTCCTCCCCCACGCATCTTCTAGATATTTGCAATAGAGAAGGTTGCACCCCCATCCTAATCTCCAACTCCATGTGCCTCGTATTAGAAGATATACCAAGTTGATTTCATGCTTAATACAACATACAACATTATTGGACAGAATTCACCAGTACCAAAATTACGTAACTTTCTGAACATGCAAAATTATGTAACTTTCTGAATATGTGTGTTTTTATAAGCAGCAAGAAGACTTGACTTGTGTGCTTAGGTTTACCAAAAAAACAGAAAAGTAAATTAGACCAACTCTAGTTCTTGCAATATGGAATTAGTTGCTTAGAAGCTCAAGAATATTCTTCGAACTGAGCAAGGATACCTTCTGCTTTGGAGAGGTTGAATGCGAGACAAGTCTGGTACAATGATCAAGGAATGAAGCATACATATCCCTTAGCAATTTTATCGGTTGAGCATTCCTGTACCCAAGCATTAAAAGAAGGGTGTTTAAAATGAGAATGAAGAACATGCTTCACTTTTTGTGCTTATTAACTAATAAGATAAGCCAAACAGACAAAAGTGAGGATTCGGATAAATGACAAACAAGAGCATAGATACAACGCTTTCAAAAAAAAGAGCATGGATAGATCATAGAATAGGAACCTAGATATTCCAAGTAGATAGGTGCGCTGTGCTTCAAGCAGCTTGCCTTTAGAAATGTAAAACAAAGCTGCCATTTCATACAAGATTGAATGTTCAATACCAATCCCCTTATTCTCCATGAGGATGAGCACCTTATTGAAATCTTGTGTTGCATCACCCTGACATTAAAAAATCAACAAATTATACAGAGAAAAACAGACAGAAATGGAAAAAAAACAGTAAAAAGGGCATTTTTGTTTGCGAAAAGGTATATAAAAAGTTGCAAAATATTAGGTTAAACTTCCCGTTTTAGTCCCATATCACTAGCTATGGGATTTGTGAAAATGAAAGGGCCATATATAAATGGCCAGGGAAGGAACTAGAAACTAGACTTAGCAGGGGCACAAATATAACTAATAGTATTAAATTGAATTTACACGACAATGCCAAGAGGGAAGAGCGGCATCTCTAGGATGTCTACGTGAGCAGGGGAGGAAGACGAGCAAATCTGGCAGCAACAGTGGAAGGAAGGTGAAAGGGGAGGAATGCAGTTGCTGACGGGATGAAGGGTGATGGTCTTACAACTTTGTTGATCATCCACTGCATATGCCCCTTCTCTACCCCATCACTCCGCGCCTTGGAAAGGTGGCAAGCCACTACAGCAATCCAAGACAAGTCGTTTCCATATTCCAGTGAATCCTTTACATTGCACATAAAACCATCAGGATCCTCCCAAACAATTCACATGTCACCTCCAAAGTCTCTGCTATGACTTGTCCTCCATCTCGCCCCTCATCCTCGTTCACAAAACTCCTTCCCAGGTTCACCACCATACTCTCCCTTCCTTAGCTCCTTCAGCAGCATTGCGAACGCGGCCTTCTCCTGCAACTCCCTCACCACACTACCCTTAGCAAAGAGGTCAACCACCATCTCGTGAATCCCCCTTAAAGAGGGACAAAATCAGAAAAGAAGGAGAAAGTTTCAAGGGTAGTTCATCGTTTTATTTGATGATAATGATTTACATTTTGAAGAATATGACACCACACTTTCCACATTAATCTCTCCGTTCCCGTCTTCGAAGACTGATATAGAGATACAATGAGACCCATACATCTCTAATTCCTGGCATCATCCCTTACCATGACTAGATCATCCACACGCACCATTATTGAGAATAGCTTGCTTTATTTTAGATTTCATAAAGAACGTTGGACCATGGCAACTCCGACTCCATTTATTGAGCACCGATTATGCCCCATTTTCCGCATAGTCATAAAAAGTTAAATTTTTTTATTAAAAAAAGTTTCATTATATGGCCAAACATTTCGCTTGCAACCTCATTTCTCCGTAACAAAGTGAAAGAAAAAAATCATAACTTCCAGCAGAAAACCTCCCAAATTCTCAGCTTTCCAAGCACCAAATTGTCATCAAAATGGTAACTAAATCCGGGGGCATTCCAAGTTTGACGGAGAGCAAGCCAAGCCACAAACAGCGTTGTTCAATTCTAGGGTTTCTTTGACTTACATACTGCCCCAGGACCTCGGCGAGCCTGCGGTCGTTGCGATACCTGCGATCCTCGGAGAATTTGTCGAGGCAGTCCCGCAGCATGTTGGTGTAGCGCGAGAGGGCAGATGAGTCAGCGGGATTCTTCTTGAACTCCACCAGAGCGTCTTCAATGGAGCTGAATGCAAATGTGCGAAGCATGAGAGGTGGCGGAGGGGGGAGGGGAGGTTGTTGGGAGTCGGCGAGCTTACCGGAGCCATGGGAGGAGGGGATCGGAGGAGGGGGAGGGAGAGGTGTGGAGGAGCGGGGAGGGGGAGATGGAGGAGATCTGCATAGCGGGGGAGGAGCGGGAGACGAGCGGGAGAGAATGGAGTTCGATTTGATTTGATTTTGAGCTGCTGGCAATGCGACATTTCCATTTTCTATTATTACGTGGAGAAGGGACACAATGAAAGAGAAGCAAAAGTTAATGCACACAAGGAGTCCTGCATTCAAGTTATTCCATTTTTAATAAAACAATTACAAGTCAGCAATAATATTTAATGCACAGAATCCGAAATATTGACTTCCCTTTACATGTTCCTCCATTGGTTTCATCTATTCAGGTCGTCCCCAAAGGTAATTTGTGAGTGCAATGGCTTATATGACCTATCAATTTTAGGGGTCCATTTTTACATGTTCTTCAATTTTTAGTTTAGAAAAAAAGTATATGTCATATTGGACTCTTATAGAATTGAATTTTTGGTGAAAGAACTCGCCAAAAATGGGCCCTTATGAAATCAAATTTTCGATAAAACAACTCACCGAAAAATAGGCCCTTATAGAATCGAAGGTGAACAATTCAATGTGAAAGCTCAAAATTTAATGGAATTTCATAAGAGCACATTGTTCTCCAAAAAAAATGTTAAGGACCCATTCTTTTCTTTTGCCTAGGGCCCACGAAATGTCAGGGACGGTACTGCATCCATTAACCCAAAATCCGGCCCATTTAGCTCATCCCCAGCACGTTATTTATTGGGTGTGCTTTGGGTCGTAACTCAAGCTCAGATCTCTTCTCATGCTGGGGCTCAAACTCGAGAACCTGATAGCCCAGCCCGTGAGATAGGCTCGTTAAATTGGCATGTTTTTAGGTTCGAACATACATGGGATGTAGTATTAGTTTCTGCATTTCACTCATGATTTCAGGTTTCGTGAAATTTCGTTGAAATTTAGGTTTCAACAAGGAACCAAAATTTCGAGCGAAATGACGATATGAGGGCAGTTTCGGATCATTTCTTCACAAGTACTTGCAAGGAAGCCCCAAACTGTTGGGAGCTTCTCCTTGCAAATCGATGCCAACTGACTTGCTTCCGACCCCTTTCTCTCTGACCTCCGAGCCTCCTCCCCTTCCCAAAATCAATTGTCACCCCATACAAGCTACAGCCATGACGATATCCATGCATCCCTGACGATCTTCGCTCGCAAAAAACCTAATCGGAGAAGCTTTTTTTCATTCAAGTAGTACCAGTACCAACTTATTGGAGATTCAATTACCAAAGTGTTGAGATTGGATGTCAATACGAGTGGAATTCTAAATTCGTGATGCTTGAATACGCCTAATTGTATCATAAAGTGTTTAATCGTTTAAAAGCCCATGATTGTCCATTGTCAAATACACATTCTCTTGTTGAATGGAAAAAGATAGATATGATTTGTGGATTTTTAGAAAGCTTCTATGGTACAACCAAAGTCCTTTCAAGCCAAAAATATATATGCTATGGCAGACATGTGTCTTTATCTTGATTTTTGAGGTTGAAAAACAATTGTCCACACTTAAACATCACAAAGATAATTCTATCAAGAATATGGCAGTGAAAATGTATGCAAAGTTTGATGAGTATTGGAGAGACAAGGATGGAATCCTGTTTTTGGAAATTGTAACGGTCTTCGATCTTCATTACAAGTTTGGATTGCTAAGATTCTCCTATGGGTCTCTTTATCCCGAAAGTGAAGTTGTGGAATATGTGACAAAAGTAAAGCATGCCTTCTACAAACTCTTTGAAGAGTATGCCTCGAAGTATAAAATAAACCCATCTAAAGAGCATTCGTCTTCATATACCATTGATCACGCGAAAACATATACACAAAGAAGAGAGCATATATGAGGAGTAAAATTCGCAACTGAAGGAAAGATTCGAGTAATTTTGAAAAGGTAAGATTGAATTGTATTTATGATAGATAATAAAGCGAAATTGATAAACAAGAATAAGAATGATAAACATGTAGAACACAAAGATTTTACGTGTAACCCACTCTATGAGGAGCAAGATGGAACCACAAGAGAACATCTCAAAGTGTGGATTCTTCCATTTCTTTCTCTCAACGAGTACATAGGTGTGGGGCTCTTTGTGTAGCTGCATATTTTTTATCTTTCTTTTTTGCTCAAATTATTTTTGCAATTTTTTGCGCTCTTTTTTTCACATATCATCTTTTCTTTTCTTCTTATTCATAGTCGTCACTTCTTTTATTCATGTCTATTCTCTTTCTCTCTTTTGCAAGCCTTCCTCCCCTTTTCAGTTATTCGTTGCATACAATGGTGGAAGTAGCCTATTGGACTCAAAGTTAATCCTCTCTCTTTTTGTCAAAGTACATTTCAGAATTATGAATGAAAGCTATGATTTTACAAATAAATAAATTAAATGGTATATTGTAATTAATTGGAAGAATAATAGTTTCTAAAGGATACTTCTAAAAACATGTCCATTAGTTTTTGGATGTTTTTTGTATTCTAATTTGTCAATGTACCTTTTTTAAGTGCGCATCACTATTTTAATAATAGAACGATGAAACTTAGTTGAGGATGTAGCTTAATTACGATAAAACTATTACATCCAAGTAATAACAATAAGGTTCAAGAAAGTGGTATACGCATGCACTCAACGGGACACTAAATAGGAATTAAATGGTATGCAAGGGTATATACTTGTTATATGTGGTTCTACACGGTTTTTTATTTTTTATTTATAAATAAATAAATATCTATAAAAATGACTACAATTGAACTGAATTTATGAATGCATGTGGTCTAACATAAGATCTAAGAAAAATATCCTTCATGTAGAGCTCAAAACAATATCTATTAATCAAATATCTATTAGTTACACATAATAACTGGCAACAATCACCAAAATATGTAAGTATCCGAAACAAAATTGAAATTCAACACAAATAATACTAGTAATGTACTAACTAAAATAGCATAAGAAAACTGAAACGTTCAAGCGACAATATTCTACTGAGTACAAAGCAATCTTAATCCAGATCATCATCAAATTCCACTGTGATATTGTCTTCATCTTCATATTTACTCAGAACTTCCTCATTTAAGCTCGGCATTAAGGTTGAACCAATAGCATTCCTTTGGCTTCTTCTATATTGCACCGAATCTTCTGTACCAGTTACATCAGCCACTAAGTTCTACGTCAGCCCCGATCCTTGGATTACCTTATCATCTCCTTCACCTTTTTAACTAGTACAACTCTCACATAGGCTCTACCATTTGTTGTAAAATGGATAATTTCATTTTTTAAGATGGTGATCCCTCATCTTGATGAATCTAATGTACACCAAGTCATATAATTGCTTGAATTCAAGCATGTTCTTTTTCTTCATGTGAATCTACAAAATAACCATGAATATATCATTAACCACCTCATCAATGATGTGTACATGTGTTGCACTAAATTTTTAACCTTACTGCCTCAGAAGTGCTCTAAGTCCTTTCACAACCTGAGGAAGAAGGTATCAACTTTAAAACTGACATTGCCATCTCCTTCAAATGTGGTGTTTACATGCCATACAATCCCCACCAACGGGCTATTTAAGAATACATAATTAATAATCGTTAAACATATACGGCTATAACTTTTAATGAGAATTTATACTAGTTTGGAATTATCATCAATGATTGACCTTTGTTTGACAGCCAAAGGTTTGCCAAATAATCCTTTTACCCCTTCATATAAAGGTAATTCTTTCCTAATGATGATATCTTGTATCTTTAAATCGAGATAGAAAATAGACGTACAATCCAAAAATCTCTTCAAAGCAAGGCGTTTTTCTGGATTTGGTCATTTTTCCTATAAAAAAATAAGGATTCAAAAAATACGCAGCAAGGAGGAGGAGGGCATCCAACCTTCCTTTTGACTTTGAGCCAATGGCATCAGCAAATTTTAACAAGAAGCTTCGACATCTTTGAAAATGTGCATGATCTCTTTTATTGCATCTTGCAACTCATCATATACAAACCTCAGAGTCGGCCTCCTATTTCCATCAACAGTCGGTAGAACATGTACCAACGAAGAAAAGACCTTCAATGTCAAAGACACTTTGAGTTCAAAATGAAGGACTCGTAACAAAGGCTGAAGCCATTTCACCCTTTCTTGTTTTGTACCATTTACAAGCTCTCCATTCATTAGAAGAAAACATAAGTCTCAACTTATACTTCTTCTCCATCACAAATTGCAAGGTGAGATATGTGGTAGCAAATATTGTTGTTTTCGACCTTACTATCTCTCTCTCTTGCATAAATTGTCTCATCAAGCTCAATGTTTTTTGCATGACTGTATATGACGACATTCAATGTTCATATATTTGTGATGATAGTTTTCATCTTCAACTCTTTGTTGATCTCTTCTAGCATAAGATCGACGCAATATGTTGCATACTAACTCCAAAAGATCTGTGGGTAGTTGATTCTCAAGATGCCTCCACCAACAATATTGGCAGATACATTGTCTTTCGCTACTTGGACTACATTGTCGAGCCCAACTTCCTCAATGGACTTAACCACTAAGGATGCAATGTAGCCGACGGCATGAGAATCTGCAGACGAGTCAATAGAATTCAAGAAAGTAGTTCTAACTCACAATTGATGCAAATATTCATGGTGATCATTCCTCTCCTATCTGTTCAAGCATATGCCATAATGGAACGTTCAGAAGTCTTCCAACAATCACGATGCTCTTGTAAGAACTCTTTTATATCCTTAACTTGTTACTTCAAAAGGGTTTCTGTAGGCTCATAGTACGTTGGAGGCGTGTACCCCCTTCCATACTGACCAATTGCTTCGTGCATTCGAAGAAAAGAGTCACTTTTGAAAATACTGAAAGCGATGTCATTATCATAGAAGTGTTTTGCCATGAATAAATCCACACATATGTTCCTCCTTGCCAAAGGTATCTTTGATTGTGGATCGGCAGAGAATCTCTGGCGGCATATCTTCTGCTTAAGTTCGAGGCATTTTCCTGTCCTCTCTCCATCAGTTAAGGGTTGATTAATCTTGATGGAGACTTGACCTTGACGGTCTTTCGTCCTCGTAGTGTTCTCGTTCCTTTTCACTTATTACTCCATGTTCTCCTTAATTTCTTTTTTCACCTAAGGAGTAACCTTGGGACAAGATATTGTATTGGCTCATATATGAGCCAAATGTTGTTTCATGCGATTTATCCCTCTAGTCAAACTTTCCAACATAAACGGTAAGTAGCCATGTTAGTACTACTCAAATTTGCTAGAAAAACATACTTTCATCCCAGATCATTCGATCCAGGAGGAACAAAAAACTCCACTCTATCACTCCTCTAAGTAGGAGGCTCACTTCTGGTTCCAAGCATAGGAGAAGAACCACTGTCAGATAGTAGTCTGGAGGCCATAGTTGCCTAACATTCAATCATAATAGAACATTATAAAAAAGAGATTTTTACACCCATAACCCTGAGTAATTCCGCAATAACAATTATAACCCTGTATAATCATGAAGTACATGAGAAACCCTGAGTAATGGTTAACTCTTACATGACATAACCCTGTGTTAAATTCTGTTTGCCACACATGTTATATTTAACGGTTTTCATTGAAAAGGACGAAACTGCCCCTAAAGCCCATTTTTATTTGCAATAGCATGACATCGTCCCCCCCCCCCCCCGGTCAAGCTCCTCCTTGAACCCCCATCCCAGCACCGAGCAAGCTCTCCTCGAAGCTCCGCCCCCGCCGTCGCGGCATCCCAGCTCCCTCCCCCTCCCCTCCCAACCAACCGCCCAGGTCCTCCCACCCCCACCGACCCGTCGCCCCCCAATCGCCCCCCTTCCCATGCTCGACCCTCGACCCGTTACCGCCCCCGTCGCCACCCAACACCCACTCCTCCCCTGCTCGACCCGTCGCCGCCCAATCCCCCCCCCCCCCCGGCTCGACCCGGCGCCACCCAACATCCACTCCTCCCCCTGCTCGACCCGCCGCCCCATAATCCCCCTCCCCCTTGAGCTACCCTCCCCTTCTCGACCTGCCCGACTCCTATTCCAACCCCCCCCCGCACACACACACACACACACACCACCCAGGTCCTTCTACAGCCACCGATCCACCCCACTGCCCAGCGATCGGACTCCCCCCAACCCCCCTCCCCGATGTCAAGTGAGCCCCACGCTCCTGCTCGATCCCCGCCTACTCGAAGCCCGATCCTCCCCTGCTCAAAGCCCGCAGCCCGCCATCCTCCGACCCCCCTTCCTTCTTCAGTTCGTTGCTCCTCGACTCGCTCGTACTCGCACAGTCCCTGCAGGTTAAGGTGCGGTAGGGACGTTGGGAGGTGGTCGATCGACGGTAGGGGAAGGGAGGTCGGAGGGGAGAGGTTCAAGTGGACAGAGGGTGAAGGGAAGGTGGCTGGAGGTTGAAGAGAGATGTGTATTTTTTTTGTTTACTTATTAACCGTTGGATTGAGGATGAGTTAGATTAACTCATCCATATGATTGAGTTAACATATTAAATTAACGGAGGGTTATGAGTGAAAGACAGATTGGCTATCCAGGGTTGCTCGTGTAATTCATGATTATACAGGGTTATGATTGTTATTGCAGAATTACTCAGGGTTATGGGTGTAAAAATCCCTATAAAAAAGTACTATATGATCTGATTTAATATATATAATCAAATGAATACAACTAAATTTCAAAATCAAAGAAAAGAAATTTGCTGACTAAAATTAATAATCAAATGCAGTTCATAATTAATAATTATATGGTATGAGAATCTGCAAAATAACTATAATAAGTAAAATTAATAACTACATACAGTATTTAACTTCGAGCTAAACATTGTTAGTAAATATTAAACAATAACCTAAACACCAATGAAAACTTGTCTTAATCTTCCAATTTGCTAGAGATATCACAACCTATTTAGACTCGAAGATGTTTGAAAGGAGAGTGATAGCGAACTACGGTTCATAATCATATCCTAAATTCTTAAAAGAAGAGTAAATTACAAAAAAAAACCATGAACTGTACATCACATTTCAATATCAAACCTAAACTTCAAAAGGTAACAATGTGATACATAAACTTAGCAGTGGTGCAAGCTGACATTTTAATTGATTTTTCTGTGGCAATGGTGCAATAATTCCGTCTATTAAAATTTGAAATATAAAAAAAGGAAAAAACAATATAATGATTATATGCATTATCTCTTCAATACGATATAAATTTGTCTCTCAAAGGCAATGGTGCGGCTCAAATTAAAACTCATAAAAAAACATACCATGGCACAGCAAGCATGCTCATAAGTTACTGAAAAATGATATTAATCGCAATGTGTTCCTAAACAATTAAAGATCACAAGACCCAACCCAAACCCAACAACTTGTCAAGGCCAGTTTTCCTTGATAATGGACCGAAGACTAAGTCCGGGATGTTACATCGATAAAAGAGTTGCATACAAAAATCTTGTCATCAATCTTCCATTGCAAAATCTTATTTGATGGAAAATCAAAGAATCCATAATCAGCAGGAGAAAGTTGTTGAATTCCTCGTTGTGCTAGGTCATGCCTTACTGTAAGGTGATATACTCCTAACCATTTTTATTTTCACAGAAACAAATACCGCCAGATTTACAGCTTACAACCTTCGGAAGCAGCAGCATGATGCATTTCCTGATTTTGAGCCATATTTACTGAAATCACAAATTTATAAAGGCAACAATTAGCGGAAATAAGGCATGATTAGAGAAAAATCGAGATGGGAAACTTCTGAACCTCATAAAGCTCTTTTGCTCTTTCAAGTCTTAGAGTTTTGGCAGTAAACTCCCATGCAACAATGGCAGCAGCATTTGCAGGAAATGCCCTAGCTAAAGTTGGTCCTAAACCTGCGTAGCAACCACCAAGTCCAACCCTCCTGTAAATCTAAGGGAAGATTAACGTATTAGAACTCTTCAACATAACAATTCCGAAAGGAAAAGAAAAATTGTACACATACCATGCCAAGTTCCTTGAACGGATTTCTGCTGTAATTTTCCTGTGTTGCAGTTTGTATCACTGTTTTGGCAACATCAAACGGGAGAACAGCACACCAATACTATACAATTGCAACCAAAAATATGAGCAACAAGGTGTGGGAACAAAGTGTCAAAGCTTGAGATATGGAAGCCATCAGTGCTTACAACTATGCCAGCCATCCCACCACTAAATATGCCAATTCCCACGTCTGTCAATATCTTCTGTTCCCGTGTAAGAAAAGGGGAAGCAGGTTTTAGATGGGATCGGAAGATATAGCGGCTGACCTCGTATGTGCTAAAAAAAATGGCATTTCCAATCGACTCCCTCAGAAAGGTTGCCAAGCCGCCACGAAATAAACCTTTAATCTGAAAAGAAGAAAGTGAACTATAATGGGAAGATAAAGCAGACCAGAGTACAGGATTGTCAGTGATACCCACACCTTCATTTTTCACGGTTTTAAGAGCACAGTCAAGAGGGCCAGTGTACTGAAGATAACTTGACTTCATCAATTGAGTCCCTGTTCCCAGAACTTGCATCCTACACTGCATAAGATTTTCAACTTAGAGAGAGTTAGAGAGAGCGAATGAGGGAGATTAGAAGGTGGCATCGCATACTTTCACCAATTCTGTGGGACAGAGTATGAAACTGATTGCAGATCCAGCGCATGCTGCCGACGGAATAATAGCCCGGAGTTGAGGCTTACCATTCCCAGTTTCTTCATTCTGTAACATAATGAAAGTCAGACATAAATTCATATAATAGCCTAGATGCTTGGCAAGTAGTGAAGAAAACCTCCAATAATATCACAAGAAATATAATGTATATCCAATACAATCCTTCCTCAAAGGATAATGACAAACATAACAAGTCATGGAAGAACCTGTAATAACTGTTTCATCTGAGAGTATATTCCGAAGGAAAGAGAACCTTCAAACGACATCCCAATAAACACAGGTGATGCACCTTTGTAGAGACCTCTTACCTGACAAATTATAAAAAAGAATTAGGTGTATCAAACATCATTGTCCAATTGTTGCTTCCACATATCTACCAAATAAATTTATAAATCAAACAACTCCCTTAAATGTGCATCACTTAAAGGTGCCTCACCCCCTTACATTTCAAAAAAATAGATCAAACCATTCCCATCACGTATTTGCATCGCTCACAAGCTCAGAAATTAACCTCCATATGTAATTTCAATCGTTAAAAAATTGGCTTCGAGCTTAAGCAGTGTGTTTCTTTATATAGAAACCATTGCAAACAAGCAAACCACATAGTACAAGGACTTCCGCCGTACATCCTTCTCGACGGAAGAGAAAACCCATGGGAGAGGATATCCTAGCTCTCATCGGCGACTAGCGCAGTTTTCACTTTCTTACTCACAAGCATTTAAGAATCCAACACAGCATCACATACAGGAAACATACCCCTTCATTCATCAAAATTTGACTGGTACAGTGCCAAGCACTCCTGTATGCCTTCACTTGCCCTCTTGTATTGTGAGCTTGCAACCTCACCTGATGTAAAAAAAAACCAACACTGTAAGTCTGCAAGCACACACTTGGCATTCTAATTGAATTAAGAAAACATGGCTACAAGATTGGAGCTCAATTAAATGTTTAACATTTGACTTTTTAGACAAGGCTGTAAAAAGAAGGGAAATATGAAATCATTCGTGAGTAGCCTAAAAATCCACAAAGAATGCCATGGAAATAGACAGGAGCTTAGTTCTGCCTCACATACTCGAGTTGCAACCAACGTCCTAAGGACCCATTTTATATGAAGAAAATTGATTGCTTGAAAGAGAAAAAAAGGCAACAACCAACATTAAGGTCACAAACAAGGGCCATCAGAAAACTATCTGAGTTGCAATATCCATTGTCTTCTACAAGTTTCTCATTTTATTCGTCAACTAGAGCTAGAACATAAATAAGTAAAATTGTTTTGTTAACCAGGAAAGAACATGTACTCGGTGATAGATATTGAGAAACTTCTCAAAAAGAAAAAAGAAGAGGAGATATTTACTGGGCATCAATCAAACCAGGAATATCGAAGAATTCATCTTTTGAGAGTGACTCCCCGATCAAAGAAAGCATTACCGTATCCACAAATTTCTTTTAAAACAAGATAGAGGACCTTTCAAAGATGGTAGACAATTGTGTTTTTACTTAACAGAAATATATATTTAGAATTGTTAAAATGAGCCTTTTATTTCTATATTATGTTGTCTTTGAAAATGGTGAAGCCTTCTCCACACTTTAAGCAAGGTTGACTACATGGATTCTTGCTCAAATTCACGTTGAAAAATCTGACTATTTTTCATGCTGGTTGTTGGCTACCTAACGCGACCGCCACAAGGAAGGAATTTTTTGTGTTATATTTTTTCCTTGAAGATATTCATGTAATCTTCCAATAACCCTAGGCACTCACTCACCTAAATAAGATGTGTCTCAAGCTACATAATAAAACAAGTCATTTCGTCCTATTCTGGCACTACCTCTTTTAAGATCCCACCTCCCTTCCCTTCAAGGAAACTGTCGATCTGAGAAAGAACATGATATCCCTTAGGGTCTTGGATTCTAAAGGATATAGGTACCACGATGAAGATGGGGTTATGCAGATTACCAAATCAAGGGTGATTGTCATAAAGGGAAACAAACAGAAGATCATATACATCGTGCAAGGGTCTACATGTACTTATTCTATTGCAATGACATCCTAAGCCGTAAAATCAGTATAAGAATTGTGGTATATGCAGATGGCACACGTGAGTTAGATACGGATGCATATCCTCAGTCAGAAGGGTCTCATCGGGGGTCTCAAGGGATCCAAGCTGGAGTTCTATGAGCATCGCGTGTTCGAGAAACAACATATGAAGCAATTCAGCAAACTATTCACATGACGAAGGAGACGCTCGACTACATCCATGCAGATAGCCATCTTTGGGATGTGCCAGGTATTTTCTGTCTACTATTGACGACTACTCTAGGATGGTTTGAGTGCATATGATGAAGCACAAGAGCTAGGTATTTCAAACCTTCATGCAGTGGAAGATCTTGATGGAGATTCAGACTTCTAAGAAGGTGAAGCGTCTTCGTACAGATAACGGGTTGGAGTTTTGTTCATCATATTTCAATGAGTTCTACAAAGAGGAGTGTGTTGCGAGACACCATACCATCAGAGATAAGGTTCAGAAAGTCGGTATGCGGTATTCGTTCGGTCAGGCAGTCTGAAGCGAGTAAGCGGATATGCGGAAGTATATGCGGATTATGCGGTTTGTATTATTTTAATAAAAAAATAAAATAAAAACAATAAATTCAATTATTAGATATCTATGTTCGAAAAAATAACAATAGATGAAATATAATGCATGGACTTTTTAGTACGACATGATTTAAAGTAGAGCATTTCAAAAATATAAGAACAAAAAACTATTATGAGATATAACAATAATAAATCAATTTTCGTTAGAAACATGTTTTATATTGTTATAAGAATTAACTAAATGAAATTAGATGTGAAGCATTATATTTCAATCGAATTAATAATTGAATTTCCTTTTATCAAGTGTTAATTAGATGACAAGTAGATAGGAAATTTAACACAAGTTGTTGCAGAAGATATGAACAAATGAGAAAAGTATTGAATTAATAAAGCAAATGACTCATAGATATATTTTTCACGAAAGAAGATGTATCATATTCTAAAACTAAAGTATATTGAAATCAAATAAAATAAATAAGGAGAACAGGCAGTGTTTGAACCCATTAAATAAAAATAAAACTTTATTTTTTCGGAAGCGGCATAAAAATATATTCTATAAACAGTAACAATTAAATAAATGACATTTATTTTTTACATAGTATTAGTAGTGGTTGAATCTTGAATAGCAACACCAACAACATAAGATAAAGAGTGGGGGGGGTCTATCCAAAAGGCGGCCGAATATGCGGCCGCATATGCGGTTTAGTCGGCCGCATATGCGCCAAAACCGCATATAGACCGAATATTGTATATGTGGTTCGGTCCGATCACCGCCTACGCATATGCGGCCGCATATGCGGGCGCCTGGTCCGCTTTTCTGAACACTGGTCAGAGATACGACATAGCAGAACGGAGTTATAGAACGAATGAACACGATGCTTCTAGAGAGAGCAAGGTGCATGCTCTCTAACGTTGGACTTGATAGAGCTTTATGGGCTGAAGTTGTGAATATAACTTGTTACTTAGTGATTCAAAGTCTCACGTCCGTTATTAACTGCAAGACACCCATGGATGTACGGTCTGGTTTCATTATTCTATTTTACGAGTATATGGTTATATTGTCTATTATCATGTTAGTGAAGGAAAACTAGAACAAAGAGCAAACAAATGTGTGTTTACAGGATATGGTGCAGGAGAAAAAATGTACAGAATTTGGTCCCCTTCTGAGCATAGTATTATTATTAGCAAGAATGTTACATTTGGTGAAAATTCCATGTTTCACTCGAGTAGTGAGTCACTGATGCAGGGAAAGGCAATGATATGCATGAATAGGTTGAATTCAAACTAACATCAAGTAGTGATCATGCAGTTGATCACACCACTCCTAATCAGGTTGTTTAACAACCTAAAGCTGAGCAACCAGAGGAGAGTGAAGAGAGATACATCCACCACAGAGATATGGTTTTGAAGACAGATGCATTTGTACTACATGTTGTGGAGGAGGCAGACCCTCCAGAGCCCTCCACTTACAGGGAGGACATAGCTGGGGCAAAGTCTGGACAGTAGATTGCGGATATGAGTGAGGAGATAGAATCTCTTCATAAGATCAGATATGGGAGCTTGACAAATTGCCAAAAGGAAGGAAAGTCGTTGGATGCAAATGGGTCTTCAAGAAAAAGACATGAATCTCAAACAATGAAGGCAACATATACAAGGTATGCCTAATTGCGAAGAGTAACAGTCAGAAGGAAGTGTGGAATACAATGATATATTCTCTCCCTTGTAAGACATCCATCCATCAGGGTGTTACTAGCTCTCGTAGCACATCGAGAGTAAGAACTAAAGCAGTTAGATGTAACGGCGACTTTTTCATGGTGAAGTCGAAGGCATTTTCATGAGCAAACAAGAGGGATTCACATTTTAGGGCAAAGAAGGAGATGTGTGCAAAAGTGCTTGCATGGGCTTAAGCAGACTCTCAAGCAGTGGTACAAGAAGTTTGACAACTCATTACTAGTCATGAGGTCAACAGGAGGTCATACGGTTGTTGTGTTTATCACAACAAGGTGGAAGATGACTCCTTCATCTATATGTTGTTGTACGTCGACGACATGTTGATTGTTGTGAAGAAGAAGAGTACAACATATGATATGAAGAAGCTTCTTACTTCAGAGTTTGACATGAAGGACCGTGGTGCAACGAAGATTTTAGAGATGGAGATCATTAGAGATCGAGCGGAAGAGAAGATTTTCTTATCTCAGAAGAACCACATCGAGAACGTTCCAATGAGATTTGGGATGTCTACAGCCAAGCCTCTAGGTACTACATCATCTTCGAATATTCATCTCTCAGTTTCTTTTGCACCTCAGTCAGACGCATAGGAGGAACACGTCACATGCTCCCTATGCCAGCGTAGTTTGAAGCTTTATGTATGCCATGGTGTGCACAAAACCCGATATCACTCATGTTGTAAGCACTGTTAGTAGATAAATGGACAATACATGGAATGAGCATTGACAGGCATACAAGCGGATTTTTCACTATTTAAGAAGACCATCAGGCATTGGCCTCATCTACAGAAGTGATTCAGAGTGTGCTTGGTTGTTGGATTATGGATATTCATATTCAGATTATGTTGCAGATGTTGATGGAGGAGATAAACGATAGGCAACGTTTTCACTTTTGGAGGATTCTATCATCAGTTGGAAGGCTACCTTACAACTATCAGTTACTTTATCTACCACAGAGACAGAATACATGGCTTTGACAAAAGCAGTAAAGGAAGACATCTGGATGAAGGTCTTAGTTGGAGACAACAGGATCAAACTATAATATATAGTGACAGTCTCAGTGTAATATTCTTAGCCATGTATCGTGTGCATCATGAGAAGACCAAGCAATAGATGTCAGATATCACATCATTCGTTCTGAGAAGATGATCAAGGTGAAGAAGGTCAGCATAACAGATAATCCAACCGATATGTTCACAATGATGGTCTTCACAAAGAAAGGCAATTTCTGGGAGTAAGTTAAAACATTGTTCCGACTTCCTCAATGTCGATAGTTGGCAATAGCCCAAAGGAAGGGTTGGCGACGGCACGACATAGCTTGGCAAAGCTTCTCAAAGTATTCAATTCAAGGTAGAGATTATTGATATGCATTGAATCCTAACAATCCCCAGGTTGAACAACTGTCGTATGCACCCCATCCTATCGTACCATACCCCAACAAGATGAGGGCCTCAATGTAGTATCCATTTGTGTTCAGGTATTCAGGTATATGGATCCGATTGAATCAAGGATCCGTCTGTATGGAGTAGTATATAAACTCCCTTACGGTAAGAACTCTCTATATCCTATGTATTAGTCTTCTTCTCTCAATCGTCGCTATCCAAGGACGCATCCCAGTTACGAGTGAACCTTGCAAATCCGTGTATATTTGTGCTCTTGCTTGATTGATCATGTCTATGCATGCTTCCACAATTTGCGGCAACAACTCTTACCCTCAATCCTCACTTATAAAAGCCAACGCCTTACTCGATCAAATATCCCTATAAGATATCCAAAAAACCTTCCAAGTGGAAGTATCTAGCCACAAGATAGCAGTACCCATCCAAACCGCTTCTGCAAAATAAAATTAAAAGAAAAACGGACAATGTCCACGTGAAGACAACAAAATGTATTACCAAATCACCCATCCCCTCCTATATAATTGGGTCACCAACTCCTTGGCATCCATAGCGAATTCTTAACCTTTAAAGAAGCATTGTTCCTCCATAAACTCGCTGACATTTACAATACAGAAATTGAGTCATACAACAACCACAAAAGCTTGTAATCCAAAACTATTTTTAAAGGTTTTATGGACCAGCATCCATAAATATGCACGTCTGTCAAGCATGCATCCTTTAAGATGAATCAGAAGGTTCAAGAAGACAACAAAAATGTTACCACGAGAAAAAAAAACAAAACCATGATTCACATACTATAATTCCATAACCACCACATCAACAATCTACCGTTATCACATAAGCATCAGTTACTAAGTCCGTCAACCTTGGAGTCATCGCTCATGACCTATCGAGACATTGTTAGCAACTCATGTTTTACTTGATGACAATTGAACATGTATATATATATATATGTTTTATAGAGTACTAAATCTGTCAGAATAAAAAAATAGTGATGGACTCGAATCAAGGGACCAAGGACAAAGTCCACACTTGATTGCACAAAACAACATGGTAAAAACACCAAGTCTCAAGCTCTTAGATGAAGTGTTTGTGCATGCTTCCGCGATTTGCAGAAACAACTCTCGCCCTCAATCCTCACTTATAAAATCTGACGCCTTACTCGATCAAATATCCCTATAAGATATCCAAAAAAACTTCCAAGTGGAAGTATCTAGACACAAGATAGCAGTACCCATCCAAACCTCTTCTGCAAAGAAAACTAAAAGAAAAATGGACAATGTCCACGTAAAATCAACAAAATATATTACCAAACAACACATCCCCTCCTATATAATTTGGTCACCAACTCCTTGGCATCCATAGTGAACTCTTGACCTTTAAAGAGGCTTTGTTCCTCCAGAAACGCTGACATTTACAATACAATAATTGAGTCAAGCAACAATCACAAAAGCATGTAAGCCTAAACTATTTTAAAAGGGTTTATGGACCAGCTTCCGTAAATATGCACGTCTGTCAAGCAAGCATCCTTTGAGATGAATCAGAAGGTTCAAGAAGACAACAAAAATGTTATCATGAGAAAAAAACAAAACCATGATTCACATATTATAATTCCATAACCACCACACCAACAATCTACCATTATCACATAAGCATCAGTTACCAAGTCCATCAACCTTGGAGTCATCTCTCATGATTTGTCGAGATATTGATAGCAGCTCATGTTTTACTTGATGGCAATTGAGCATTTATACATATGTTTTATAGAGGACTAACTCTCTCAGAATAAGAAAAATTAGGGTGATGGACCCGAATCAAGAAACCAAAGACAAAGCCCGCACTTGATTGCACAAAAGAACATGGTAAAAACATTTAAGTCTCAAGCTCCTAGATGAAGTGTGATGGGTGCTGTACTAAGATATATTGTATGATTAAAACATTCAAAATTATAGCTCAAATACCCATCTCGAACCAATTTGGTCGACCCATCATGTTCCACAATAGCCTATCTATCCTTGAGTCTAATCTCAACAAAACCACAAACAGTAATTCAGGTTTGTTTACCAAAACTTTTCAGTAGACTAATCCGTTCCGGTCAACTTACCCATTTACAGTCAACTACTTATCTGAGACAATGGACATAATGTGGAATATTCAGCATTTATATTTCATCTTCCCAAAGTCTGCTGTTTACATTTCAGTTCAATTGACTAACCTTGAACATTCAGCTGACTCAAATTTCAGCCAGTCGACTAAATCCTTAAATAAATGTTTACCTCTATTTGATAATCGATTTGTTTAGCTTTTTGTATTTAGGTACCAAATGTGTGGGTTTCCTTTCTCAAGACGTGCTCAAGAAGTATATTGTAAAAGAGACGCATTACCCCCATTGAAGTGGCACAGAAAGCAGATTTATTCTATCGAGGGAACAAAGAAAATTCTAGAACGAGTAGTTGAGGGTCACGGATTTTACCTGTTTGGTTTTTCATGTAAACATCGACTTGCCACTTTGATTTGATTGTTTTTCTCTATCTCTTTGTTTAAAGGAAAAAGAGTAATGCACTGTGAAGACGCCCGCCCCAAAAACTTTGCTCTAACTCATATATATTGTGCTTGATTTCTAAATAATCATACTTGCTGAAATATTTGTTCATGCAATTCAACCTCCACCCCCTTTCATGCCGATGCACATATATAACCAACAGTCATGATAACACCAAATGCCACTCCACAACATCTCATCATGTCAGGAGGCACCTGGGATTATCCTTTCATTTCTCTCCAGAATAGAGATGCATTCACCATATCCTGATCCCCTCTCCCAGGTCTAAGATCCTAAACACAAAGAAAGAATACATAATAAGGTCCCCACCCATTTCACATTCACCTCACAACCCCTTTGATATCAAAGGTGTACCTCAATCTCCCTTCAAACCCTTACTCAGGAACCTCCTCAACAAATCAAGCCTAACATTAGTGAGGACATGACCAATTTTATCAGATACAATGTGACTCCAATGTAGCAAGATCTTAGAGACCTAACATTTAATTTTCAACCCAAGCCTCTCTCTCCACAATTCCAATATATATTTCTTGCAGAAGCATCAACCCGTGGTAGCTCAAGATGAGAAAGAAAGTGAGTGCTCAAGGAAATGCTGGGACCTAATAAACACCTTAGACACACCTCCTTGAGGTTGCATCCAGCACTCCTTCTACCTCCCATTCACCAAAAATCCCAAAGGGACTGCGGTGTCGCTATCAAAATTGATGTCGTCCAACCCTGATTAAAACTACATCTCAAGCATTCCAATCAAATCATAAAGGAAGGCCATTTAGCCATAGTTTGTCGTTCCTAAAACCTGAAGGAGATCACTCTGTTGGAAGTTGCAAGCATGGAACTGAATCAAAATCGGAGGGCTACGAGGCAACCAATACTATGTAAGAAGTTCCTTTAGCAAAAGGTTTACATCGAGAACAATGTTAAACTATACAAACCTTAACAACCATGCCAACAAATCTACCCCCTACCAAGTACCTACTATGATTCTATCAAACAACTAAATTTCATCACCCATCTCTCTTTACGTACACCACCATCAAGCAAAAACAGGCTCCCCGATTACCTGATTACTACTGAAAGCACTTAGAACTTTATTAGCAATTTCGACATGATCTATTCGACAAGAGACCTTGATGGTATCAAAGGGGTGGCCGGTGGCGACGGTGGCGACCCCGGCAGCGAAGCCCGCGGCGTACTCCTTCGCGGCCTCCGACGCGCCACCCATTTCCCGCCGCTAATGCGGGGGTGTGCTGCTGCTTCCGCTATTCATGGCGGCGCATCGACATTGTTGCGGTCTCGCCCTTGCAAGGAGGGATAGGGCTGATTATATTATTGAGAACCTCCCAGCTATCTAATCACCAACATGCAAGCAAATAAGTTTGCAATAAATCAAGGATCAAAAGTTATCTCATGGAAGGGGTTATTCGTCTACTTTATATTATCATCCAATGGATCTAGGTTCAAATCCTGAATCAAGAAAAAATAATTTGGTATAAATCTTAATTGAAGTTTCATGCTTTCCTCCTTAGCCTTACCGAGGTGATATCTATTTGCACAAAAAGACCTCCCTTGTGAAGTCGACCTTCAGTTTAATGCTTGTTATGAACAGTGTTTTGAAAACCAGATCGGACCAATCAGTTCGATCGGTGAACCGATTCTGGACCGGTTCAGTTAACAGATTTATGTCGGTTCACTTCGATTATTCAAATTTTAATTAACCCACCAGATTCAACTTATCTTTTTGACATGGTTTAACTAGGTTTAACTGAAATTGAACCGTATTTAATTTTAAAATTATTTACAATTTTTGTTAGTAGTAGGAGTTGAAACCATGACCTTTGGTTACCTATTTCAAACTTCTAACTAACTAAATTAACACCACATTTTACATGTATTGAGTTATAGATATAATTAAACTATTATCACGTTATAAAGCATCAAGTCCAAATAAGATATATATATGATATGTATGATATTTGATGGTGTATAAGAAAAATACTTTATGTATAGTGTGAAATATATACATTATCTACGTATTTTATATATATTTCAAGTATATTTAAGTGTATATTATATATATATATCATGTCGGTTTGATTAGCCGGTTCTACCACTTTTTTCACCAGTCGGGTTTAATCCGATTTTAAATAATGATGATGTCATCATCTGCTTGAACCGATTTGATTACATGATTCAACTTAATCCAACCATTTCGATAAGATTTCTGATTCGGTGTCTGGTTCGATTTCAAAAACTTTAGTCATGAAAGATGAGCCACATGAAGTACGAAACTCTAAGATGGAATGATTTTTTTCCAAATTTTGTTAGCAAAAGCATAAGTCGTTCCAAAAGGATAAGTATACTATAAAACTATTTGTTAAGTTGGGATATTTGATTCCACAGCCTCAAAATTACTCTTAATTGTAAACTAGATATCGAAACTTTTTTAGATGTGAGAGGGGAACATATGATGTCATTTGGAATTCGTCCTCTAAGGTCGGTTGAACAAAATGATTGATCACATCACCTGAGTATGAATATTGTGAGGGGAGGGGAGAAACACCTATCATATTGCTTTTTTATTCAACATGTTATGAAATATTATTCAATTTAAAATCAATTTGAACTCTTTATTGTTTGGTAAAGCATTTTATATGTGTAGCTTATTTTCATTGCTTATTTAAATTTAGGATTAATTAATAGCTTAGTGATATGATCTTATTGCGTTATTTTAGGTTTAACTGTGGTTCAAGAAATCAATAATTGATAGTTATGTCAATTTGTATGTCACCCCTTCTAGATAAATCACTAAGTTGATGACACCTTCTTCCCTTCTATCTATAAGTAAGTGAGGTTGAAAAGACATATGTGTGTGTGAGGTTGAAAGAGCACTGCTTCGTTTAAATCTACTTTCAAATATTCGAAAAGCAATCTCTCATACTCCCAAATTATTAAAATCATCTCGTCAAAAATTTGAAGTAGAAGGCCTACTAAGCCAGCCCACTGGAAAAGACGAAGAGCTCTACTAAGATAATAGGGCTTGGGATGGGGTTACACACAGAGCGATGGTACTAGCAAAGGTGATTACAAAGTTATTAACAGATCGCAAGTTTGAAGTCTCCGATACTTGGATCAATACGATCTGTAAGCATGGCTACTAATGCGGGGGTAGTAAGAGACTAGATCCTAATACATGTTGCCGAGATGCATCTACTCAAAGCGGCAAACTAATAAATAACTAGACTAGTGCGAACTTCGCTATACGTTAAGGGTTTCGATAATCTCATTTTATGTCAAATTTAGAATATTTCTTTATAACCCAAATCTGACCTTTCTCCTTGCTGAGGCTCCGAGGCTGTCGGAAGCTAAGGCACCATATATTGTCTCTTTTGTCTTTTCAGAATTCCTAGCTCTCTTTATTTGGTATCCTCATCTTTAATACAACAACAACAAAGCCTCTTCACACAATTAAGTAGGGTCGGCTACATGGATTATTCGCCTCCATTCAGATCAATCTTGGATCAATCTCGGGCTTATATCCAAAAAACTAAGATCCCTTCGTACAGTCTCTTTCCAACACTCCTCGGGTCGTCCTAGCCCTCTCTTAGCCGGTTCAACATCATAACACTCGCATCTACTAACTGGTGCGTCAGCTGATCTTCTTTGCAAATGATCAAACCATTTTAAGCGGTTTCTCGCATCTTATCCTCAATAGAGCTACACCAACTTTTTTTCTGATTGAATTATTACGAATCTGCACGTATGTTTCCACACATCCACCTTGACTTTTTCATTTCTGCTACAACCATTCTCTGCACATGTCCATGGTTTACATGCCAACATCAAACATTGCTGACAGTGGGAGTTGAACCTGTGTCTTTAGTTATCTATTTCAAACTTCTAACCAATACACTAACCCAACCTTTTTTATCCTCATCTTTAATATGAAAAAATATATTTGCATGAAGAGTAAGGCATAGGTAACATCAACAGGTTAATATGTTTACTACAAATGGGCAATGGCATGACCAATAATCTTACATTTCCTCGTTTCCTCTGCAAAGAAAACATCTATTTTCCAAACATGTTCCTCCTTTAGATAGCTTATCATGGATCTGATACTTGTTTTTAAAGAGGAGGCAACAAATTATTTTTAAAGAGGAGCCAACGAGAGGAGGACACCTTGTTGTTTCTTTTATTGGTGTTTGTATTCCCATTTCAAAGAATGTTTCTCCTAATCTAATCAATGTTTTAAATGATAGGAGATGGTTTGAGAGGGGGTAGGGCTAGTGTTTACAATGGTAACCCTTGCTGGAACAGTTGACATGTGAGTCTTCCTACCGTTGAGTTTGGATGCGAATTCAAGGGTTGAGGTGCGTTGGGGTAATCTCTTGTGAATAGTAGTTGTTTGGATAGTTATGAAGATTGGTAGAGGCTTGGAATAAAAAATGTGATGTGATGTCATATTGATTTGTGATGAAATTATAATCCATGTATGTCCGTGGAAAACAGGGGATAAATCGGATTACCTTTGGGGTAACCTGGTAACCGAACGAGAAGTGTGAGACTCTAAAACTCATATGCATACTAAAATACATGAGTTAGGGGTTGGATAATGAGTTCCCATATGAATCCGGACTCGATACGGTTCGAGTCACGGATTTTGGCCCAACTATCATATATTTTCGTTCTTTTCATTTTAAATTTCAGACTTGTACCATTATCTAAATGAAGCTATGGATAGTCTATTTACGGTACTCGTCGAGATTTTTCCAACGGTATAATGGAAGCCCTCATAAAGGATTTCTGAAAAGAAGTTTCCAATGATGAAACCACTGGGCCAGATGCCTTGATGTAAATTTATTAATGATATCTTGTACTTCGGTAAGCGTATCAACTCAAGTGGATACATACATATCGGCCAGTTCATTTTATATTAGACTGTTATATATTTAAACATTCACTGATTATTTTATGAGTTTAATTGGATGCCTCCTTGGGGTAGTCAACATGGCTGCTCTCGTACCATTTTCGGTGTTTTTTTATATTTCTTTTTGAAAATATCGCCATGTATATTCATCCCTCTATCCCTCTTGTATGTCATTCGAATTTCGTCAGAAACAGAGACTCGTACGGCCTCCATCCAGACAGTCATTTTTTAATGGTAACATGATTTTTTAAATCGACACCATCTCGATGGAGGTCGTAGGAGTCTCCGTTTCTGACAAAATTCGAATGGCTTATAGGAGGGATATATGACATGATTTTATAAGGGATGTCCTTTATGATGTTCTTAGATATGCTGGAGTTGTTTCAAAGAAAGAAGCACTAGTGAATTTTTTGACGGATCCACAAAAAAGGAGATCGACACTCAAACCAGCAGATGTTTTAATATTTGGATGGGTTGGAGGGAAGCATGCATGTGTTGATCTGACTGGAATTTCTCCATTGGTGAGTCCGATAAGACGTGATTTTATTGCGGAATACGCTGCACAAAAAGCTATCTCAGTTAAAGTTGTTAAGCATGAGAGGGCTTGTATTGACAATCAACATGTATTCATTCCTTTTGACTTTGACTCCTACGAATTCTTGGCTACTGAAGCAGTAGGGCTCCTCAAAATAGTCCAACGAATTATGCATTGCAATGTTATGATTTCTAGATATATAGATATTCTATTTCGAAGAATTAGATTTGTCATTCAAAAGGAATTGACGACGCAGCTTGTTGCCCATCTCTCATCAGTCCCTCTGTAATAGCTTTATTTGTTAAATGATAAATGGAAATTGAATTCAAAAAATATCTCTACGGGTTTTAATATAAACAAAGCTTTAACTACATGGATTACTTATAAATTTCCTTATCCATAATCTGTTTTTTTTTTCAAATCAGATTTTTTTACAGTAGCAATGAAGTAGGAACTAATCCTTTGAGAGTGCTAATGATTATAGACATTTGATTTCTAGGTTTTAATGTTTTACTTGGCATAGATATTTTATGTTATGCATACTTCCTATAACACCCCCAAGTTCCGGGTACAGGAATAGCGTACGAGATCGATTATCGCATGCTCGTGTGGTTCGGTAGCCACACAACGAAGTCTTGGAGGACTTCGCCTTAGTGTAAGCACAACTAAGGATGGGGTATACTCATGAAGGTCTAGAGGCCACGGCTTTTCCTTGGCACAACACAAGCATTCGATAATACTTGACACAGCAGAGTAGCAACATCATATACATAGGAGCGTAGGGCCCATTGTTGACGTGGTAAGATGACACGGCGTACTGACGCAACATACAACATTGCACGCTGACGAAGCACATGACATGGTGTCAATTGCAAAAGATGGAGTTGCACGGAAGGTGAATAAACAAGGCACGTGAAGAGTCACCTCGAAAGACAAATGGTCTCCGTGGAAGATGAAGAGTACTGCATTCATTGTACCTGTAATAATTGTGTCCATTCTTATACCCAGGATTGTGTATATAAGGAGGATTGTAGTTCATTTGTTATTGTACATGTAATAATTGTGTCCATTCTTATACCCAGGATTGTGTATATAAGGAGGATTGTAGTTCATTTGTAAACAATACACATTTGAGAGAGACTAATAAAGAGAAGTTAATGACACTGCTCATGTCCTTCTATGCTTGCGACTTTGAAGTGTTCAAGCGGCGTGGTTTTTCGTTGTGCCGGTGTACATCAACATGCACAGGAGAAGGCTAGTTAACTTGCGAGAAGTTGATGCCATACAGGTTATTCTCAAAATCGATGTTGAGATTTTACACATGTGACACTTCCCATGATAGGGTTAAGGATATCAAACATCACGGAACTATATGTATATATCAACATTAATGATCTAAAAAATCTTTCATACTCATTGAATACGATGCTATACACATCTCCAACGTTTTAAAAACGGACCGATCATTGAATCGATCCAATTTCGCTTTGGTCTGATCAGGTTCGACCGTCGGTTGAAATCATTGGACCGACTCTTTATCCTCAAATCAACTCAACAAGGAAAGAAAATTTTATCTGAATTTATTAACATAATAACATACCGATCAACATGATGAGAGCAATATTGCTGGCGGAAAGAAAATCACCACAAATGATAGGATTAATAATTTAATATCACGATTCCTACTAGACATGAAAATGAATATAAATATATTCGTATCCGATCCATTATTCATTTTTTACATATTTGTTATTCGTATTTATTTTAAAATGGATGCAGATATAAATATCACTTTGACATTAGCTAATATTCACATTCGTATATTCATTTTCGTACATTAGTAATATATTTATCTATAACTGCATGTGACAACATTTCATAACTGCAATCATCATTGTTGATATAATTATTATGAAATTACTATATCTGGTATATCTATTTTATATGTAAACTATCCAAACATGTATATTTTAATTAATCTATTACATATTTATGTTATTATTTGTATCCGATTCACATTCGTTTTATATTCGTATTCGTTTTTAAGGATATAGTAACATGTTCTTCACAATCATCAATATTCATATCCATATTCGCATTTTAAAATACACAAGGACGTGATCATACATATATACGTATCTGTATCCTACCAATTTCATTCCTAATCCCTAAAATCTTGTCCAACTACACATAACACCCTGTAATGTAATTACACCATGACCCTCATAAACTACGATGCAACCATTGTAATCATAATAAATCTTACTCCACAACTCCTGAATAGGGGCATGTGTTGAACAGCGCATAGTTTATACGGGTCATAGTGTAATTACACAGATTATAGGGGTTACTGGATGAGATTTTAAGGGTCAAGGTGTGAAAAAATACCGAAATGATAAAAACAAAAATCAATACATACAAAATTAGAATCATGATCAAATCTTTGCTCTGGAGATTAATTACTTTCCTTCAAAAATATAAATAAAAAGTCATAGAATAAAAACCTTTGCTACAGAAATGGACCGTGGCTCCCCCTCCTCAAGACACACACTAACCATAATTCAAACCCCAAACGGATCAGAAATATGCACGCATTCACATCAAGAAAAGGACACTATAACAAAAGCTTCGAAAACCAGTCCAACGTCATCAAATAAACCTCAAACAAATCAGAACTATGTACATCTTTTCCCAACAGACTAACGTATTAAAGAAAGCGCCGTTCAACCTATTCATGTTCCACTCCTGAATCTAAGTACAGTAAGTTGTTATCTAGACTGCTAATTATTGGGTCTATAATTAGTCAATGCACTCTAGCTCGTTAAAAAGAACAAAAAATGCAGAATTCCTACCCTCCATCACTATTGATGCGTCAAACATGCACGCGCACACCGCCTATATCTACAAGAACTAAAAAGGCTACGGAAATCGCGTGGAAAGCAGGGTACCCACGAATACACACTACTGCAAAACCCCACCAGAACCAATTTCTCCCTCTTCTATACCTGCATCAGCAGTCACATAAGTAGCTGCATCGTCCACCTCCTCGTCCAAATCACGCTTCATGAATAGACCCAGCTGCTCCAATGGATTTCCCAATGAACCCGGTGAGAGATATCCTTCTACGAAATTGAACACCGAGCTGTCCGGCGATCTCTCATTGAGATCTGCATAGCCGAAGCTCTGAAGTTCCCTCAACAACCCATAGTTCTCGTCAATGTCCACGGTTTTCTCCATCTAAGGGGAATAAAGGGAACGATTCGCTTCATAGAGAATACACTGAGTTAACACAAACGGCAAAGATGAAGAAAAACATACTTGTTGCAAAGCAAGACGAGCAGCTTCTCTTTCCTTCTCCCTCCGCAGTTTCAGCTCCGTTTCTTTGTTCCTTATGGCAGCTTCGGCAGCCTTCTTTTCAGCTTCAATTTTTAACCTTTCTGCACAAACCAAAAATGTTTGATATGAGATTAAAGAAGCATTTTAATAGGTAGGAAATAGAAGAAGCAACTAGGATGCAACATTTCTTTAATGCATGTCTTTATGAACAAATACATGCATGGACGCAGAAGTTGCTCTTCATGTAATCACTTTCCACTCGTGTGTAAATCAGAAGAATGATTCCATTGGAGAACACGAAAATACAGAATGCATTGGCACAAGCTCATCGAGGATCGCCCACTTGCTAGAGGATCTAGTTAACTAATCTGCATAATCCCTTAACTGGAAGCAAATGTATGACCAAAGAGCAATCATCTTATTTTTGACAACTAATTGTAGTAAACCAAGGATGAAATTTGGGTATTCTACCTCTATCCTGCCAATCAAAACTACCCTAAACCTTCATATAACTCACCTCACTATTCCACCGCGTCGACAATCATCGCAGGAGCACAAGTTCGATGCCACCACTGATTTTGAACATGAGCCTATCTATCATTACCAAAACTGGAATAGGATGAGGAAAACCTTTTTCATTTAAATGCAGTCAGAGTGTGGCTTTTCATAGTATTGATGTTTCTCCTATTGGCATAACTAATTAGTTCGGATTTGATAATATGGATTGATTATCTAATGGAAACATAGCCTAGGAAATACATAGAAATACATGAATTTCCCGTGGATTTACAAGTAGAGAAGTCCCTTTCAAAAAAAGTAAATAGATAAGAAACCAGAACATCTTTTAACTGAAAAGGATGTGAACATGACATATGTAGGTTCTCTAAAAACAACCAAGCACATTTACATGGAATCGTATTCTATGGCTGCCTCTCAATTTAAATACATATGCTGCAGCTGTTAGAAATGTACTTGCCTTCCTGCAGCATTTTTTCGAGCCTTTCTTTTTCCTTTTTCATCTTTAACGGGTCTCCTTTCTCACCCTACGAACATGACAAATTGATAAACAAGTTAATGGAGCAAGACCAAGGAGCAAAAAGAACCATATCATTATAAAAATAACAAATCAGCATACATAGTTAACAAGCTTCTTCTGTTGTGCTTTAAGAATTGTATCAGCAAATCGGCTTTTCAGCAGGGCAGCACGTAGGGCCTTGTCAGGCGATAGCTGCTCCTCTGCAGGTGGTTGCTCAATTCCTAGTTTAGAACAAGGAATCCATAGAGCTTAATTATTACAAACGCAAGTTCTTCAACAGGATTATGGAAAAGGGTGCAAATAGGATGATACTAATATAATATCCAAAAAAATACCAACCCGATTCACAGGTTGCTGGTGTAGAAGGGGCAGGCTGGAAATTTTCATCACCGGAATTGTCTTTCGGCACTACAAATTTTATTATAATAACTCAATTTACATTCGATACTCTGATGGACACGGCAACAATATGGTCTGAAGATAGGAATATTACCACTATCCTCATCACCATTTTCAAGAACGCTTTGAGGAACCTGGAAAAAATAAAGAATGTCAAGTTCTTATTTTAGATTTGAACTATCAACTAATTTGAATGAACGGAAGAGAAGAAGGATCATTAAGTCACATACAACAGTACAAGTTGGCTCATTGGATGAGTGTCTCACGCTCGACAACCATTCAGAATCGGCATCTGAAATAAGCATAAAAAAACACTATTGCAACAGTTGAGGAAACGAAAAATCAAAGCAAAATAAAAAATGACGAAGCCTTCTTCTAAAAAATGACGAAAAATCAAAGCAAAATAAAAAATGAACTACCAGACATTTAAGTGAGTACAAATATTTAATTTTGAACAAAATTCAACACGATGGTCCTTTAAGAATAGAAATAGTTAAAATTAACTCCTTAACTTGCAACTGAGGTCAGATACATTTGACCAGGTACAAATATGTTCCAACTTGCAGAAACTCAAAATCACACACAACGAAGTCCTGAAGCCACATCTTAGGTTTTGACAAGTCCGAAAATAGTGCTCCTCTCTTCTTGCACATATAAATGACACTGACCAGAAATAAGATAATCGCTTCTACAGCTCAAAACCACATTATCTAAGATATAAAATTAAAATAGAAAATATATGGTTGAAACCTACGTTGCATTGTCAGAAAATTAACAATCCTGAAACATGTCCTACTGACCCCTTTCTGTAATGTACAACTCCACTGTTACTTCAGGAAGGATCAGATCAAAAAGAGACAATCAATGCTTACAGTGACATACCTTTATGCACCTGCACCCCAGGTCCCTGTTCATGTGCGGTCTTTACACGTTGATGCTGTACGAAGTTGAAGAACACATTTTCAAACATCAGAACAAATTGGCATTGTATACGGATAAGCACAAACTCTTATATGGATAAGCACAACCTCTAATTAAATAAATTAAATAATTCAATGGGCTTACTTCCGCAGGGACTGGGAGGTGTTTAACATGTGGATCTAGAAAGGCGGCTCTTTTTGGAGGTTTAGATCTCATCGAAGAGCACTGTTTGTACATGTCATCCTGTGATTTATTAACTTCCTCACTCCATTTCGCTTCAAGAACTTTCCAACTAGTACTGAAAATGTTGCATAACATCTTTGCCATGATGTGAACATCATTACTTGGAGGATTATATTGCATAGCATTAGTAAAAGTGAGCTTTACATCATCGAGGAACTGAGAGGCCTTAGTGTATCTCTTGCATTCTAATTTCTGTTTTATTGTGCCTAAGTCCATGGGCTTCTTAATAATAGAGAAATAATCAGGAATATTCAACTTCACTGGATCCACAGGTTGGTTAAATACCCAGCCAAATTTATGAGTCATCAGTTTCCTCAAAATTCCGGCACACTGCTTTGTTCTATTAGCATCTAATATTTCAAAGCCGTGGATATGCTCTTGGCCAAACTTTCCCATGCTGGTAGATCTTTTAGTCCCAATCACACAATAACGTTCAGACTTCTTGAGAACAAGATCTTGAACAGTGTCTGGATTATTAGTATTCAGGTAATTTTCACCATCCATGTCAACTTTGTCCGTATTATGAGTACTCAGGTGTTTTCCACTGTCCATGCCAACTTTCCTTTTCTTACTTAATGAAGCCGGATGCTTATAATTAGTATTACTTGAAAACTGCTGCCTTCCAGAATCTGAAAAAGTGTGGCTAACCAAACTCGTTTTCTGAGAATTATCATTTCCTGCTATTGTTGGATGACTCTTGGTTGTGATTCGTAGCCTACAAATCAGCTTTTTCTTCTCCCCATGATCGCCATCATCATTCGCAGGTTTTACACAATCAAGTTCAGTCTTTAACTTCTTGTTGAGTAGCACCTTTTCAGTGACTGTCATGGTTGATTGATTAAAATACTGAAGAGCAGAACTTTCAGTATTTATCAACTTGTGGTCAGGTATCATGCTCTCGAGCCAAAACCTGTCCAATCAACAGAACAGTTTCAGTTATTAGAGTCTGAGGCTAATGCCCATGAAATACCCATTTATTGTCTCATTATACCAAAGAAATATTGTCTCATTAATAATTATATACATCTTTTGAATCAAATGACTTAGCTCGATGACATTCACTCTTCCATGAACAAAGCTGGTGTTCCAGGTGTGCTTAACTTAGCTACTTTGATTCTAATTCTAATATTTATTAATCGCCAATCAACATTAATAATCATATGTTCGATATGATTGATATGCGAAATACAAAGATCATAGATGATCTACGTGTCATCTAAGTGTCCATTTGTAATTTACTTAATGGTATAAGAAATTGGATTAAAACCATTTCTAATATCTACAAGTCAACAATCAGCATTAACATCGATATGTTTGATATGACCGTTATGCCAATATATGGGGTATAAATAATCGATATGTATGATATAAGTGTATATTTGCATGTTATTTATTATTTTCATATCTTGGATGATCTTAATTTTTGATAAAAATAGAAAAAATGGTTTTTGAGCCATTTCTGACATTTCCACCGACATCATCGATATATGGGTGATATATCCCAATATATCGATGATATATCCTGATATATCCTTTTCCGGACAAACCGATACGATATCGATATTTCGTGCCTTGGTTGAGAGTTGTAAACATGTTACACAATTAACAAACTTTGGATGGGGTGCTAAATTGAATGGTCATCGATTGGCTTCTTTAAAACAATAAATCATGGCCTTAAAAGTAAATGAGTGCCAGATTACCATCTCTATGCCTCCTTTTCTTTCTATTTAGTTGTTCAGCTAGATACAAAATATTTGTATGATTCTTCTTTCACGACTCCCCCCTTTTATACAAACATTAAACTATATGTCATCAAAATTTGTTTCCTTCAAATCAGCTCATTTATGTTCCCTCCACTTGCTTCCCCTACGACCCTAAACCATCCCGCCAAACGTACGTAACATAAATTCAGCTTTCTTGAACAAGAGTTGTTTAAGATTTGGTTCAAAAAAAGAATAGTTTAAGATTCTTCTTCTTCTTGGCAGGTATTCTAATAAGGTGAGACTAGCACTACCGGGAAAGCAATTGATTTACTTCACCTCAAAGGGTTCTGTGCTTGGAAAAAAAGCGGCGGATGGACTCCTAGAACACCTTAGATAACACTTCACAGACTCCCGATAAAGGCAACTTATTAATACTAGCCAACAAACTCCAATTCACCAACTCTCAATTCCAATCTGCTATGGATGATACAGGTGTTTTTCATTTCGATGAATTTGGACTTGACACACCCGCAGAACATACATTATTGTCCGGATAAAGAATCTCTTCGGAACACGAATCTCGTGGGTTTCCTCTATGCCCTCGAACCACGGGCTCTAAGAAAGATCCACGGACCAAAATCAAGCCATTCATGTTCAAATAACGAACATATGTAATGTTCTTATGATGAAAAAACTTAAAACAAGACGTCGGGAATCTATGTTAAGCACTTCATAATATATTCCCCTAAAGAAAAAAAGCTGAAGGCCTCAAATTTTCTTTCTTAAGGCAACGCACCACATTCATCGCACGATCTTCGATCCATCCGACCACCATCATCAAGATCGGCAACCCCAAAACACGTCGGATTCCACCCAGATTATCATGCAACCAACAAAATCCCTGGATCGAAGAACACAAAACCCTAGATCCTAACCCCATTCCACAAAATTCCGCATCGACAGATTAACCCTAAATAACGAAATAAAGTTGCGGAATCACAACAACAAAGGAAAAAGGAGCATCGAGATCGAACTCACCCTATGATCTTTCCGCGACCTCCTCTCCTTGCGTACGAAAGGACGGCGCTAAGATCGAGAAGGCGATAGGGGATTCTCCCACTCGATTTTTGTGCGGCTTCTCCCTCGGCGTAGACACAGCAACGGGGGAAGGAGAGACGGGGGGACGATTTAGGGCACGCGCGGCCACCACCGCCAGTGGCCCGAGACTGGCGGCGGCGGGTGCGGGGGAAAGACGGGACGCGAGATTTTGTCGGTCTGTGGATCCGATTCGCGTGGGCTGGTGGCCCTAGGGTATTAGGAAATTCAGATATTCGATAAGTATGATTGTATAAATTTTGGAGTAATTGGCATTTACGGTTGTCAGAAAATTCTCGAGGTTCCACATTCGTTCAGAATCGGCTCGTTAAAAATTCAATTCGGATTCGATTCAAAAATAAATAAATCAAACCTGAATACAAGTTTGGGCTCGATTAAATAAATGAACCGAACCTCAAAAATATAGGTTCGTTCAGGTTCGGTTCGTTAAAAGTTTGATTATATACACACATACATACATAAAAGTATGTATACTTATATATTGTATATATAAGGAAAAATACATTCTATATTAACATAAGGGCTATTCACTAGTTTTCTCAAACTCATCTAGTGATTCACTGCCTGAGTCTTTGTTCCCTATTCGTGAAATCCCACAAAACCCTCCCTGGAGCTGCGGTTTTTCCCTTTGAACAAAAATGTTTGCACAATATTTATTCTTAAACGAACCTTTAACGAAGCAAACCGAACCTTTACAAACCTTACCCGAGCCAAACCGAACCTGATTACAGTTTTTATTTTATCGAGCCGAACCGAACCCGAGAATGAAAGTATGTTAAACGAACCGAACTGAACCTGGGTTAGTTCGCTCAGGTTCGGCTCGTTTGCACCCCTACTGGTATTTATTTCATCCAAATAGATAATCCACAACAAATTGTGTATAAGTAGAGTATTGGTTAAATAAAGTATATTTACTTCAACTATACTCATAAAAACCATAATTTGTCTCATCAAGTAAAAGAATAAAAAAGATAAGATTATAATTTGTTAGTTAATTACCTTACATGAAATTTATAGGGATTTTTTGGAAAATTTTGCTCCATGTTATAATTGTAAGCTTGAAGGTATGCATTACATTGACATAGTGTGTGTATATAGGGAGACACTCGATCGAGATGGAGCCCCTTCCAAAAGAAGCCTATATTTCTCAATCATATAGGTAAACCCTCTCGCAATGGGGAAAAATTGTGAAAATTATGTTAAAAATATGTGATTGTGCAATTAATCCAAAGTTCATCTCTTCTTAGATTGCATTCCCAATTCCCAAATACTATTTAGTCTTTTCTTCTTCTCCTAATCTTGTTTTTCTCTTCTCCTAAACCTCAGTTTATAATTCTATTCTTCCCGATTTAATCTTTGAGTTATGTTTGCCATCCCATTTTTCTAATCCTTAGAATCGTTCTTTAACTTTTGATTATTTTTAGTATTTTGAGTTTCATGTCTTTCAATAAGTTCTGTAAAGCAATTGCAATAAGATCCTTGCTCATTTTTTAACGTGATGATTGTTCTCTTTGAGTTACGAAGGATTGTGATTTTTGCAAGAGTTAAAACGTCATTTATGTTTAGAGATGGAACTTAACCGAAATCAAGTCGAGATCCGAGATGGACTTAAGTATTCTTGGTATGAACCTTTATTGATTTTCGATTCAAACGACCCTCCATCCAGAACATGTCGATTACACCAATTCTAAAACGTTTAAAAATACATGTTCTAGATGGAGGGCATATAAGTGTCTATTTATGAGGAAATTGGAATGACTTGTTAGAGGGATTAATATTAAATATATATGACGGTATTTTCCAAATAAAAAATAAAAAATTTTGTTGGAAAATAAGGCGGGAGTAGCCCCATTAAACTCAATTACAAATATATATACCCAATCATAATGGTGTACAATCCACACATACACCCGATTATTATGTGCTACAACATACAAGGACATGATAGGTATGTATTTGACTTCTAAAGGCCCTCCATATGCATGACATGCCATTTTGTTGTGATACGATCAAATTGCCTATTAATGATAGTCCTACCATGAAGATGCCAAGTGGGTTAAGATGGTTCTTCAACTCTTCTGGGACCAAAGCTGCTATCAACAACATATGAAGTCATTGATGGATTAAGAAAAGAGCCGACACAATTAATAACAAAATCTATCATTGGAGAGATTTGTTTGATGGATTATCTTGCTTTAGGGTTCGGAAAGGAGCATTGTTGTGTTTGGATTGACAAGAGTTGCAGAAGAAAGCTTATGAGAGTTGTTGACACACTCATGTTGTTTCTTGAAACTCCATATGAACTACAGATTGAAGATGATATAATAGTATTGCAGTGAAAGAATCTGACATGGATTAGAACATAAGTACAGAAAACTCAGAGCATATAGAAAAATATTTGCATAATAGAAACATAGGTGAGAAAATAAATTACTAATATTATAATAAAACCTATGATGAATAATAAAAAGTATTTTGAGAAGGACGACCAGGAGATTTTTGTATATTAAATAAATGATTGCTATGTTCCTCGAGAGTATTTGGGGGTGTTGCATTAACATGAGCTCATACAAAGATATGATTTTTTTAGTCCAATTTGAATTTGTCATGACGACATCCTGATAGCTTCTCATCTCCAAATTTCCATCACCTCACACTCTTCATCTCAAATACCTCTATGTCGTAGATTTTGGCGTTGTAAGCTATCATGATGCTGCAACCGCTCCTTATATAGAAGAATTTCCTTAGTGATTTACAAGCTGCAGATTTCTGGAAATTAATGCATACACATTCAACGAAGAGCCATAGAACAATCGTACAATTTACTTAAACAGGTATCTACATTTGTTATGCATTTCATTTCTGATTATTCGGCTCGTCCAAATGTTACTGATTTTTACGCCATGACCCTCAATCTCTTGTCTAGTTACACCATAACTCCAATAACCTCTATAATAACATTACATGGATTCTTGTTTAGTTACGAAGATTATAGAGGTGCTAGTGTGACTCGGTAAGATATTGGAGATGATGGCATACAAAATCAAACTTTACTTGCTGCATAAATCCAAAAAGAACTTCAACGAATTTGTAGGTCGAATCGAAGATGTCATATACACATTGCTTTCGGATCTAAGATATCCAAGAAGTCTTTGGTATGAGGCTGAAATTAGTGATTTCAGTACAATCCCCATTGGGAAGCTCTGCTTTGTTAAGGCAATGCTATGGCATTGGCAACCAACGAGGTCAATGTGGTCGACAACCAGTGTTGGTGGTCACCCCATACACAACCAGAGGCACGCAACAGTGCACACGTCGAGCGACAGGAAAAGTTGACCGAACATATGGAACTAATTACAACAACCACTCTCGGTAAGCCCGCATCCACCTCCTCTCATCGCCGTCGCTGGACACCCAGTTCACATGACTCTTCGAGCGCATTTCAAGCCGAGCTCCAAAGAGAACCCACAGAACAATGAAGAAAAGAAAGATATGGAAAAAGTTCCCTATACATCAGTTACCAATAGTCTCATGTATGCCATGGTTTGTACGAAGCCATATATTGCTCGTGCTATTGGAGTTGTTAGTATGTTCATCTCAAATGCAGGGAATCATCATTGGGAAGTAGTTAAGTGGATCTTGAGATAACTTCGAGGTACTGGCATCTACTCTCTTCGTTTCTTAGTAGAGAAGCCTATTATTATTGGTTATATGGACTCAAAAAGGCATGTGACGTTAATGGAAGAAGATCCATATTAGGTTACATGATTTCATTGGCATGTGGTGCGGCTTCTTGGCAGTCTCGACTCTAGAAGTGTGTTGCTTTATCCACTACAAAAGGTCGAATTTATTGCAGCTACAGAGGCATGTAAGGAGTTATTGTGGATGAAGAAGTTCATGCATGAAATTGGCTTTGGTCAGGAGAAGTATGTGCTTTATTATAACAATCAGGGTGCCATTCACCTCGACAAGAACTCCACTTTTCATGCGAGGTCAAAGCACATAGATGGGAGGTATCATCGGACAAGAAAAATGGCTATATTTTTAAATATAATAACTTGGTGCTTGTTTAATTAATTAAGAATATTTTAATAATTATTAAAAAAAGTCCTTTAAAGATAGGCATATTTATTATATATTGCTAACACGTCCCTTTCATTCTGGAATTATGGTATTTTCACCCGCGACAAATTGGTCTTTTTACGTATCACACCCTACCGGATATCCCAAAACCCCCACCCACTCCACTCCCGATGTCCCTCCGCTTCCCCTCGTCCCTCCCCACCTCAATCCACCACCACCACCTTCCCCGCTGCCACCGCCTCCTCTTCGCCTCCAACTCCACAACCACCACGACCACGACCACCACCACCACCACCACCCCGCCTCCTTCAACGGAGCCCACACTTCCCTCCTCACCTCCTCCCACCACCAGCTGGTGGCGGTGGAGGCGCGCCCTCGGCCAACGCCTCAACGCTGCTGGCGTCCTGTGGTTCGCCAACGTAGCCTCTAAGGATCCCCACCTCGCCCTCCCCCACGTTTCCGTCCCGGACATCCGCCACGTCGACTGGGACGCCCTCGCACGCGCCGGCTTCCGCGGCGTCGTGTTCGACAAGGACAACACCCTCACGGCCCCGTACTCTCTCTCGATTTGGCCGCCGATCGTGGAATCACTTGACCGATGCAGGGCGGCGTTCCCCGAGAGGATTGCGATCTTAAGCAACTCGGCCGGTATGGTCTCCGACCGTTTGATTTAGGTCTGGGAGCGGATTGAACCGTTTTTCTGTTCGTTGATTTGGTGGATTAGGTTTGTATGAGTATGATCCGGATGGGTTGCACGCGAGGGCGGTGGAGGAGGCGATAGAAGGCGTTCATGTGATTAGACATGGCAAGTATAACTGTCTTTTGCCTTCTCTTTTGGTTTTATTTTGCAATTGCTTGAATCCAGAAAGTTGGAGTCTAATGCTAGACAATGATTATCATTTATCCGTTATTCCCACTATCCAGCCCAGTATAACTGTTTACTATATCCTACAGTGAATATCATTCATCTCTTATATTCCTCAAAGCAACTAAATGCATAGAATTTTTAATTTTCCCCTAGATACAAATTTTACCAACCAACAAAGAATAAACCACTGTTATTCCTTTCCTTGTACACCTTGTCCCAAAGTAGATGGTCGTCAATAGTCTACAAAGTCTGGAAATAGTCAACCTTGTAAGTTTGGATAAAATTTCCATCCACTAACATGGCCTTTAAGCAAACATGAGATACACTGTGATTGAAGTGGAGAAGAGTTTTAAGTGTATATCTTCGATAAAATAGATACATCAAGCATAAAAAGTAAATATCATACCCATGTAATGAGACCTACAGTGCTTCTCACCTGTGAGTTTACGGAGTTAACTATAAACATATGCAGATAATGTATCTAACTGAGATGAAGATGCTTCACTCAATTGAGTTTACCTTGACAGCTCCAAGAAAAGGACGGTGTGGCATGTATAAAATACGAAACGTTGGAACCTCATATAAGATCCATTGGTCATGCGTTTTTCTAGAAAAAGTGCATTGATTATGTGTAGAGAAGGCCACCTAGTTACAGTGTTTTTGTTTGAAAGTGTGAGATGCTAAAGAAGAGCCTTGTAAGAGGAGACATGAAAGATCCAATAAAAGTTGGAAGGAAACTATTGGGATGGATACAAGGCCTTAAATGTCGGTTTCGGTCACCATTTCGGTATCGACCAAAATAGAATTTCGATGGAATTTTGACCGGAATTTCGGTCCATTTCGGTCATTTTTTGTACTAGGATCCCCATATTTCGGTCATTTCAGTCGTTTCGGTCGAATTTCGATTTCGATTGGATATCGATATTCAACAGAATTTCGACTGAATTTCGCTGAAATTTGAGGCCGTGGATGGATATGACTTTCTGCATCTAAGCGTGGATATGATCTAAACCAGATTTGTTTGTAAATAATGAGGCAGTGTAGCTGTCCCTACTTAATCCTGGAAAAGCCTTGGTTGGTGTATACGACAATTGACGAGGATACTTAAATTTTGACATCATGGACGGGGCATTTGAATATGAGAACAGAAGTAATAGCTAATACTGTCATTAAACTATTGAAAGTTGATGAGAGTGCCTTAATTTCGGCTGAAGTATGCTAACTGCATCTTCCCAGAATTTAATATCATACTAATCATAAAATGTGTGTTGGTAGGCATTTCTTTAGGTACACGAGGTGAGACAACATATTTTTAGTTATCTTTGGCAGGAAAAAACCAAATACATGTTGGAATAGAACTATCAACAAAGATACAGTTTGTATGGATATAAGCCTGGGGATGAACCAAATTATATCTGTTGAAAGCAAAGATACCATGTAGCTGGCCCCACTCAAAGTGGGAAAGGCATTGAGTTATTGTTGTTGCTGAGGAACATTTTGATATTGCTTATTCTCAGGTATGTGTTTGTATAAATGTTAGAGCTTTGAAATTTGCAGCAACCAAGAAGCCATCAGGAAGCGCCGAAGAAATAGAGAACTATTTTGGTTGTACCGGATCACACCTTATTATGGTAACATCTAATATATTAAGCACATGCTGACTTCATAAATCAAATCCTGCTTATTTAGAATTTATTAATTCCAGGTAGGAGACCGATATTTTACTGATGTTGTATATGGCAACCGAAATGGTTTCTTGACGATTTTAACAGAACCTTTGAGCATTTCTGAGGAACCTTTCATTGTCCAACAGGTAACGTCAATGCATTACTTAACATGTATTTGTAGATGCTAGTAGTTTTGGAAGTGTTCATGTTCATCTATGACCTTTGCAGATGATGGCTATGAGCTTGAAAGTTTGTCTTTCTGCATGACTTCTTTATGTTATGATCACCATGCCGATCTTTATATTTATGAATATAACAACTTTTTTGCTTCTTTCTTGTCACCATGACGATCTTCACTTTTACGATACAACCACTTTTTGTGTTTGTGCCTATAGAAGGTCTAGGTAATTGCCATTCTTTTGGGTCTAGATAATAGAAACTGCTATCCCACATTGCATTCTTCTTTTACAACATCAACGTGTTTATTATTCGTAAACATAGACTTTGCTTGACCTCAAGGTGTGCATCTTAAAAATGGCTATTTTTGTTGGGCTTTATGTGGTCCTCGTTAATATCCTAGAGAACTAGCTATGTAAGTCATGTAATATCCTATGAACATCTTGAATGCTTGAGAACGGAGTATATATGTCTCTGCACTTTTGTTTGATAGCAGCTGCCAGAGTCGAGGCCCGAGGGGCCATCAGCCCTGATCCGTCTTGATTGGTGTTGCACAATGATGGCCCTGCTCAGGCATGTGCAACCCCGAGGCCCATAGGGGGATGGGGTGCTGAACTGATTTGTCATTACCATTTTTTGGATACTGTTTTTTAGAGGGAGGAGTGTCTCATCCAACAGGAGACACATTGCAGTTATTTGTGAAAGTGGAATAATGGAGAGGATGGTATCAGACAAGCTTTTGTAATGAACTGAGTTAATGAGATGTAGATTACACCTGAAATCATGTTTGGATGATCTTTTGTATGATCAGTATAGACAACTAAGTTTGAAATCTTAAAATTGTTCCTGCACACATCTCTTGGGCCTGTTTGGTTTACACGGTCTCCAACTGTCCCAAGGTAGGCCAACTGCTCAAATCTAAGTCCATTTATGCAGAGGCCATGTTTTTAATGGATGTCGTATGGAGGTGTCCATCTGGCAAGAGTGGATAGAGTAAAATACATAAAAACTGTGGTCACTTCGACAAATACTGATGGTTTGGAAGAATCGTGATTGATATAAGCCACACATGGATGCAGCCTTGTAATTTTTATGTGATAGCGGAGAAGTCAGGAAAATATTTCTCTTCATTTCCAGTATCATTCAGGGCTTACTTTGCGTCTGTCCTTCAGTCGGAAATTCTTATCGTACAGTAAGTGGGATACGTTTCGCTCTGCAGAATGAGTCTCGAGTCTCTTGACTTGTTTGCTTGGCCATTGAATCATCGAAAGATCTCAAGGAATATTGAGTTCTCTGGTTTGTTGACTTAGAACGGGTTCATCTACCTGGAGGATCAGCACTTTCTGCCTTGTTCACAAACTATGCTGTTCATTCCTATGATGCAGTTTCATGAAATGATCGTGCAAAGCTAATTTTAGAAATGGGGATAATGCAACCAAGATTAAGATTACGGTTTTACATTGTGATTCCCCTGTTTTCTTTTGCAGATTCGAAAATGGGAAGGCTACCTTGTCAGTTCCTGGCATCAGAAGGGGATAAAACCTACCAAACACACTCTATTAGAGGACCCTCAAAATTGCGTGATCCCTCCAACTTCGTAGAAACTACTTGAACACCATCGAAAGAGTGCTTACGAATTCAATCCTTCATAAACAGATTCGAAATAAGAATCAAGTTGAGATGAATCTCGACAATCAACGGTTTGTGAGCCAGTGCTGGAATCGCATCTCAACCTGGTATTCTCATGGAGGGAATGGTGAATGGTAATCATCACACATTTGGCACAAGCGAGATTTATTCAATGCCTTTTGGAAGTAGGAGCATTCGGCATTCTCATCATCTAAAGTTGCGGTTCCTGTAAACTTTGTTGCCCTTCTTATGTAAAGGAAATTATGTTGAAATGCAAATTGTTCTTAGATTCTTTTGCAGATTTCAGATTTTTTAATAGTTTATTTGAATTCGATTGTTTAGACCGATCTTTAATAACGAGTATAGCTAAATCACGTTCTGATAGCATGGTATTAGATTATATGTGCGCGACCTGAAATATTCAGGTCTTATGTCTGTGGCAAACAAGTTCGCGGACCCTGATTGTTTCTAAAATTGCTTAAATTGTTTCCGATCAATTGAAATACTGGATTATTTTGGCACAGAAACTATGCCACCGTTATCTTTATGTGACAAAATTAACCCGCGAATTATCATAGCAAGTGTTTCCAAGCGTTACCATATGATACATCATGCTATCGCTGGGTGCACATTTTTTACCATGCAACACTCATCAGTGTTACCATGAGATGGTACGCATTGTTACCATTTGTCATGCATCGGACCAAATGTCGTCGATCGAGGGGAACTGTAGTTGGGAAAAACTACGTTCTTTTGGTAACTTTACAAAATATTGCACAGTCATGAAGTGGAATTTGTGTATGTAACTGTTATACATAAATATCTTTAAGGGTTTTTTACCTGGCAAAATCTATAATTTTTTTAAATTTCCTCTACGACCTTTTGCATAACGTAATTACTCCCATTGATCCTGTAAATTACCTCAAGAACTCTCAGAGGTTTCAAACAGATTAACCGGAGGGTTCATGGAGTAAGAGTTGACAAGTTTACAAGTTAAGGAGGGAATTAGGTTGTTTCAAAAGTTACGGACGTAATTGTCAAAGTTTACAGGGCCTGTCTGGTAAAAATCCCTATCTTTAAATGTCACAGTTAACAACCCTGCAAAAGTGATCCGTTGTATACTTGTATAATATATTCCTGCTGTTAGAGGCAGTAAAAGTTATAAAAAAGTAAAAAAAACTTCACAGTTTACTTAAATTTTCTTCCGCCCATCGTCCACTCTTTCTTTTTTCCTCTTCTTCCTCCTTTATTCTCCTTTGCTCGTTCCTGATGCTCATTCTCTGGATTCTTAATAAATTTGCTAACAACGTTTAGAACATGAGTGATATCTTATCTTAGTTCATACAATGGGACACATAAGACGTCCAAGTACTAGCATAAGGAATGCGTGACATGTGCTCCTCCTCTACATTTTGATAGAGGTAGAACATAAACTAAAAGATGCTATTTGCAATAGATGATGTACTCGGGAGCTATGTTGTGGACATTCTAAATCTTACTAGCATTTCTCAATCTAATTCTTTTGAGAGAAGACCAAATACAGATAGAATAAAGACCACATATGAAAATGAATTGAATTTTTTTAATCAAAATTCATAATGATTTTAAAAATGATAATGAAATATAAATAAGTTGCATTATGACAAAAGGGAGCATCGAGATGACCCGTGCTCTTGATCAGAATTAAAAAGTGAGTATAGGGTTTTGTAGATTTTGTTTGTGCCTATTCCCAAACAGACAAAAGTTTATTAATATCGTTAATAGATTGTATTATATAATACTAATATAATAACACAGGATCATGGCTTATATTATGTTAACCAGCATATAAAACAATATTAGATGTTGTATTTGGATATTCGGATCCGGATCCGGATATTCAATCCATTACCATATCCGTATTTATATCCGTATCCAAAAATTTTTTACAAACCATATCCATATTCAATTGATATTCATATACGAATATCCACATCTGGTAATTTTTCGAAGATAAGCGAATATTAATCGAGTATACATATATATCCATATCCGTTTTCATTCCTATACACAATCTTCTTATATTCTCTCCACGAGATCAACGAGTACTTTTGATCTTCCCTTTGAGAGATCCTGGATGACAACCATTCTCTCTTGTGCTCTTCTACCAAACATCTCCTTGCTTAGGTCAACTACAAGTTCATTAAGATGCTTTGAAGAACAATCAACATCGAAATCCATCAACATCAATGATTTCATCGCATCCAAGGAGCAGATGATCATACTCAACGCATCAATAGCTTAGGGGCGAAATTCGCCAAGGAGGTGCTCGTTTGAGGAACAAGGAGGATTCCCTTCCTTATTTCTCCAATTTCTTATCCCTCCATAGACAGTCACCGTTTTGAGCTCGGAGTCAAGATGATAGATAAGGTTTTCCTCGCTAAGTTACTATCCCTCCATCATCGGTCTCTCCCGTCAAAAAAATTACAAATAACTACCAACTATCTAACAGTCTTATCTAACTTAACTCTCTTATCCCTACTTATCTTCTCTCTCCCATCAAATAAAGAATACCAAATAACTACCACTCATCTCTCATTATTCATCCTTATCCTTTCCCTCCAACCGAATTGAAAACAACATCTCATCTCTCCTTTTCCCTTGTTCCTCTAGCAAACGGCTACTAAGGAAAGTTGTTTCCATGAACACTTTTCATATCCTAACTTCATTTCCATTTATTGTTGGTAATGCAATGTTTATACTCATAGTCTTTCTAAATCTTTCCTGTTATAAAAAATTCTGTATAAATTTCATATATGAATTCAAGATAATTACCTTTAAAAAATTCAAAGAGAATATAGATGGGTACCTATATTTTATTCTTCTGCATGCTCATATTGGTGATGTTATTGCTTAATATGCCTCCACTACCGAAAATACAATGCGTAATCTCAACATTCAATGTATATTCCTGAATTATCTAATTTTTTAGTTATTCAACCATTTCATTTTATCAAGTTCAACATTAGCAAGATTAGTAAACATTTATATATTTCTGTCACTCTAGCCAGAAAGAGAACAAACAAGCTTAGTAGTTAGGCAAACCCCATGTATGCAAGTCATCATACTCTTTCCCGCATGTTGAGTCTCAATACGCCATGGGCCAGAGGGAAAGAGTGACGACTAGATAAATGTCGAAGGGATCAGGTAGGGAAGGAAGCAACTGACAGAGAGGTCTAATGCTAAATGGAAAGCAAGTAGTCCAGTTGAAAGAACAAGTGAACAAAAGCCTGACAAATATTTATTTATGGTTCAATCTGATTTCGATGTGAATTCTGGTGTCATTGTCATGAAATTGACAAAACACGCTCTTTGAGTCTTAGTACAGTCCCTAGTGGCATAGAAAGAGTGATCCTTTTGCCTTTCTTTTTGTTCCTATCAAATACCCTTGACTGATTCAATCTTCATATAATCTTGGATTGATTGGAAGTATTGAGTGTGATAGGAGACATGAAGATTCGGTGTTGCTGCAAACCACCCTCCTCAGTTGGCCGGAGAAGTAGCCCATTCTTCATCTACGCAAAGACGATTCATGTATAATCTGATGATCTGCTTACTATATGATATGTTAATTATCCATTACATTATGGTTAGCTTAGGATAAACTTATCCTATTTGTCCCTTTTGCAGAATTCACATCCTTCCGATCAGGGACATCCTATTAGAGAGCTGAAGCACTAACCGAATTAAAACCCAGCTCACACTGAAAACCAACATTGATAATCCCCTGACCTTGCACATCAAGTGTTAACTTCAAAAGTATTATAACTGAATGCATCTTCTCAAATATGGTTGATTTTTTTTTACAATTCTTCCAGCTAAATAAAAATGCATATACGTGATGGTACCACTTCAGAGACAGCATAATTACCAAAGATGACATCAAACTTCCAAATGAATGGGAATAAGTTGCTTTTTCATCATTTATGCATAAGTGGCAATATCAATGGATTATACATTGACATGGTGTGGAGATAACACAGTAACAATAAGGGATTGCTTTTCAAGTTAATCAGATGTCACGCAGTTGGAGTTGATGACACAGCCCGATCTGCTTCAATCATGGACTTGATGTAGAACTCACCAGCCTTGTAGGATGATCGAACCAATGGACCAGATGCGACATACCGAAATCCCTGCCAAAAAAGGGAACTCAACTTAGCACATCCAAACGAATGCATCCAAACTGCAAGGAATGAAGTTTCGCAAGGAGAACACATATACCCCTTGCCTAATACCAAATATGATCGAGGAAAACAGTTCAGCTTGTTGAGTTTGAACTCGATCAGATTCGATGCAAATGCTGAAGCACAAGTTCGCATGTGCTTATCATGAACTTCGATATTCTGCTCCGTCTTTCTTGCGAAGCAAATGCTAACTTGCATTACAGATTTTCTTTTTCTTAGAGGGTGATGTTTTTTTTTCTTCTGTAGGTTTCAGATGGTTATCCACAAAGTGCCAAGCTTAATATCACTTTAAGAAGTTTATATATCACAAATTACTGAAGGTTACAAATTCCTTTACCCTATAAAAGAAAACTCCCTTCAGAGACACTATCTACATAGTGTCTCTTGCCCACTTCCAAACAGACTGCTAAAACAAAACTTTCATTCCTACTTTCATTCCTCTTGGATATATAAGCTGATACAGAGATCCTAACATATGGTGACACCTTCTCGCACTTTAAGTAGGGTCGGCTACATGGATTCTTGCTCAAATCCATGTTCAAAGATCCGGCTATTTTTTATACTGACTGTCAGCTACATAACGGAACCCCCACAGGGAGGGATTTGAACCCAGATCTTCTGGGTAGTAGGCACACTGAACTACCACCAGACCGTCGACTACCTAATGCAAACCCTGCAAGAGTGGGATTTGAACCCTAGTCTTTTGTGTGGTAGACACACTGTACTACCACTAGACCATTAAGCAAGAAGTTACAGAGCTCCTAACAGATCCAACACTAAATTACCTGACAGGTATGAGAAGTCTGCGATCATACATGCGCGTGCAGCATGCTACTTTCCTCGTTTGCTTTTACCAAACGTCCGAATACTCAGTAGGAGAATTTTTTAAGTCTTGACTACAAAGTCATTACGCACTTCTACTTTTGCTCATCATCATATTAGATTATATTATATTACTGCTTTCAATAAATTCAGGTTAGTAAGTTGAATGATACTATATTATATCATGCAAGAGAAATACATACACTGAGAAAAAAATTAGTTGTGAATAACAATGAAGGGAAGCAATTCAAAGGCAAGAAATGTAATGCAAAGAATAAGAGTTACTATAGGAAATTACCATGTCCATACCAATGGCACGGTATTTCTCAAAAGCTTCTGGTGTAACATACTCAGATACTGGCATATGACGCTTTGACGGCCTCATATACTGACCAAAAGTCATAACATCAACACCTGCAGCCCTGACTTTCTCCATAGTGCTCAACACTTGATCTGGTGTTTCTCCACACCCCAGCATGATCGATGTCTTTGTTAGTGTGCCAGCTGGAGCGAACTCCTTTGCCATTTTTAGAACATCAATTGATTGCTTGAAGTTGGCACGATGATCACGGACCGCGCTCTGCAACTCCTCAACAGTCTCAATATTGTGCGCAAAAACATCCAGACCTGACTTAGAAACTTTCTCCACACATTCAGAGTCCCCGCGAAAATCAGGAACTGCAATGACCATAAAGGCAAAAATAAGCACACGTGTAAAAAAAGGTTTCAACAAATATATCTCCCCAAAACTAAAAACCATCAACTTCACCACATGCACATATCCACTGCATATAAGACAAGCAATGCTAAAATCTACTGACTCCTGCCTACCAGTGAGGTGATCGTCGAGAACCATCCTACTACATTTTTTCTGAAAGCATGCTATATTTTCCATTTTTTGACAATTGAACCAGGACAAAACATTGTTTCCTATCACGGATGATGGACGACAAAGATAAAGCGAAAAAATGGCGGACTTGTTAAACCATTTGCAGCAAATTGCTATGGTTTACTAAAAAAATCATTTGTTGCTAAAGTATATGTTCCCAATGTAGCTATCCTGGCTCCCAAGTCATGACGGATGTCACTTATACTGAAAAATATATTCAACAGACTGCCCGCTGAATCCTGGTGGGAAATTGCCATAATGTTATCAAAGCTGTGTATTACTACGTTAGCCAAGTAACATATATTCTTCTCAGTTTCCCACACTATATAGTACTATTACAAGAACATTCAGTCATTAAATCTCACAGGTTTTCTTCTCAACTTTCAAAAGTGTTTACATGAGACAATGGAAAAAACCACCTAGAAAACGTCTTCTCATACAACGTCATCCAATTTCTTCTCCCTTCTTTCAACTCTACCAAATGCTCACGCCTCAAATTGAGGGATAATGGAAGACGAAACCACCTAAAAAAACCATCAAAATAGTCAATTCTAACCATGGTATGAAGATCTTTCGTGTTCATGACTTCATATTTATCATTAATCATGTCCAACTATTTTGGTAAACTCTTACCATTTCACTCTTAATTATTGCATTCATAAATATCAAATACAACACTACTTGTAAACTTAACAAGCTTTATAATGTATCAAACAAAACAAAATGGATAGGATTCAAAGTTTCTCGTTCTATCACATATTTTATGTTAGATACATAACACAAATTTTTTTGACATATACTTAATTATATCTTTATGTACAACATTATTTCAAAGACAAATATGTATTGTTTAATTATTTCGTAACATTTATAGACAATGAATCCATCTTTGATTGGATGATAAATGTTGTAAAGAGATATGAAGTTGTTATATCTTCTCTTTTGGTATTCTTACCTCTACTATTTCATCATATCTTATAATGTTAAGCATAATATGTGGGGCAGCAAACATATAACTACATTGATATATATTAGAGTATGCATCACATGCAGAGCTGGGTAAATAAATCCTTCCAGGGTCCAATTACCACATCCACATGTTTAGTCTCACATCTACTGTTAGTGGGACTCCAGTCTGTTTGTGGGGCTATACAAGAAGCCCCACACCAATCGTATCAGTTGAGAGGGAAAATGAATAGAAGAATCAACCCTTAGTGGCATTCTCCCGTGGTTTCATCTCGCTCCTTATGGACCTGGTATAAACACTGTTCGAACCCACATCATTTCTTTGCTTGCTTGGGCCATAACCCTATACTCAGATTCAACACTTGATCTAGCCACCACCGTTTGTTTTTTGCTTTTCCAAGAAACAAGAGAACTACCAACAAACAAAACGAAGCCTGAAGTAGAATCCATATCCTTAATATACCCTGCATAGTCTGCATCAACACATGTAGACAGAGAAAGAATTGCTCCTTTTCTGAATAGTAATCCTGCACTAGGAGAAGATTTTAGATATCTCAAAATCATGTATATAACATCCATATGAACTTGTCAGGGTTGCTCCATGAACTGACCCACCCGACTCACTGCAAATGAGATATCAGATCTAGTAATAGTAATATAGAGGAGCTTTCCCACCATCTCTGTATATCTCCTTCTGTCGACCTCATCTGTATCATCATCGTATAACTTCATGCTAAGATCCATAGGAGTAGTAGATGGTCGACACCCAATCATGCCTGTCTCAACAAGCATGTCTGTCACATACTTCCTTTGGGTCATCACAATACCCTGCACATTCCTAGCAAATTCCAACCTTAAGAAATACCTTAGGGTGTGTTTGGTATATGGGTTAGGGCGGGTTAAACTGGTAGAGGGTAACACGTTTTTGTGTTTTGGTATTTGGATAGAGGATTAAACTGGGGATGAGTTAGAAGTGGGTTTGTTGTGATATGATTGTATTGAAGTTTGAAAAAGTGAGTAGTTATTGTGATGTGATTGTATTGAAGTTTGAAAAGTGAGTAGAAGTGGAGTAGTTTATAATTTTTATATGATATGATGGTATAATATATTATTTTTTATGAAATTGATGATGTAGATTTGATTTATTTAACTTTTTAAAAAAGAGAAATGTGGGAACCACATTAGAGAGAGAGAGGGAGTGGGTTGGGGGGGGGGGGGGGTACCGAACGGGGTCTTAGGGTACCAAGATCCTTGGTAACAAACTGACGACCCATAAATTCTTTTACCATCTTGAACCCCTACACATCATCTCCTGTGACATATATATCAACAACATAGACCATAACGACAACTGTACCTCTAGATGTTTTCTGCACAAAGAGTGAATGGTCTGCGTTTGACCTCTTGAACCCCTACCTTCCAGTCAAATCCGAGAGCTTCTGAAACCACTCCTTTGGATTTTGCTTAAGACCATACATTACCTTATGGAGTCTACAAACCTGTTAACACTCCCCCCTTAGCAGCAAACCCCGGAGGATGCTGCATGTAAACTTCTTCCTGTAGATTTCCATACAAAAATGTATTTTTTACATCTAACTGAAACAAAGGCCAATCGTATACCACTACTACTGAAAGTAGGCACGCAGAGTAGAGTGACGAGCAACTGGAGAGAACAAGTAATCCACGCCGTAGGTCTGAGTAAATCCTTGTACCGCTAATTTTGCCTTGTAGCGATCAAGGCTCCCACCTGCATGATGTTTAACAGTAAACACCCATTCGCAGCTGACAACAGACGCTCCAGGAGGAGTAGACACCAAATTCCAGTTACCACGTGATTGCAAAGCAGCCATTTCTTCCTCCATAGCCAGTCGCCAATGACCATCCTTCAAGGCCTCCTGATAATTTCGTGGAATGTCCACGACAGATAGAGCCACTGCAAGTCTATGAATTCTCCTATGAGACGACGAAAGGAGACCTGAGAGGTAAAAGGGTAGGAAGCACAAGATCGCTTGTACTTCCGAACTTCAATGGGTATATCCAGGTCATTGGGAACCTCCTCCATATGTGGGCTATCCTCCTGCAATGATTCCTGCACAGGTATATATCCAAACCCATCGTTAGAAATCATGTTATCAGAACACACCTTGGACATACTGGAAGATGGGCAATGACCATGAACAAAAGCAGTTCGACGGGTATAGAATTTCAGTAACGGTAGAACAATGTGTACATGCGACTGGGTAATAGGAAGTGGTGGAGGAGGTGGTGGAACCACATGCACAAGAGGAGGAGGTGACTGACTCATACGAGGATGTGGCATGTAAACCTCATCATCTGTGTCTGATGAAGCCAACCTGTCACATGTAGGAGAGAAATACATCATAGACTCAAAAAAGTGATATCAACACTGATATAGTATATCCTACGCAATGGATCATAATACCGGTATCCCCTGGGTCATGGAGTACCCAACAAACACACATTTAACAACTTTAGGAGAGAGCTTGTCAAGATCTGGAATCAGCTGGTGAACAAAAACCACAAAGCCAAACACACGAGTAAGTGAGAACTTCTTAGGAAAAGCTACGGAGAAAGGGATTTTCTCACCCAAGATAGACAATGGCATGCAATTCACCAAATACCATGTCGTAAGAATTGCATCAACCAAAAACGAATGTGGGGCACGACTCTGAATGAGAAGATTCCGAGTGACATCAAGTAGATGACGATGCTTTCTCTCTGCAACACCATTCTGTTGAGAAGTATAAGTACAAGATGTTTGATGAATAATTCCACGTGATGAAAGATAATTAGATAGAGCACGAGTACAAAATTCCATAGCATTATCAGTTCTCACAAATTTCACAGAGATAGAGAAAATATTCTGCACTTTGTTGATAAAAGTTTTGATTACATCCCCTGCTTCAGATTTATTTTCAATAAAAACACCCATGACAAACGAAAAAAATAATCTACAGCAACAAGATAAAACCGGTGTCTCTGGTGGTCAGGAACACGACTCAGAACCTAAATATCAATATGAAATAACTGAAAACGGGAGCTACTGCTCCGACTCTGACGACTAGGAAAAGCAGACTGATGATGCTTTCCCAACTGACACACCTCGCACTGGAAGGAAGAACCCGGTGAAATCCACGGCAACATATGGCACATCTTCTAGAGAGGGAGGTGACCAAAGCATAGGTGCTGGGTATAAGGAGAAACTGATCATGTTGCATAAGAAGATACCCTAACATAAGGAGTTCGGACCAAGCGATAAAGACCACCCTGCTTTCAGCCACACCCAATCACTCTGCCCGTAATAACGTCCTAAAAACGAGAAATGATGGGTTAAAAGTAGCTATATAGTGCAAATCCTTTGTGATCTGACTAATGGATAACAAATTCATAGAGAAATCAGGAGCATGCAACACATTCTACAGACGTATCGAAGGCGTCAAACAAATCTCCCCCTGTCCGGTGATTAGGGAATGATTCCCATATGCAATAACAACTCTCCCTGGTGGAACCTGTCTATATGTTGTAAGCTGATCTCTGTCCCCGCATAAATGGTGTGTTGCCCCAAAATCCATAATCCATTCAGTAATCTCAGATCCATGACAAGATGTAAAAGCAAAAGTACTACCTGAGGTACTAACCTAGCAGATGTACTGACAGATGCAGAGGATGTTGCATCAATGGCCTCCTAGAGATGGTGAAAAAGTAAGAGACATGATATCTCGCAGTCTAGGCTATCTAGCTACGAAGTCATCAAACCTTTGATCAGAAGTAGGAGCAGCTGGAGACTCAACCTGCTCCGCTACATGGGCTGAAGCCAGAAAGCCATGATTGGAATAACATGTATCCTCGGTATGTCCTGTACATTGACCGTACGTGCATGACTGACGAATGCGACCTCCTCTACCATAAGGTCTGCGTCCACAAAAAAAAGAAGAGCCTCTTCCTTCTCGAGAGGCTGCCATAGCCGAAGAAGTCGGACTAGTAGCTGTGGATGGAATAGTAATCCTGTTGAGCCTGCGAAAAGCTTCCTCCAAGGAAGGAATAGTGACATCCGCTAGAATCTGGGAGCGAGTAACATCATATCCATGATTAAGGGCTACTAGGAATACACCGACTATGATAACATTCATATATGTCTTCTGCTGTTCTGGAGTTGTCGTTAGAGGCATTAAGCTGTGGAGCTTCTCAAACATCCCACGCAAGGATGTATACAATGAGTGGAGAGGGTGCCCAGTCTGCTTGATAGTGAATATGTCATGCTGGAGTTAAAGGATCTTCATCTCGTTCCTCGTTTGAGAATATGTTACTGCAAGGATATCCCACATGTGGCCTTAGCAGTAGGCTGATGTAACACATCATTGACGATCTCAATCGTTAATGTACCATAAAGCCAAACTTTGACATATATGTTGTCCGGCTCCTACGAGGCATTTACCCCAATTTTCTCTACCGGCTCCTCGATAAGAATGTGTTTCTTACTATTTGACTTAATAAGGCTCATGAACTGCATAGTCCAGAGTTCGTAGTTTGTCCCGTCCATTTTGATAATAGGTGTTGGCCTCTGAAAGCGCATGCAACAAGTACATCGACTTTGTTCTCAGACATATTACCAGATGTAGAAAAATAGGATTTTGTAGACCAAAGAGTGAATGTCTACACAAACATATGTGGATTTGAATGCATATGTAGACTTATACATCCAAATCCATCAAACAAACAAAAGGACTGACTCTAGGACGGAAATTGTGCTGCGTGGTGGTGGCCGAGAGACGTCCGGAGGAGGTCGGCGACAACTGGTGACGAGGAGGCCCGTTGACGATGGAGGGCGGGCCGCACGCGGAGTGGTGGCATGCGGAGGGGCGGCGCGTAGAGGGGCAGAGGTGCGTGGAGGGACGGCGACGCGCAGAAGGGGCGGAAGGTGGGGCTAGGGTTAGGGTTTCGGGTACGAGATCTCCGATCCACGTCCGTCGCTCTAATACCTTGTTGGGAAAAATAAGAGTTTTTTTGTCATTCATGGGAACCCTAGGCTCTCTTATATAGGGTAGAGTCCTATGGGTAAATTATATAAGATAAATTTAAATAAATAAAATAACCGAAAGGTACATAGGAACATAGAAATATCTCTACATTCTTTATTGTTCCTTTGCCAAGATTGGGTATTTGCAAGTCCCTCTTAGCTCAACTTCTCTTAAAAGGATTTTTTTGACAAGATTTTGCTAGAGAAAATGTTGTTTCTGCTGCCTCATTGCATAAGGGGCTCTGGGGGACCATTTCCTAGGAGTGTTTGTAAATCCGCAATCATTTTTTATAGCAGCTGCTTATAACTTCTAGATTAGACTTATATGCTAGATAACCATCATCCTTTTTCATCCTAGGAGTGTGGTCATCCTTTTTCATCCCCAAAAGAAGAAAACTCGGACCTACACTTTTTTGACTATTCGATGAAAGTATGAAAAGATAAGGGTGGCATTCCCTCACATGTGAGCAGGTGCCCCTAATAAATATAATTTTCCTTCGATATTGAATATAAAAGATCCGATCCAAAAGAAAATCAACCTTGGCTAGCAAGAAACAACAACAACAACAAAGCCTTTTCCCACAATTAAGTAGGGTCGGCTACATGGATTCTTCGCCTCCATTCAGATCTATCTTGGGTCAATCTCGGACTTATATCCAAAAAACTAAGATCCCTTCGTATAGTCTCTTTCCAACACTTCTTGGGCCGTCCTCGCCCTCTCTTAGCCGGCTCAACATCCCACCACTCGCATCTCCTAACCGGTGCATCAGTTGACCTTCTTTGCAAATGACCAAACCATCTTAAGCGGTTTTCTCGCATCTTATCCTCGATCGGAGCTACACCAACTTTCTTTCTGATTGCATCGTTCCGAATCCGATCTTTACGTGTATGTCCACACATCCATCTTAGCATTTTCATTTCTGCTATAGCCATTCTCTGCACATGTCTATGGTTCACAGGCCAACATTCAGAACCAAAAAGCATAGCAGGTCTCACGGCTGCTTTGTAAAATTTTCCTTTAATTTTTTAAAGGAATTTTCTTATCACAGAGAACAACAGAGGCTCCTCTCCACTTTAGCCAGCCTGCATTTATTCTATTAGTAACATCTCCATCAATTTCCCCATCATGTTGCAAAATAGATCCCAGATATCTAAAAGAATATCTCTTCTGAATGTTATCGTCACCAATCTTCACCTCGATTCCTTCACCATTGCTTCCATCAAAGGTACATTCCATATATTCCGTCTTAACCCTACTTATACGAAAACCTTTAGTCTCCAATTCATGTCTCCAAACCTCAAGCTTCTCATTTACTCCATCTCTAGTCTCGTCAATCAACACAATATCATCAGCAAATAACATACACCAAGGTAACTCATCCTGAATGTGACTTATCAACTCGTCCATAATCAAAGTAAAAAGAAATGGACTCAAAGCTGAACCTTGATGTAAACCAATGTTGATATCAAAATAGTTGGTCTTCCCCGTCGGAGTCCTTACACAAGATAAAGCCCTATCATACATATCCTTTATGAGATTAATATATAGGACAAGTACTTGTCTCTTCTCCAAAACTCTCCACAGTATCTCTCGTGGGACGGAATCATAAGCCTTCTCCAAATCAATAAAGATCATATGGAGATTCTTCCTTTTAGCTCTATAAATCTCCATTGTTCTCCTCAGCAAATGGATGGCTTCAATAGTTGAGCGACCTGGCATGAATCCGAATTGTTTTCTTTTATTTGGGAAACTTGTCTCAACCTTCTTTCGATCACACGTTCCCAAATTTTCATAGTGTGACTCATCAACTTGATACCTCTGTAATTTGAACAATTTTGAATGTCTCCTTTGTTCTTATAAAGAGGCACCACAATACTCCTCCTCCAATCTTCAGGCATTTTCTTGCTTCGCCAAATAACATTGAATAGATTCGTAAGCCAGGTCAAACCACGCTCACCTAAAACTTTCCATACTTCTACAGGGATGTCATCCGGTCCAACACCTTTCCCAGGTCTCATAACCTTCAAAGCCTCCTCTACTTCTTTTCCTTTGTATTCGTCTATAGCATGCACGATTCAAGTAATTTTCACTACTAGCTAAATCACCCAAAGTGATCTCTCTATTTCCTTCTCCAATGAAAAGTTTACGGAAGTATTGCTCCCATCTAGTCTCTATATCCTTCTGAGTAACAAGCACGTGACCTTCCTCGTCCTTAATGCATCTCACTTGAGAAAGGTCTTTGGTCTTTCTTTCTCTTGCTTTGGCCAACCTGAATATATCCTTCTGGCCCTCCTTAGAGTTGAGATTTTTATACAAAACCTCATAAGCTTTTGACTTAGCTTCGCTTACAGCCTTCTTTGCTTCCTTCTTCGCTATTTTATAGTCTGTGACAGTTTCCTCTGTTCTATCCTTAGACATAGCTTTAAAGCAAGCTCTTTTAATTTTTAGCTTCTCTTGCACCCCTTCACTCCACCACCAAGCCTCCTTTTGACCCGGAGCTCCTCCTTTTGACTCGTCTAGCATCTCTTTGGCTACCTTTCGGATACAAGATGCTACTGCCTCCCACATCTCGTTTGCACTACCGCTACAATCCCAAGATAAGTCTTCTAAAACCTTCTTCCCTGAAGCTTGATTGCTTCAGCGGAAGATTCCACCACCTAGTTCTAGTGATCTTAGGAACCTTCCTTTTCTTTACCAGCCATTTTATTTGTAAATCCAAGACTAACAAGCGATGTTGGGTTGTCAAACTCTCTCCAGGGATTACTTTGCAATCTTTGCAACATAACCGATCTCTTCTCCTCAACGCAAAGTAATCGATCTGTGTTCTAATTGAGCCACTCTTATAAGTAATTAAATGCTCCTCCCTCTTCTTGAAAAGAGTGTCTGCTATGAAAAGATCATATGCATTTACAAAATCCAGAATGACTTTTCCCTCTTCGTTTCTATCCCCAAAACCATGTCCTCCATGCACACTTGCATACCCTGAAGCATCTTTTCCCACATGGCCATTAAGATCTCCACCTATGCAAATCATCTCTCTTTGTAGGATTACTTGTAAAATCTTATCCATATCCTCCCAAAAAGCTTGTTTAGTCCTTTCATCTAAGCCAATTTGTGGTGCATAAACTGAGATGATATTCAGAATTTCTTCTTCAAGCACCAACTTTAGCAAAATAATCCGATCCCCAAATCTTTGCACCTCAACCACACAATCCTTCAAATCTTTATGAACAACTACTCCACACAATCCTTCAAATCTTGGCTAGCAAGAACCACGGTTAAAATCAGGTACGGGAGATTGCCACCACACTCAGCTCCACTCCCCTACCACTGCGTGCATCTCCCTCCACTGTCAGGGGTGACCCCCTTCCCCAGCAACCAGGAAACATAACAAGATGAAGCTTCTTTCAGCAGCAGAGAGCTCAACCTCATTGCAACTCCATGCAATCTACACACGAACCAAACCTTGAATCTTAGATCCCCTCAAGGGCACAGCTTGTTCAAGCAGACCTGGGCATTCCAAGCACATGTCATCTCTCTAAAGGTTGAACCGACCTGGAGCACCGAAGGGAAGCAGCCCTCCTCCCACGATCGCTGCTCTCTGCCCACAATCTCAGCCTACCAATAGCAGCTTCAAAGGAAAGAGCAACCCCAAGATCAAGCTACTGCAACAACCAATACAAGAGATGATAGAACTGGAACAATCTCCTGCAACAACTCAGATCCACGAGCATCTACATAGGACGTGAACGCCACTTCTCCCAATTAGTCCAAGAAAACCTTGATTCTTGAAAATCAAGCCACCATCGGGATATCCCACAAAGACTTCGATCAAGAAATTTCTCCAACCAGATCTTCCAATAGAAGCTCCAAGTGCTCGATCCCATCGCAACAGACTAAACCAAAATGAGTGTACCAGATCTTGATGAATGCCCGCAAATCGACGCTCCATTGAACACAGAAAAAAAGGAACTGAGGTTTACAACCAGCTTTAAGAATACCTAAGATTTCCATAAGTTAAGCACATGACCATAGAGAGAAATGGGAGGGGGCGAAGAGAGAAGTTAGAAGAGGACGGGGAAGAAGACTAAAATTTATCGAATATTGTTTGTATATTATCTTGTAATTTGTAAATCAATTTTAATATATATATAATAAAGGGCGGCACAACTATTAATAGAGAGGTTTTTGTAAAAGTTGTATAATTATGTAATAGGTAGGGAAACACTCATTGTTGAAAAAGTTCAGAAGGACACAATTGTAAAAATCACATAAACCATCAAGGTAATTGCTCCACTCCCCCAAAAGGAGCAATAAACACGGGAGCCTGTATATACGCCTGATGCAATATTAAAAAAAATCATAGTCAATACCTGGAGATGGCGAGAAAAGCGAGCAAACACAGAGACTCTTGGCCTTCTCTGTGCATGGCTACCTCCGTCAACAACTATACATATACCAAGTGGAATTGAAGAGTTTAGGCAGATCACACTCTCCAATACGGTCTACTTGATTGTTGCATAAGTCTTGGCTAATCACCTATGTGTTACTCTTGGTGGACTAGTAGATGAAATGAAAACTGCTTTCATTCCTAATCGATTGATGATAGACAGTGTGGTTGCAGCCTCGGAGATTGTTGGAGACTAGAGGCGTAAGAATGTGAAAGGACTACTGTGGAATATTGATTTCTCGAAGGTCTACAATTGCGTCAAATGACGTTTTTTTGTGGGGAGCATTGGTGAAGGACTTTACATATCTATGGATCTCGTAGATGAGGGGATGCATCACCACTTCTTTTTATTAGTTGATGAACAGAAAGCTTGAGGGAATCTTTCTCCAACTGCAGAGGGGGGTCAGACATGGATGCCCTCTCGCTCCCCCGCCTTTTGTTCTTGCTGTGGACATCCTGGCTTTGATGGTTAGGAGAGTGGTTTAGAGTGACGACACCGTAGGCAATTACAATGAGGATATTTCTATCCTACTTCTACAATATGCAGAAGATACCATCCTTTTCATAGAAGGTGGTTCAGAGAAAAGTCAGGGGAATGAATGAATGCAGTAGTTGACATATCTGATGAGCTATCTGGGCTTAATATAAACAAGGTTAAATCCACTTTTGTTTCTTTTGGCATGTCTAACCACTAGTTGTTGAATATGTGGGGATTATTTCAACCCCTCAAGGGCATTTTCCAATCATCTATTTGGGCCTACCCTTTACCAGCAAGAGGTTGTGTCGTTCGGACTAGCTCCGGTGGATGAGCGGCATGAAAAAAAATGGCAGACAAATTCCCTTTCACGTAGATGATATTTGGTCCTTTTAAAGGTTGTCCTAACCCTGATTCCCTTTTTTAATGTCCACCCAAGTCCTCTGGTGGGGGTGCGCAAAAAAATTGAAGCTTGTGCAACAACAAAAACATAGCCTTTCCCACATTAAATAGGGCCAGCTACATGGATTCTTTGACTCCATTCAGATCTATCTTGGGTCATTCTTGAGGTTAGATCCAAAAAAATTTAAGATTCTTTCCGATAGTCTCATTCCAAAACTTCTTGGGGCTTCCTCTGTCACTTAACCAACTCAAATCCCAAAACGCGCAACTCCTAACCGGTGCATCAATTGACCTCCTTTGCAAATGACCAAACCATCTTAAGTGATTTTCCTTTATCTTGTCCTCTATCGGAACTACACCAACTTTCCTTCTGATTGCATCATTCCGAATCCGATCTTTACGTGTATGACCAAACATCCACCTTATCATTTCCAGTTCTGTTGTTGTCATTCTCTACACATGTCTATGGTTCACAGGCCAACATTCAGGAAAGCATATCTTGTCTCATTACTACTTTGTAAAACTTTGCTTTAATTTTCAAAGTATTTCTCTTATGACATAGAACAATAGAGGCTCTCTCCACATTAGCCAACCTGCATTTATTATATGAGTAACATCTCCATCGATTTCTCCATCATGTTGCAAAATAGACCCTAAGTATCTAAAAGAATTTTTCTTCTAAACATTATCGTCACTAATCATCACCTCGATTCCTTTACCACTGCTTCCATCAAATGTACACTCCATATATTCAGTCTTAACCTTATTTATACAAAATCCTCTAGTCTCTAATGCATGTTTCCAAATCTCAAGCTTCTCACCATATCTAGCCTCATTAATCAACACAATGTCATCAACGAATAACATACACAAAGCTATATCATCCTGAATGTGACTAGTCAACTCGTCTATAATCAACGTAAAAAGACTAATGAACTCAAAACTGGACCTTGATGTAGACTAATGTTGATGTTAAAATAGTCAGTCTTCTCAATCCAGATCCTTACACAAGATGAAGCCCCATCATACATATCCTTTATAAGGTTAATGCGTAGAACATGCACTTGTCACTTCTCTAAACTCTCTATAATGTCTCCCGTGGGATAGAATAATAAGCCTTCTCCAATTCAAGAAAAATCATATGGAGGCTCTTCCTTTTATCTCTATAAATCTCAATTGTTCTCATCAAGTATATGGCTTTGAATTTTTTGGAATCCTTCACATGGGAGCTCCTCTAGGTTCCTTTGATTGGTTAGATTACTATTATGCTGCCCATGGACCAAGAGGGCTTGGGCATCCGCAGACTAGATGGTACGAACAAGGCACTTCTACTCAAGCGGACATCTAGAATCTAGGTGATGGTACTGACCTTGTTTGCCATCTAGTTGGGAAATTTCATGACCTTCTCTCGACCTCATCCATCAATGCACGGCCACAATATTTTCCTACAACATTCTGGAGAGGAATTTGTGATGTGTTGCCCGAGTTACATCTTCAAGTTAAACCATCCATAGGTGATGGCTCTTCTTAAAGATTCTGATTGGATGACCGGACGAGTTCCGGTCCATTGTGTCCGTGCTACCCCATGTCTTTTTGCTTTGGCATCCAACCATGATGCGTGCCTAAGAGATGTCTGGGACAACAACCAGTGTGCTTTGAGTTTTTCTGCAGGTTTCCAAGAACAAAGGGTAAAGGATTTTATAAATTTATTGAGCATTATATTCAATATGGCGCGACCAACGGAAGGGAGAGATCACTGGACTTGGCATGATGGAAACTTCTCAGTTAAGAAGGCTTATGTGGTGCTAACTGCTTCTCGTGGATCTTCTCCGACGGACAGAGAATGTGATTGCAATTTCATCGGCAGGTTGCAAATCCCTCTAAAAATAAAGGTATTTATTCAGATTCGGTGTTGGGAGCATACACACTGACTAGGATGTAATGGGCCTCTTTCCAGTCTGGCAAGAAGGACTCCTGTCCTATTTGCAATTCAGAGGTCGAAGATCTTAACCGTCTCTTTTTTTCATGCACAAGAGTTCAGCATCGACAAGGATTGCTTGGCTAGATCCTACAACTCAATTATCTTTTCGGAGCAGTTTTGTGGCAAACCAGGTTTGGAGGCCAATTGTAGTGCTTTGGGCCCTTTGACTTTCACGCAATGGTGTTGTGTTTAAAAAATGAGCGATATTATATGGAAAATGTTATATCTTTGTCCGAATCTCTCCCTGAGACTTGGCTTATGTAAGTTACTACCGTTCTAATAAATTCTGAGCCACTGATAATGGGTGTTCACCCCTTTTTCATTCAAAAAAACCCAAGCGGAATGACATTACGGTGTCCAACTAGATATGCATGCAAACTACTCTGAGCCAAGTTACAATTGTTGTATGGACATAAAAAGTGCTCTCTCTCTCTCTTGCAAAAGTGTTATCTTTTTCCTATGAGAACCAACTCCTCTTGTCCCCCAGAGAGTATGAGACTGTCTATGGGTCACCTCTCTACAAAGTACATAGGACAGTAACTCCCCAAGACCAAACCATACCGTGGTGGATTCTAGTACAAATAATCCTTTACTTGCATGTGTATTCAACACTTTGTTACATGTATTCTTCTTACTAGTGATTGAGGCCTTCTCCTACTATTGCACTCGAGGGTGTCATTGGGAATTTACGAAGCTCATGGGCAAAACTAAACCTTTCCACATGATTGAGAGACCACTTTGATTTTCAAGCTATAATTCCATATATACAGTATCAACCCATGCTCCAATTTTTCATACACATTTAGCTTTCCACATTCCTGCAATGCACAACTGCTGCCTACTCCTTTCAGCGTCCATATCCTAGTTTAGAGCAACGTTCACTGACATGTAATGTTATTTGCCGGGAAACGTGAATTGACTGTAGTTTACAGCACATAATGAGAGGATTGCTTGAAACTTATACCTAATACATCAAAGTCCCTCTGAATAAGGTTTATGTAATTTGGTTAATGATGATTTATATATCAATGTGTTTCTTCAGTCTTATTTGAAACTGACATCAAGACCACAATTGCAACGCCACCATGCCTTTTCCCTAAAAGGATTTATTTCCTCCAAACATAGCTATCCAGGTCCCACGGCTTGTTTTCCTTTTAACAAAAAAACATTTTGCTAGAGGATTCTATGAAACCTTTCAAACTATGAAGCTAATCATCAATGTTCTCAAAATTGATGAATACTTTAGCTAAAATATTTCTGCATCATGATTACAGGACATAAGAGGCGTACTTGGCCAACTCTAACAAAATCAAATGCACAAGAAATAATCACTCATCAGAATTCAAATATACGGAATATTCAGGAAAAAGCTAAATCAACACGCCCTACCCAGTGCCTCAATCAACATATTCGGCTTCAGAGCCTTAAGCTTCAGCACCGTCTCTGCAAAATGCCCACTTCCCTGATCAGCCATATCGTCCCGATCCACGCTGGTTATCACCACATAATCCAGCCCCCAAGATGCAATCGCCTCCGCCACATCCTAGGCTCATCAGGATCTGGAGGTGGCGGCGTCCTTGACGTTTTCACATTGCAAAACCTTCCACCAAGCAAACCGATCAGAACCCAGACCTTTGAACGTAAGACCGTACATAATAAACTCAAAATCCATCCAATTCAGAAAACGATTCCAAAAAATCAAATCTTTCACCTACAATCAAAGATCCCCATCAGAAGAAGGAAAAAACTCTCTTCTCAAATCACAAAACAGACGAAAGGAATCCAAAAATTGCATCTTTCTACAAATGCCAACAAAAATCCAATCCAAGCAAATCCGTCACCGACCTGCAGCCCCTGGTGCAGGTATCGCCGAGAATCATAATCGTGGCGGTGGCAGTTCCGGTCTCCCCACCGGACCAGCACTCCCCCAAATTAGGGCACCGGGCCTCCTCGCAAACCGTATGGAGCTTGAGCTCCCTGAGCTTGGCCTTGATGGAGGCGTATTTGGTCCCACCGGGGATGACCTGCTTCATCCATTGGGGCTTGGGGAGGGGGTTCTTCTTGGTTCCGACCTCGACGGAGTAGGCAAAGTCAGAGAGGGAGGGGGATTCCTCGGCTAGGCGGCGACGGAGATCGGCGAGGGTGCGGGGCGGCGGGGAGGGAGCGGTGGAGGAGGGGGAGGGGTCTACGGTTTGGAGGGCGGGGGAGGATGAGATGTATCGGATTGCGGTGGTGGTGTGGTGGTGTTTAATGGATCGGGCGATGGAGAGGAGGCGTGGTGCATTGTGGTGGTGATTGGGTGGGTGTGGAAATGGTGGCTTTGTGGGTGTGCGGGTTGGGTAGAAGATGTGTGTGGCGGGTAAGGAGGAAGAAGCGGAAGTTGGAGGGTTTAGATGTAAATTTTGTTATTAATGTGTTTTTTAAGTGTACCATATATTCAAATCAAAAGTAGAATTACAAAAAGGACTCATCTAGCATTGGAAAAACAATAGCGATCGAGTTAGGTAGGGTTAGAGAGGGTCTATGTAGAGTTGGAGGAGATAAAAACTCATGCCTAACATTATCCCCACATTAGATGAGCAGTATGAACAATCGATTCCATGATCTTTTCGGTCATTCAGGAGCACCCGACGACCCATCTTTGGTTCCTTTCGGACTAGATATTCCACACTGTAATGGCAAGGATTGAGCATAATCTATCGCAGACCGTAGGGTATGGGAGCGCTCTTAACCAAGACATGGTACCCTTGAGCGGAAGGGGCAACGATGATGGCAAGCTTAATACCGAGCATGCACCCATCCAAAAATTAGAGGAGAATGGACAATTGAAGAGCATATGGGCGCGGGACTTATGAGCACCAAAGCATAGGTAGCAAGATGATGGTGCGCACATTCCGAATTTAGCGAGCATGTCAGTGGTAGGGAGGCGCTACATGACCACCCTATAAAGAGTGCACGAGAACTTAGGGGGCGTACCCTTCCGGTACGATACTAAGAGCTCTCGTAACCTCCTTCCGGGCGTGGTAGCTAATGAATTCCTTTTCGACGTTGAATTGTTAACGGAGTATACCGTGGAATTCAAGGTATCAACCTTGTGCACTAAAATTATAAAGATTTTTTTTAATTTTTTGATGACAAACCTAATGACATTCTTATCATACTTGATGCAGATCAATGAGGTAGTTCACGCATTGGATGTTTATACTTGGTGGGTTATATTAGGGAGTAAAAATCATGAATCATTCCATACATTGCTAATCAATGTATTATACGTTCTAATACATTAGATGTATAATAAAATATATGGTATATGATTTCCACAAGGAATCCCCTTAGATGCTTGAAAAAGGCAATTGATGCCTCGATGATCTTCATAGATACAACTGGGGTTTAACCATCACAATCAGGTCCCACTTCAAGGTATCGAAATCCTTACAAAATCAATCTCCGAACTACATATTTTTTCTTTGACTGTCTCCAACTCAAAATGATTTCCGAGGCTACTATGAAGTAGTCTTTTGTCGATCTTCTCTAAAGGAAAGTGCATTTGGGAGAGGTATACACTCGTTTAGCTAGGAAGTCTACAATCGTATCAAAATATATGAGATTAGACATATAGAGTATGTAGTTTAAAATCTAGAATGGTTAATGAGATTTCAAGAATAACGATATTATAGAGTTATTTAAAAGTGTTGTGTTTGTAGGATCGATGTCATCTTAGCGAATGTAATTGGTGAGATTCATAAATTCCTCATTAACTACTCATAAATAAGTTTAAATGAATTCTTATGTTTATCCATCCCAACATGGAGCCTTTAAGCTCTATAGCTTTTATATAATAGTCTCCACTTTTATTAAAATAAAAGTGAAATCAAAATCATCATGAGACTTAATTTAAGTCAAGACATTGGGACTTAGGAGGTCCTTTAGTTTTACCTTTACAAAGGATTCAATAAATATACATATGTACATATAAAAAGTGACTCTAGTATGCAAGATATAGAATCTTCAAGTTTGATTGTGCTCATGATGCCCCCAAGGGCATTGCCATGATTTTGACTTCCTATAATTGAGACAACGATTTTGAGGAATCCAACATTTTCTATCTTCTTCATGTATCAATTTAATCTTCCTTGCTGATTCTAGAAGATATATTCCTTTGTATACATTTTTCCTAAGTCCTCATAAAATTGTCGCAAAGGATTCCTTCTCAATACAATCAATTCCCTCCACAATTTGGGGATCTAGCAAGTTATAGTCAATTTTTAACAATAAAAACTTCTACATTAATCATTAAAGATATTTAAGCAATTAGAGATATGCTGGAATATGGTGATACAAACAAAAAGAAGTAGATTGCTTGGAACATGAAAAAAGGTTTTAAAATGATAGCTGTAATATTCCAGAGCATGTCCTCAGATCGTTATCACGGAAAACTAGTCTTGCCAATTTGTTAGGCTCGTGGTCATATGGACTCATTAATAACCACTCAAATGATTAAGCTCATGTTGTTGAGTAGTAATTCCCACAACTCTAACACAATCCCACACATTGCGAGTATTAGATGCCAAATTACGTTTGCATTGTTACGACCTTCCCCCTTTATATTTGCCACATTTTCATTATGATATGACTCATCACCTATGCCTAATAATAGTGACAGTTGCATGATGTGAGTAGTCTTTTTCTCTTGCATCTTTGCATGAGTGACTTCGCCTTTCGAGTAGTCCTTTATACTACAAGACAGAACTCGATCTAATACCATTTATAATATTTTGGCCTAGAATTAGTTTGCATGCTATCGAGGAAAAGTGTTCCTGACAACTTGTTGGACTTTGGTCCAATTGGATCCTCGAATTATCAAGTAGTAATCCTCATCACTTATAACACATTTCCATACAAAGTATTAAATGTATAACTATGTTTGGGGTGTTTAGAGACTTAACATAATCTCTTACTTAATATATCCAATGATTGTATATGCTTAAAAGAATACATTCAATATGCTTTATGTTTGCCAAATCTATTTGTTTGCAGTTAACATTTTTACAGAATTTGAAGGTAAGCATAAAGATTTAGTCCTTCATATCATCTCGTGCTTCAAGAGTCCATTTGGATCAATATGGACTTCATTAGTGGGGAAATGATCCATATTGATGGGACGACCCTAAGACCCACAATATGATTGCTCTATTCTTCCTATAACTTCGAAAGCTCACCCTCATTTTCCACATGTAATCTTCTCCATCTTCCCATCTTGCAAGTTCTTCCTCTTCATGCTTCCACCACCTCTTCCACAAAGACGTATCCGTACTGCGCACTCATCATCCTTTCATTCTTTGTCTTATGTACTCTATCCACAACACTTACAATTTTATTCCCATTGTGGAAGTTCCGAACAAAAAAAATACATACTATTTTATTTTTTTATAACCATGAAATAATATACCCAAAATCCGAGCTTATGAATAGACAAATGATTCCATAAAAATACATTAAAATTGCTTATGAAAAAAATAATTTATTGATTGAGGATTATATTCCTACCCATATTTGCCGAAATTTGAAGACACTTCCAAAAAGTCCCTTATTTGCGAATAGTAAAACCAACAGCCACACATTTGCAAATTCTCCTCCAAAAAGCCCACCATGTGCCGCGCGCGTCTCCTCCTCTCTCGGACAACATCGGTCCTCTCCCCCGCCATTGCCCGAACCCCCCCTCCATTATCCTCCTCCTCGCTCTCCTCATCCCCTTCGAACCCTAATCTCACAATCCCCAATCTCCCCCATTGCCAACCCTCGATCTCCGTCCCATGGCGGGCCGCTACGACTCCAACCCCTTCGACGACGAAGACGTCAATCCCTTCGCGGTAAGTCTCATCCCTCGGGTCTCTTCCCCTTCAATCGATCCTTCTATCCGATTTTCATTTATACGTTTTTAGATCCCAATGCGCATTTGAATTCCGTGATCCGATCCGTCCTCGTTGCTTTTCCGTGATTTTTGACGGCAAAACGCGATCTGCTATCAGGATTTTGATGAATAATCTGCTACTGTTGTTGTTGATGATGATCAGGCAGCGGGTGGTGTTCCTATTGCATCGAACTCTTCGAGGTTGACACCTCTTCCGCACGAGTCTGCGGATTTTCACGGGCGTGGCAGCGTGGCGATTGATATCCCGCTTGATAATTCGAAGGTTTTCTCGGTGAACCATGAACTTATATCGTCCAGTTGTGTGATTTTTGATCGTTTTTTGGTGATGGTTTAGGATCTCAAGAAGAAAGAGAAGGAGCTTCAAGCAAAGGAGGCTGAATTGAAGAAGAGAGAACAGGTAGTTGTTTGTTTGAATTTGGAAATCTTGCCAAGAACCGGAGTTGTGATTCTTGTTACCGATTTCCGTCAAGGTTCTCTTCTTGTAATAAGATGCTTTGGTCTTGTATTTACCTGGTTCATTTTTGTGGAGGGATTATAGATGTAAGTGGGCAAATAAAACGCCAAGGAATATAAATGCTTGCATTTATTTGTGCAATGGATTTTTTTGAGACAATTGTGCAGTGGATTATGGTAATAAGCTCCTGCTTTATGCAGGATAGGAGGAAGAATCATACCAGCATTAAATCATTGTATGCAGCCTTATCTTGCCTTTTTAACTTTAACACAATCATGAGAATGCTGATTGTATACCAAATATTTTTATTAATTCAAAAGAATTGTGGATTCAAACTTCAAAGTAACTTGTATGAAAGAATCCGGCACTGAGTAATTTGATTAGAAGAAGAAAATGGTATATATAAATATTATACTCATTTTCACTTCTTTCCTGTTCTCGAAGAAAATCAGCATTGCGCCTTTTTTTCATGAAGGGAAAATAGTAAACATATTGAATAGCGTAGATAATGGATCATGATAGAAATATCTAACATCGTCCAATTTTATTATCTACTGATGTGGTTATACAACATAGAGTAGCTACGAACAACCGGGGTTCACCTGATGCTACTAGTGTGGCTTAAAACTAATTATATAGAAGGTACACAGAGAATGATGGTTTCAGAGAGGGCGTATGGAGAATGATGGTTGGAGAGAGGGATTATGGATGTCTATGGTGGATGATGGTTACAGAGAGAGGATTGCTTTCTGCATCTTTCTTGGGAGCAACAAAAAGAGGTGATAAAGCCAGGAGATATTTGAAGAGGATGGTGGGAGCAAACAGAAAGGCATCTAAAGATAATTGCAGTCTTTGTCGTGGACCAGTTACTTGTATGGAAGCATAACCAATGACCGATGCCCTTTTAGCGAGTCTAATACAAGTGGAGCCATGTGAAAATAGGTTTCACCTTTCCGAATCTGATGTTAGTTTCAGTTATTGAAAGATAGGTTTTGGTTAACGTTTCAAATTTATCTAGAAGTTCCAGAACATTCAATTGTAGATGGTAGACAATATTGAAGTTGACAGATTTTTAAAAATTTTGGTAGAAATCATGAGGATACATCTTGAAGTTAAACTTAAATGACATTCAGTTGATTCAAAGATGTCCGGAATAGGACTGATACATATAAAATGCTTTTAAACGTCGATTTCCTTCTTGAGATTCCAAGGTTCTAGCGATTGCTTAATTTGAATCATGAAGGATGTGGTCGGGCCCGGTCCTGGTCTACACTGTTCTTAATATTTTACGTCGAACCTCTCAAAGCCACACACATGCATGTAATAGATGCCTTGTATGTCAAGCATTTTCTTTGCATATCATATTATTTCATTTTCGTGATTCGTCATATGGGTTTTTAACATGAAATTATTCTTTATACTCTTGATGTCTCTTTAGTTGGGACCCTTTTGGTAACAAATAAGGGAATGCCACGTCAGTGATATCATTTTTACAATGGTTGCATTTGCACGCGTCAACATATTACATGGCAAAAGCATACTAATAACTGTCAAAGATACACAAATCTGTAGACATTTTTTTTGTTCTTTCCTTTTGTTTTTCTGTCAGCCATTTGTACTTTTTTAGACTTAACAGCAGCGCTAAAAGTTATTATTTTTTGGGACTTGCAGGAACTGAAGCGTAGGGAGGATGCTATAGCACGAGGTTCTTTTATTTTTCCAACCAATGGCACTTTGTCAATGTAAAGATCGTTTTCTATTATAAATATATATACACTTATTATGCTTACTGGAGAAGTTTCACATTACTTCAGCTGGGATTGTTATTGAAGAAAAGAACTGGCCACCATTTTTCCCAGTCATACATCATGACATTCCTAATGAGATTCCTATCCACTTACAGAAGCTGCAGTATGTTGCATTTGCTTCATTTCTTGGTATGCTTTCTCCGCTGATTTTTATGTTGGACCTGTAAATATCTAATATATACATATATAAATAATGGGTTCTTATTTCCCCTTTTTTTGATGTGGAGACTTGTCACCAGAGGATAGCTTGTGTGATGTTCAAGGCTAAAGTAGACATTCTCATACATCAAGTACTAGTTGGATATCTAGCAAACAGTCTTCTACAATGGCCAAACGTTTGGTCCAATTAAAGGATTGCATTCAAGGAACATTTTAAATTGATAAACCCTAAGCATTTGAATAACAGACGATACATCCGTTTACGAAAGCCCAAAATTTTCTCTGTCTTCTTAGATAATATTTGTGATTACTCTGTAATGATCAAACAACAGCAGATGCCCAAAAGTCTTACAAACAGTTTTTAGAAAGAAGAAGAAGAATAGAGATATAAAAACAATGTACAAAATGAGAACAAAAGAGGTCACAAAAAAGACATTACAGATTAAGTGATGTTTATAAGTATAAATTATTGGTTGATTCCATCTGTCTGAGTTTGGAAATAGGCATTACTTAATTCAAGTTGGGATAAAAGGAACCATTACTCCTCCGTTGAGATGGGCCTATCTAATAAAAATAAACTCAAACAAAACATTAACCCAATTTTCTTGTACTTGCCATTGAAAAGTCATCTCAACACACAATGAGCCATTGACTTACTGAGATACACAAGTGCAGTGTTAGGCATCATGTGATACGTCTTACTATTGGGAAAAAACATGTTTTTGTTCCATGTCTGGCTTTGACACGCCGACCAAAATTTGAATCATTCCATCTAAAACTAGAAAGAAGTTCCTTTAATTTTGGCTTGTAGCTTTTGTTGAACTTTTATATTATATAACTATATAGATGCAAATCTCCATCCTATGTGTGCATATTTGCATGCCACATTTATATGCTCGAAACACTTAAAAGTCTAGTTTTTTTAGTTTTGGGTAAAATACATAAAATGATCGAATGTTTGAGGTAAATATCAAAAAAGATCTGGATAAAAATATTACAACATTTTGTGCCATGGATTTCAACATTATAATACTTTTTCAATGACATTCTATTTTTCCTTGAAAATGACGAAACTGACTTACAGACATGTTCTGCATAATTAAGGTTTTGATAAGCAACCATATGCCATCATTGTTGTTATCATTATAACATACAGGGTTTTCCTTTTAAGCATATGCTAATAGTAGTGATAAATAGAACCGATAACATATAGCTAACCAAATACTGGTTATTAAACCCATAAACTACATAGATCATATCTGCATCGCCGTTTTGCTATTTTTCGTGAAAAAAATAGAATGTCGACAAAGTGTTATAATGTTGAAATCCAGATACCAATGCCACGTTTTTTTACGAGGACCCTTTTTGTCATTACCCCTGACTTTGGATCCTTTTATGTAATTTATCCTTTTATCCTTTTACCCACTTAAATGGTCTGATGGTAGTGCAATGTGCCTACCACCCAAAACACCAGGGTTCAAATCCCTCCTTATGGGAGACTGGGAGTTGTTTTAGGTAGTCGACAACCAGCATAAAAAATAATCAAATCTTCCAACATGGATTTGAGCAAGAATCCATGTAGACAACGCTTCTTATAGTGGGAGAAGGCTTAGCCATTTTTTAATCCTTTTATGTTCTGTGGAAGAGGGCATGGTATTGGATAAGGTATGTGAATCATAAAATAAACCCACAGCATAGCAATGCAGTTCTCGTGCTTGTTTGGTTATAAACCTTATTTTTTGAACCATTATTTTACGCAAATGTTCTTTTCTTACACAAATAAGGGGAGGGGGGGGGTGAGCCGATCTCCTATGTGCTCTTTCAAGAAAAATAAGGATCTCCTATATGCGGAAAGAGGCATATGCACTTACACTTTAACAACAATGAAAAGAAGACAACATTGTGACGGTGCTTACTTTAGACTATTAATTAGTTTCATTCTATTTCTTAGAACACAAAATTTGCTGGCTGCCTCCTCTCTGGTCAATAGAAGTGGTAGCTACGGATGGGTGGCAACGTGTAGACCTCATGGTTCACATATGTAGCATTAGAATCCTCCATTTTGGCAATCTTTATGTTCATGCCCCAATCAAGCCTGCCTTAGCAGTAAACATATGCTTAAAGTCCAAGTAGTATTGTTTGAGTTTATAAAGTTTTTGGGTGCTCATCTTTACGCGTCAGGCCCTTTTTTCTTTCAAAAATATATTTAAATATATATTTTTGATCCTCACATTCAGATCATATAGTCCTCTCTGTTTTTGTTTTTTTGAAGATGTTGGTTTTTGTAAGATGAGGTCATATTATTCTCTTTGAAATCATTCTGCAAAAGTCATATCTAAAGTTCCTCTTGAACAGAAGAAACAGAGAGCTCGGCATTATCTTTTTCATAAATGTTTGGATGTCTACTGATCTCCTATAGACATATATTGTTCCCAAAAAAATTGCGATGCAACAATAAGGTTTACACAAGACATGCTGCCTCATCATCTTCTATGGGTGTGCGGATTTATATTGGTAGCCTTGTGGATTGAAGCAAAATACGGTCCATTGGAAAAGGAGTGAGAGGTGTACTTCTTGAGCAAGAAACTTGGAAGTGCTTGATGACACCTTTATCCTTGTTTAACATAAGCGGAGCTCCCAACAGGAAGAAAGAACAATAAAAGAAATATGATAGGATCATTATATTCCTTTTTGTCTTGATGCCACTTATCCTTTGTATATGGTAGGCAAGTGCATGCATAATCCTCCCAAATTTTAACTTGTTGGAACTCTGCTATTTTCCGATATCTCTGGGACACTTGTGAGAGGTTGCTATTCAATGAAAAGGACTCCAGATCAAACGGTTCATTGAACTAAGATTTGGTATGGCTACAAGAAAGTACGCAGCTAACTCTTCCTTTGCTATCTTCTTTGGTATTGAGGATCAATAGGATGCTTCATTCTTGCATAATATACACAGATGGATCTTTAGGATACTTGTGACTAACTTTTGGCATTTTATTTTGTCCCATCTTATCTGGTTGAGGGTAATTTGTTTTTTTAATGCCATTTAGGGTTGTTTGTTGTGCCTCTATTACAATTTTAAATCCAATGTTTTTCTGTTGGAGAATAATATACATAATGACGCCGATGGAGTATTTTGTCTTGTTGTCATGCAATAGTAGTCTTAAATCCTTGTTATTTTTTGTTTTGGCTGTCCCTAAAAGTATTTGCAACAGTCTGACTAAATGATTATATATAATGATTACTACTGACCGATTTTAAAAATCAATTTACACTTTAATATTCACAGGATTGGTTGGTTGCCTTTTCTGGAATGTTATAGCTGTTTCAACAGCTTGGATCAAAGGCGAAAGTGAGTACAAATATTGCATGCCACCACAAATTCAGTTACTAATCTCTTGTTGCATTTTTTAATTGATGATAACATGTCATTTCTGAAGCTCTAGTGCATTTGCCGTCTTACTGGCACTGTTTAAGGTTGACTATTACTTTCTCTAGGTGTGGTAATCTGGTTGCTTGCTATCATCTACTTCATATCTGCAGTCCCCGGAGCTTATGTTTTGTGGTACCGTCCACTTTATAATGCCATGAGGTAAAATCACCGATCTTCTTTATAAAACTTTGGAATTGGAGCTAAGTCGTATGTTAACTTCCTTTATATTGTTATTTTGCTTTAGTAGTTGTATTCTGGTTTAATTTCAGGACTGATAGCGCATTGAAATTTGGATGGTTTTTCTTCTTTTATTGTGTATGTTTCTTTTCTTGCAAGAGAACTTTATGACGTTCCTTTGACATAAGACAAACTTTAAATTTGTTTTCTCTATCTCATTTTTCTGCAGTTCCACATTGGCTTTGTCGTATTTTCCTCTGTTGCCCCACCTATTGTCTTCCATGGGAATTCTTTAACGTAAGTTTTTCATAAGCATTTAAGATTGGGCCAATATAACCTTTTCTTGATATTTTATATTGCTTCTGGTAGAAGATCAGCTATTGTGAGTTGAAATTGATAGTGTTAGAAAGATAATCGCTCTTCTAAGTTGAATTATTTAACTGTTAAAAAGCTAAATGGTCTTTTTTGAAGAAAAAAGGAATTCCAATCTCGATGACTGCACTTTCATATTCCAAAATAAATTCGAGGCATCTTTGAGACATGTTTTGAATTTATGTCTGTGCTGTTTCTGATTATATTTCTCTATTGGTAATTGACTACTTGTTTCTTTATCTTGTTTCAGAGGTATCCTGCCGGCGATAGATCTTGTAAGTCAGCAAGTCCTGGTTGGGGTAAGTAGTCATTGTTCTTTTAATCTATGCAACATTAATACCTTGCATACTTATTAAAATTATTGTACATTAGAAAAAGGGTACCAACCTCATTGCTGCTAGATGAAAAGATAACTGATGTTCAAAAAGAGGGATGGGCTTAACTGTCATTGCCGAAGTTAAGAGGGGCACAAATGAAAAAAATCATTTATGTTTTAGTGTTATAGAAAAAGATATAAATACGCACTTGTTTGCTAAATTAGAGAAGTAAATAGAAGATTTGACTCGTAGCACATCGTTTACTAGTATGTTGAATATGCAACTAAGAAGAGACTAATTTTCCTCAAAAACCAAGAGATAATGCACCACAATTTTAATGACAAAAGAATCCATTAAGTACAAAATATTTGTCTATCAGATAAAATATACTATGCAGTATATACTTACTCTGCTGCAATAATAACTAGAATTCTCTGGCCCTGTATCTTCTATGCTACTCAAATAAGTGTCTATCACAATGTTCATGTATCAATAACAATAATAATCTAATGTCATATAGTTATAATTTTGGTTTCCATTTTCACAACTTTCTTCATTAAAAAGGAGAGATGCCCCTGCCTAAACGAAATTAGGGTCTCACTAAGCAGTCCGACAAACTGGGTGGCGGAGGTTAAGAGACTTAAAGAGGAGCATGTGCGCCCGCCCTCTTGTTTGGATTCAAGGATAGAACCTCCAGAACCTTATCAATCGCATATGTAGTATTTTTATTGGGTTCGGATATTTCAGGACATGTTTATACAAGGAGTGTGTGCATGAGCTACAGGGTATCACAAATAATTGCATGCAAACTAGTGATATTTGAGGTAAATTCTTGATTGCCTTTATAATTGTTGACGTGTCCTATTTCAAAATTATCGGTGAGCCGAGGACAGAGCAGCACAATTGAGACACCATACTGAGTTATTTGCTTGCTATTTTGCTGGGTTTCTGATATTTTCCAATATTACTCTGAAAGTATCTTTATGCTGATGGTTTAAATAGCCTTCTGTGTCTAATTGAACACCTTTCAAACTTCCGTTTTGACAAGTCACCTTTTAATGGTTTTACTCATCTATCATGTATGATGTTTTTTTACTAACTATTTGGTACTTGGTCACAGATATTCTATTTCATAGGTGCTGCATTCTTCATTGCCGAGTCACTTCTAAGTATTTGGGTAATCCAGGTATCTGACAATTGCATGTGTTTTCCTGAACTCGATGGTAAATTAGAACTTTGCACTGCCAACAGTGGTTTAAATGTTATCTCTATTTGTTCTGTATACGGAAAAGTTGCTGCTTTGGGATCTAGAGGTCAGGGGTTCCTGCCGTGGAAACAACCTCTTGTAGAAAGATATGCTTAGTAATGATGCATACAATAGATCAAAGGTGGACCCAGCATGGGAGCTTATGCCCATACCACTCTTTATAATAATTTTGAGAGAAAATTGATAGTGTGGGACGTGAAAATTTGTAGGGTGACCCTAGAAATGATTTTGATAATAATTTATCTCTACAAAATAGATTGAGGTAATTAACTTTTGGATGTATAAAGATCCTAAATTCTAGGATCTTGGAGAAACTTTTAAATATTTTAGAAAGTATTAACATTTAGAAGCAATTTGAAGTAAACTAAATATCCTTCCACTAGAACATTCAGCAACTTTTAAGCTCGGATGACCGAGTTATTTTTAACCTTTTTCTCCCGATCACTTCAAGACCACTCTTTCTTTCAAAATGACTTGTGGAAACCTTTTGAGGGGACTTTGGGCCAGATTGAAAGCTGCCTATCATTTTGGTTCTTATATATTATTGTTTAGAATTCTGGGAAGAAAAGATGACATCCTGAGGTTGGAAGTCTTCCATATTGCATTTTTGAAGAATGCAATGACTATTCCTCCGAGCACTGTTCATAACTCATGTTTTCCCAAAGCACTTTCCGACATGGTCTCAACATAAGCAACAGTAATCCTTTTCACACATTTTGCCACTATAAAGACTTCCCAACTGATAATTCTTGCCAAATACCACCTTATACCTGAATATCCATATCGAAGTTACCATAACCTCTCTGCCTTCACGTGTGCCTAAACTTGCCTAGAAAATTTTTCATTCAAAGATATTTATTTGTTTCATCATAGAATGCACAAATGACTACATCTCATGGATTCTATCACTCCCTAAAACACTTGGTGACCATGCTACTGCATCTTACCAACCAAACACCTTGACCTACTTGAAAATGACTAAACCACCTTGCAATAAAAAAAGGATTTCATTAAGTTAAATGCTTTACCTGATGAAGACCTCCCTCACACCAGAACAATGCGCCTAACCAACAACATTTGATCGGAATAGTCAAGACATCAAAAGTGACGAAGCCACTGAAGCAAGAACTCCACCTTTGTGATGAAGTTTCCTTGGGCTTCCTGCTTTTTAGACAGTGGCGAATGGATGTGAATGTAAAAAGAATGAGTTCCCAAAAAAAGTGGTTATGGATATTTAAATGTGAAAGTTTGTCAAATATGGATATGAATCAGGCTAGTGGATTCATTTAATTTTATCAAGTATAGATTTGGTTATGGCATGGCAGAATCTGAAAATTGGAATTCTGACGTGGATATAGTTAGACATGTGTTGATTTTTGTGAGATTTGGGGTTCTATGCTTGTTAGAGTTTAATTCTGATGTATTTGGCTTCCATGTACAACCAGAAGTTGAGGACCTACTTTTATCAATTACGTAGATTCGAATAAGTGAATTGAATCTTAGTGTGTGGCTGTCAAAATTTCAATTTATACGCACATTTGAATACCATCCAATTTAAATGCATATCCCATTTCCTTGGATATGGAAATGAAAGCTCATATTTAAGTATCATCAAAATTCACATTATATTCCATAGAAAAAATTCATATAAATATGAAAATGCCTGCATTTAAACTGTGTTAATCCCTATTAGCAGAAGCTTTCTACTGTTTGTTCAGGGCCATGGTATCAACGTAAAAGCGAACTGTCATAACAACGTGGTGTCAATGGAGCCAATGACTCTAGGATGCCTCGACCTCTACCGCGTTAGAATCACTTGTACCCCCACCAAGGCAGAAGTATCACCTGGTAGCACCCCCACCATGGCAAACCCCTTCGCAGACTGGAATCTCAACAAGGCCTGCCAGCACCCCACCATGGCAAACCCCTTCGTAGACAGGAATCGCGACAAGGCCTATGCTGCTGCATGCAAGAAATTTGTCAGGGTCCCTTCAGTCTCATGCCAGTGTGCTCGACTGGCTTTGGAAGCACACAACACGAACATATTTCCTATCTACTCCACGGTGGCCCTCATGTTGGATACAAATCTCATCTTAGTAGCCTCCTTCTAAGACATGCTCACTTTGTGGCTACTCCCCACCCCCTCAACCTCTAATCTCTCGTCTCATTCCTATTAGGAATCACTGTGACGGGAAAAAATTATCTTGATCTCTCCAAGTTCAAGAAGGCCGTTAATGAAACCTGAATCAACTGAAAACTTCCATATCATGTTCGATCAATATTATGGGAATTCTGTAAATAGATTAGCATTCCGTCTTTCGCATCATCATTAGATTTACGACAACATCTGCATGTGGATGGCATTGAGATCAATGCATTCTATGTTAGTTCAGCTTCCGGCCTAAAAGTGCATTGATTTGCTAAATTATTTTATATCTATTTCTAGCATTTTGTCTGGTCGCAATATGTTAATTTGTTTCCTCATTGGCACACCTACCCATGCCTTAAGAAAATCCTAAATATTCTGTGCCTCTTAAGCTTCTCACTCATTCATGATCAAACCACTTGACATTCATAAGATGCCTGACTTGTGCTTGCCATAAATCGATCACCATTAGATGCAGAATTACATATCTGATACGTTCTCCTCTCAATTAATGCGGCTTTGTTTCTTTTCATTTGATGGAAAATGTCCCACATTGTTTCCACCTCTTTGCAGCAAGTGTACATGTACTTCAGAGGAAGTGGAATGGCTGCAGAGTTGAAGAAAGAGGCGGCACGTGGCGCTATGCGGGCTGCTATATGAGGTCATCCAATGCGAACCATAGACCCTGGAAACACTTGGGCTGGATTGTATGGTGCAACAGTTCTGCATAGCTTACATGGGATCAGCATCAGCCCAATCGCCAGCTAACCGGATCAGACCTATCCACACCTGTTCAGCTTGCATGTGAATTTTCCGATACACATGCGGTGGATTTGTCCGGTTTTCTGTTTAATGCATATAAAAACATGCAGAGATACACAGCTCATATAAAGAGTTAAGATCATTGCTTCCATTGTTAAGTTACACTAAATGTTATGTTTGTTAGATGATGATTTCATTGTTAAGTTACACTAAATGATATGTTTGTTAGATGATGATTTCATAGCTTCATTTAAATGCATATGAGATGCAATGGTGTTGTAATTGAATATATATGTATTCGAAGTCTATTTCTGTCTGTGTCAGGCAATTGTTGTGGAATTTCACCATGCTGTTGGAACTGCATGATCATTTTTAGGGGGCGACGAATTCAAGACAGATTGATCATTTAGTAATTTCATAGTAAACATTTATACTCGTAGGTATCATGGTTTACCTCATTCTTCCAATATAAGATTTCTTTCTCTAGGGGGGCGCTTGTTCCTCGCAAAGCAGCGAAAATTAGTTTTTATAGCCAAATGGAAAGTAACAAAATCTTGAGTTCAGGAAGGACAATTTCCTTTTTTTTGTAAAAAAACATGATGACTTTAGTAGAATACACATACATTTTGTATTATAATGTACAATTTTAATGTTTGTATTATAATGTGCAGTTGTCTATGCGATTTTGTGCTTATGTTATGTAGTTATAATACAAATGGTATACGTATCCACAGAAGTGCTCGTGTTTTCTACGAAAATAGGGTGACCTTTCTGAACTCAGGAATGATGCATTCTATTAGAAGGGTCCCTTATATATAGGAAAAAATAGGGATGCCCCCCATGGCTGCCCCTGCTTCATTTTTAGGCATTTTTTTAATTTTTTTTCCAAAATAAAGCCATGTAATTTCATCACTATATCCTTCTAATATGTCATTTTAATTTCATTAGAAGTAGAGACTCCTATGCCTTCCATCTAGAGCATGTAATTTTGACGGTCTTAAAATTGCAGTAATCGGCCCGTTCTAGATGAAGGGCAAACAAGTATATGTTTTTGATGAAATTGGAATGAGATATTAGATGGATATAATGATGAAAATATATATATTTTTTATTTTTTTAAAAAATAAAAATAGTGGAAAAATATGGCAGGAGCAGCCCGTCGGCTCCTCTCAGGGAGCATCCCTATTTTTCTCATATATATTGTGAGCCCTTCCAATGAGGCAGACCTTACCCGGAATTTAAAAAGCCACTGCTAAAATTGTAAATGTTGTAAAAATATAAATTGTATTTTGTAAAATAATGATAATCATACTGTTTTGTAAAAAAATGACATCCATGTTGTAACTAACATATTTTGTCAAATACAATAATAATTACATAAATCTTTCTATCTTTCTTGTTATAATATTATGTTAATATTTATTATTAAATTTATCAACATAGAAATGTAAAATAAATAAGATAAATACCTAAATTACGTGACTTTCTGTCCATCCAGAAAGAGTTACGTAGACACATCGAACATTTCCTATTAAGCGGCTTACACGATTTGATTTTGTTGGTTGATTTACATAGTTGGTTTCTGGGCACGATTTGACTTTGTAGATTAATTGTATAATTAGTTTCTTGGTATGATTTAACTATGTTTGTTACTTGTTGCAGTTGGTTTCTTGGCACGATCTGACTTTTAGGGACCAGAGCATAAGGGTAAAATGGGGGCAACCAAGACCTCACATTTAAAGTATTTTCACAAAATACATGAGAAATTTAGATAACTACATGATATCATGTTTTCCTTTAAATTTTGAGTCAATTTGAAATCCATATCCCATCTATCAAACTTATCAAATTTTGTATCAAAATTATTGAAATTGAGCCATTATAGATGCATTTATTAACACAAAATTTGAACGGCATGGGGTTGGATTTGATCAAGGAAAATGGATGTTGGACCCATTCAACAAATAATTAAAAAGCCATCTAAACTATATTTTCAATTTCAACCAAATGCCATCGAGCACCATGCTTCCTTTGATCCAAGGAGAAACCATCGATCGCCTCATCAGAAACAATTGTATTTCTTTAAGATCAACCAACGTAGACAGATCCAAATCTCTCATCAATCAATACACTCAATTCAAGACATTAACTTTACTGCACTCGATCTTATAAAACCACAACTTTACATAATAAAAAACAACTAAGAAGACATTGAATGGGGGTAGTTGAGCATGATCTACGACCATATCTCATTATTATCATATTCCATCGTCCATATATAACATCTCCTATTATCACATCACGCTTATATATTTTCCGCCAAATGCAAAAATATATATAAAAAAGGATACAGATGAAATTTCACCACCCCCATGCATGCAACGATGGTAGGCACGTAAGAAACCCGGATATGTAGACCAAGAGCAATGCCGACGCTTAGCACTTGGCCAAGCAGGCGTTGCAGTCGAAGCTGCAGCTGCCCCCTCCGCCGCCACCGCCGCCATTTGCGCCGGAGTTGCCCCACGACTTGAAGCATTTGGGAGGACACTCCAGCTTCTTGTTGTAGCAAGGCCCTGGATTCGTGCAAACCATGCTGGTGGGGATCTGGAAGCCCCCAAATGGCGGCATCCAGCCCCCTCCACCACTGCTGCCACCGCCAGAACCGTACCCACCACCACTTCCATAACCACTTCCACTACCACCACCGCCACCGCTACCACCACCGCTGCCGCCACCTCCGCCCGTGCCGCCACCGCCTCCGGCACCACCACCGCTGCCGCCGCCTTTGCCACCACCTCCACCGTTGCCACCACCACTACCATAGCCACTTCCGCTGCCGCTGCCGCCGCCACCGCCGTATCCGCCTCCGCTGCCACCGCCACCGCCATACCCGCCTCCAAAGCCCGGCCACCAGTAGCCGCCATATGGACCAGCCCACCAGTTGTTAGCACCACCGTTCGCTGGCGGCCACCACCAGTTACCATTTGGACCAAACCACCAGTTGCCACCGCCATTGGGGCCGGGCCACCAGTTGTTTCCTCCTCCAGCCCACCCGCCGCCAAAGCCTCCGCCGCTGCCTCCGCCACCGCCGGACCAGCTATAGGTGCTACCGCCGCCCCACGAGGATCCATGGTCATCGGCGTCGATCATCACGACCGTCACGAGGAGGAGAAGGGAGAGGAGGAAGACAGCCTTGTAATCCATGTTGCTTTCCTTGCTCCAATGGAGCCTTCTGCTTGTTTGAGATGAGATCTGTCTAAGCAACAGAGGACTTTTATAGACATCAAACAGTCAGACCCATTTAAAAAAGCAATTTTAAGAGAATTACCCAATCAACCGCCATTATGTTCCTCTTCATGGTTAGCCACTTGGAAATAAAGAATGCCCGATGAGCCACCTTCATCAAATATCTAGTGGGGTAAATGCAATAACTGTGCATTTCTTGGGGGCTATTGTTAAGTGGAGGATGGGTGGATGTTTATCATGTCAGCGTTGCTGCCAAGAAATAAAGAAATAGGAACGAGAGAGAAGTTAATGAAGAGACGTGGCTTCATGTAATGTCATCGAGATCGATGTTAGCACGACGTGGCCTTTAATTTGCGTTTGACAATCGCGACTTTTTCCTGTTCTTCGGACCGAGCTCATCTTAATCTTTTTCTTTCAAAGGAGAACAGTGCATTGATCTGATCCAACACCTAACCCGTCAATATATGGTCGTGGTTTGAGCTCAATTGACCACCGCTAGTTTTTTGAAACTATCAAACAGAACAGAGTTAATTCATCTAAAATTATAGCGAGGGCACAGATGTTCGAAATTAATACATAATAATAACATAATAAGAAATCGCATATGCACGGTTAAATACAAGCTAATCCCTCACATATAGGATCCCACAGAAGCGGGGGTCAGTTTCAGCAATAGTCAAGTGCTACCAAAAAGAAAATACCATCCAACGAGCAACATAATCGATGAGCAATCCAAGTAAGTTAGGGTAAAAGAAAAATGATATTTCCCACAAAGCTTTCCAATTACAAAATCTTACCAAAGATTCCCATGTCAATCAGAAGCCAACTTCTTAGACGATCCATCATTGTTCGAGCTCTTTGCGCTTTTTAGTGTGGGAGTCTCGCATGTATCTTTGATATGATCTGAAAAGAGAAATAGTATAGTATTCCAAATCTAAGGATTTAAAATTTGAAGGAATATTCAAGTCAGTAATAGTGGTATTGGGCATCCTAAATGTATCCAACAAATTTGTGATTCTTTCGCAATAATTTTGGCTAGAGTAATCGGGGCACATTAAAAAATATTCTTGCATCGAGTCCTCCAGATCGACCATCAGAGAGGTGCCCTCATCACAATCATCTGCCAAGATTCAATGATGCTCATGGAATTTGATATAGCTTCAAAGCGTTATGAAATCCTATATTTGATGTGGCATGAAATCAAAGTCACTAATTTTTTGTGTTACATGACAAAGCTAGAATAGATGCATATAACATTCAGAGTCAGCATAGCGAAGATAACATCCATTAACTGGAGATATCTTCAACTTATATAACATATCTTGTGTATGAAGTCTTTTGTGTGTCAATAGCCATAGGAAATTAAAAAATAACCCCAGGATCAAATAGCTTTGACCAAAGCTCAGAGTCAAAACTAGAGGAAACTCCCCCATTAACCAACAATATGTAGATAATTTTATTGATTGAAACTCCATTATTGTTTGTTTTTAAGGAATAACACAAGACCCAGGTAAAATCTTCTTAAAGATGAGGTGATCTCATTAATATTGTAGTGAATGAGCTTAAGTCGATTCCAAAGTTCAATTGATGTTCTTTTCCCTAACCTTTTAAACCAATTTTTCTTAGCGTTTTAACATGACAACATTCAGAACTGATGAGTTTTTATTACTACTTTTCTTCCATAATGACAAGAAAGACACTTGTATGGGAGGTTTCCCCAATAGAGGATCTTTCCAAAGGGATGAGAAACTTCCTAATCCGAGTTGCTTATATATGATCGATCTCGACACATTAGCACCCTTGATAAGATCTTTCCGAATAGGTGAAAATAATTTCTTTGTGGTTTGGGACAAAACAATCGGGGCCGCCCCTATAAGATCAAGCATTGGCCACTCTAGATAGCCATGGTTTCTTATGCTCAATGATGCTAATTAAAGACTTGGTGAGCAAAGCATTATTGAATTGCCTTATATCAAGAATGCCCCATTCAGCGTTATCTTTAGGTCTACAAAATTTTTCTAGGACAATTTTGGCCTTATTTGCATTGTTTGAAGTGCCATAAATTTGCATCTAATTTTATTAATCTTATCGATTATATTTGCGATTACATTTGTTGGAGCTTTAATACATGAAAGTAGATGTGTTGTAAGCGGTGTTAGGGTAGAATTTAAAAGAGAAACTTTGACCGTTAATAGTAAGACTTTAGCTTTCTACTCTTGAAGTCCATTCTTTGGGTTAGAGTTTCCTCCTTGATAAAGGGAGACCAAGATAATATATTTCTATATTTTTTTATGAGCAAAAACTCCAAAACTGTTACCGTAAAGTAAATAAAACAAGTCTACTTAGACGATTGTTTGGAAGATATTGTGTATATTTAATATCGCAGTGGAAGAAAGAAAAGAAGAGAAAATTAACTATTACGTAATGGGATTGAAAGAAAGCTTCTTTTTCTCGCGGATTTGTCCTTATGTTTCAAACTGTGCAATTACATCGACTAAAGGATAATATTTCTTTCTTTCTTTTGACAATATATGTAAACGTGTTAGTTAACATGTTATCTCGTCTCAGATAATACCACCCATGAATATGATTCAATAGCCTTTGACGAGGGTTTTAACGAGAGAGCCAAATGACTAGTTTATATTTGATATTACGATGTTCTCATATTGTCACAACTATCATGCATTAAGCTTGATATTAATCATCGTGAATTTAAAGACAAAGTGGCGTTCTATCCGTCCTTCTAAAGACCACGAGGATTGACTCTGTCTGGTTTCTACGAAGCTATTCGAAATCAGAATTCCAACTGTTATCGTCTGATATAATATTTAGCTATCACTATAACAAAATAGGGTTATAATCACGTTTTTTCTAAATCTGTCACTAAATCATCCGTTGTTAAAAATACAATGATGATATTATTTTGTGCGAAATTATTTATTTACTTGAAATTAACGATGAATGTCATATATAAAACTAATTTCGCAATAAATTATCATCGTTATATATCTAATAATATACAATTTAGTGACGTTATAAAAAAACATTACTCTAGCCTCCTTATTTTTTGTAGTGTAATATATTTAAGGGGTTTTATGACTTTATGCCCTAAGGGTGCGTTTGGTTGGCGGGTTAAGGCGGGTTAAATTGGTAGAGGATAATCCGTTTTTGTGTTTTGGTGTTTGGATAGAGGGTTAAACTGAGAGTGGGTTAGAAGTAGAGTTGGGGTGATATGATTGTATTGGAGTTTGAAAAAGTGAGCAGGTATTGTGATGTGATTGTATTGAAGTTTGGAAAAGTGAGTAGAAGTGAGTAGTTTATAATTTTTATATGATATGATGGTATAATATATTATTTTTTGATAGGGTTGATGATGTAAAATTGATTTATTTAATTTTTTAAAAAAGGAATAAAATGGGGCCCATGAGGAGAGATGGGGATATGGGTTAAGGGGGTTAAACTCCCCAAACCTGCAGGTAACCCGGGACCCGAATGGGCCCTAAGGGGTTTTATGACTTTATGCCCTTCTAAACTTTTGTAATATCAGTATATATCCCTCTTTTTTTTAATATCAATTGTGCCATTGACTTCTTACAAAAATCCATCGTTCTGCCTTTTTACAAGACAGTTATGTCCCTACTTTACCCTAACAGAAGGACGGAACTTCGAATTTTGTAAGGTGTCAAGGGCACAATTGATATTACAAAAAGAGAGGAGCATAACTGATATTGCAGAAGTTAAGAAGGGTACACATTGTAAAAATCATATATCTAGATTACATGATGCATGTCTATTTCTCCTTCTCTTTTCATTTTCTTTTTATTCTAACAATATAATTCCTAAGATACTTGAAAAAGACTACGGCTCTTTCTTGTAGTCAAATAATTTATTTATTTATGTTTATTACGGTATATAGCAAATTGATCTAAAAAATTCATAATCACAATATTTTATAGATGTAAAAGGTAAACATGTACTCTATAATATTGCATGGTCTATAAAAATATCAAATTATATAAAGATATATAATAGAAATAAATATATTATTGATTATTTAGAGAATATATTATAGAATATTCATGTATTGATATTTCATTTTTAAATAAATATATACATATGATGGATTTTACATACATACATATACATACATGTGTGTGCGCGTGTGCAGGCACGCACACGTTTGTATGTGAGTGTATTTATGTATGTATGCATTATAAAATACCTTTTTTGTTCCGATGATCTAATAGTAAATATTTTCATGGTCATTTATGAGTGCACTCTTATGAATATATAATTTATATGGTTGATACAAGAAAATTAACATAGAGCGAATATGCGTAATAAATATTTACCAATATAATTTTGAAAAAATACCATAAAAACGTATGTAGCAAGGGTGGAATAATTTTTGTCATCGATTTTTAATATCCATTGCGGATATCCCGCAATTAATATAAAATAGTTATTAGATCAACAACGCAAAATCTTGAACGAAATAATTTAAATATAAATCTAGATTAATTAATTAGTTATTGATAGGATGATCTGGTACTTTTAAAATTTTTATAACAACATCGAAGTTTCTTTAACGGAAAATTCATAACCCACATATATCCTCAATTCAAGATTTACATAAACCATTGTAATTTATCTGGACAGGATTATGGATGTGCTTGATATCTTTAATATCTGAAACAAAAGGCTTGATATTTAGCGTAGCAGAAGAAACATGTATGCCAATAAATTTTAAAGTATATTTTCTCGTTTCTTATTTTAAAGGAAAATTGATGTGAAACCGTCGAGGTGGACACCCAATATTTTCTCGTTTATGTGTACTTTACTGATGCTGATGGACTATGTTTAGAATTTCGTCGTGGAATGGTTTATAATAATGGATGATTGAGAGGCGAATTTTATTTGATTTCCTAAATATATGCATCAGTGCATAGATTGGTAGTTTATTTATTTATTTATTTATTTATTTAAAGTAGTTACACAGCACTCCTCTTGAAAAGAAAGGCTTTTGGAAATTAAAAATGGGATCGATCGGCTCCCTGCTAGGGATGAAAACGAATGTGAATATATTCATATCCGATCCGATATCGTATTCGTTATATATATATATATATATATATATATATATATATATAGACATTCGTATTCGTTTTAAAATGGATGCGGATATGGATATCACTTTGATATTCGTTAATATTCGTATTCGTATTCGTATATTCATTTTCGAATATAAGTATCGTAATATATTTATCTGTAAATGTACGTAACAACATTTTATGTTTGCATTCACCATTGTTGATATAATTGTTATGAAATTACAATATATGGTATATCTATTTTATGTTTAAACCATCCTAAACATGTATATTAGTAAATTATTTCTGTTATTTTTCGTATCCGATTCGTATTCGTTTTACATTCGTATTCATTTTTAAGGATATGGTAACACATTTTTCACATTCATCAATACTCGTACCCGCATTCGTATTCGTATTTTAAAATGGATAAGGATATGATTATACATATATTCGTATCCGTATCCGACCGTTTTCATCCCTACTCCTGTTGTAATATCACACTGCTGTAGAGTAGAAAATCCAAATCCCCTTTTGGAAATTAAAGATGAGTTTTTTCTTTTAGCTGTAAAATAATTATTTTCAGGCGCGTGAATATTCTATTTAGCTGTTGAGTCAAGTTCAAGCAATTTATGACGAAATTCTAAACATCGCCCATCAGCATCAGTAAAGTTAAACAGATGTAGACGTGGATGTTATTCAGTAACATGATTACGATATTAAATATTTTTTCCTTACAAAGGAATACGCATGTTCATTTTCTATTTTAAGGAAGGGGTTACGTAGAAATTGATGGAAGACGGATAATAAGCTGCACCGTCAATACCTTTTGAAGGACAAATCCAATTCTTCGGAACACAATCATTCATAGATCTAGGAATCATAACATTGCTATACATAATTTTTTGGACCTTCTTGAGGAGCGCAACAACTTCACTTGCCAAGAACCCAAATGTATCAAAATCAAAGCAGATGAATACATGTTGATTGTCTATACAAGCCTTCTCATACTTAGCCACTTTAGCTGAGGTAACTTTTTGTGCAGCGTATCCCGCAACAACATCACTCCTTATAGGACCCACCAATAGAGAAACTCCAGTCAAATCAACACATGTATGTTTCCCTCCAACCCATCCAAATATTAAAATATCTGCTGCTCTAAGTGTCGATCTCCCCTCCTGTGGATCCGTAAGAAATTCACAGGTGCTTCCTTCTTTGAAGCAACCCTTGCATGCCTGAGAACATCATAAAGGCATCCATGACAAAATCATGCCTATATTTAAAAGTTGGCAGTTCGCGACAATGAACGACATACTCCCTAAAGGCATCTAAATAGGATTTGTGGCATATGGACAAGCCTCATTGTTGGAAATAGAGGAATCATGAGGCGATACTTGAGAATACGATACTCAGTAGGTGACATATGCATTGCAAGCCACTCAATAGGAATGACAAGAAGAAAATCTTGAGCATGTTCAGCTTGTAAACATTGAAAAATTGTTTTTTTGTCTAGTAGTTATGTCGAACTCAACTTCCATTTCTTTTACGATTTTGCTAAAAAGAGATTTCGCCAAAGCATTCTGGGCTTTATGGGGGACGATATCCTTATTAGCAAAATATGTAAGACCAAGAGAAGGAAGTGCGATATGTAAGCCTTCCAAAGCATTTAGAAAATCAGAATACATACCATGTATCCTACTGTCTCGTAAAATATGGTCTTGAAGCATCCAAGATTGATCTCTAGAGGCCACAAAAGTATACGAAGAAGCCTTAATAGCTGAGTGCAGACTTAAGCCACCGAGTCTGATTGGTAGCGACGCCACTCGCCATTGAAGATCGCCAAAGAAAGGGCCTCCACAAACCACAATATCCTCAATAGCTCCACGTAAACCTTTGTCAAATCACGTAGAAACACAGTCCATATATGCAGGTTGACACGCTCTCAAGATGGTCTTTGCGCCAATAATGATGTTGATAAACTTTTCACAATCTTTTTTTGATAAACATTTAGATATAGATTGATAATTAACATTATAATTATTTGACCAAATATTTATCATAAAAATATGCTTCTGTGAATTTTGAAACTGTCACTATTGTTAATTATGATCTATTTACGTTCGTAAGATTCGTTATTGCAAAAATATCTAAAATAATATACCAATGGAAAATGGAATTTATGGATTAATAAAGTTAAGATGGAGCAAAAAAAAGAAAAGAAAATTTTTCGAAGGAATGATAAGTACAATTGTTACTATTAAAATCTTATTCATATAAAAAGATCAAAGGAGATGGGGATTTTTCAAATGGGGAAAGGGATAAAGAGAGAGCATAAATCCAAATTCGAATTGCAGCTCAATTCGGTTGGACTTGTTTAAGATGGAGTTCAAATAATCAATTTAACCAAATAGGTGAAAATTGCTTAATCAATTGAACCGAATAGGTGAAATTGAACCAAATAGCTTTTTGGCCGAAAAAAAATAGAAATATCCCAAAGAGCAAAACCAAGTCCACGCAAATGCTAGAGCAAGTATTAATTGGAATCAAAAGGTTTTTGAAATCGAATCGGAGGTTGATCCGGAAATTTTAACAAAAACATTGAATCGGATTGGATAATGGAATCAAATCAGTTCAACCGAATGATGATGTCGTTGTTTTTAAAATCATATTAAATCAATTCGGTAAGAAAAAAATAGTTGAATCGGTTAACTAAACCGAAATGGAACAGAACATATACAAAATACATACTCAAATACACTTGAAATAAATATAAAATAAACAAACAATTAACATATCTTACTTTATATAACATTTAATGTTATTCATATATATATATATGTATGTATAATATTTGAACTAAATACCCTAGCATAATAATAGCTTAGTTATATTTATTATCCAACTCTTTTAAAATGTTGAGTTGAAGTAGTTGTTTAGTACTCTTTAAAGTGTTATAAGAGGTCATGAGTTTAACACTTATCGTAACGATTATTACTTTAATGTAAATTAAATTTTCAATTGTTGTTGAGCGGTTTAATTTTGATTGAACCAGATTAAATTGGATTGTAAATTGGCGATCGAACCTATGGTTGAACCAAAATATATCTATTTAACTCGAACCGTGAAAACCAATTAACCAAAAGGGTCAACCAGTTCAAACGGCCGGTTAATAACATTGCTTTCTTGCTGTTTCATCCCTTTAAATATAGTTTAGATACGATTTTGGAACTGCGATTTGATCGTAGGATACAGAATCTCGAGAAGACTGATTATATCACGATTAAATCATTTATTAAGTATAGTTGATAAATGATATAAAAACTATTACAGAGAGATTGATGGGAGACGGGTAACAAGCTGCGTCGCCAATCCCTTTTGAATGTCAAATCTAATTCTTCGAAATACAACATCAATAGATCTGAGAACCACGACATTACTGTGCATAATTTTTTGGACCCTGCTTCAGTAGCTGAAATTGCTGATATTGCTGTGCATAAGTCTTCAGGATTTATCTAATATTCCTTATCTTTCTTGACCGACGGAAAGAATATAATATAAACCTTACTTATAGCTCATTATTCTTTATCCCTCGTCCCAATGTCACATCCATCCATCAACAATAATTTATAGAAAAAAAACATTTCTCTCGTTTTCAACTTAAAATACTAATGAATTTTGCTGATTTTATGCAACATTGTTACGTACGGATAAAAAAACATATACAAATAATGACATCCTAGTTCAGTTTTAAATTTGGAACGACAGACTAAGGAAAATGAAAAATGAAGTATCAATTCCTTAAAGTATGTATAAGTATTAGTGACTTAAAGGTCGAATATATAGTATAAATGCGCTTAATATATTTGTCTAAATTTACGGGAATTGAATGTTTAACATTCAAAATACAGAAGTTAATTGCAGTTAATTCACAATAATTATATATGGTTAGAGTAGACATAAATGGTTAAAAATATAATTACCTATGCTTGTATATTTAAAAATGGGGTTTTATCGGTTGTACATCTCTGAGATAATCACTTATGTTCCTCCCTTTTTTGGAATATTAGTTGTGCTTCTAACTTCTTGTCGTTCTATCACTTGTACCCACATGTTACTTTAGCCAAGGGATGAGCATGAACCGGGATGGAATGGGCCCTGAAGAGTCCAAGCCTAAGCCCGTTTAAAAAATTTTCCCACATGTTCCCACATGTTTCTTCTGTACACAAGTATCTTTTTATAGGAAAACAACAATTTTTGTATAATGGATTGAGCTTTAGTATGGATGCCTTCTTCTCTGTTCATATATGAGAGCTTCTTTGTATAGGAAAATGAAGATTTTTGTTTAATGGAGTGAGTTCTGGTATCAATATTTTCTCTATTAATAACATAATCTTTGCATTCCTAAAAAAACTACTGATGAGCATACATAAGATGGAAAATACAAGAGTTCTCTCAAATATTCAACAGAGAAGGAAATTCTACAAAAACTCTATTTATTATACAAAAATGATCTTGATTGGTCATGATAGATCAATAGCTCCATAGCTTTATACATGGTTAAAAATAAATTATGACTATATTTATATATGAAAACGGATATACAGATAAGGATACGGTTATTTGCGGATATCAAAAAATTATCCATATCCGTATCTATTTTAAAACGGATACGAATACAGATATCAAAATTGATATAAAACGGATACGATAACGGATCGGATATGGATATATCCGTAACCTTTGCATTCCTACTCACCACTCTTTACATGCGGTATTCTCCCCCATCCCCTCTCCACATACTCCTTTTCTCCGTAATTTTGTTATATTCTCTCTTTTTCTCTCTCCCCCACCTCTTTCTATATTTATATCTTTGTTATTTGCTTGAAAGTTTTCCATTGATTTTAATTTTATTCATTAAATTATTGCTTGTAATTATATATGCAGACAACTTCATATTCATCAATTTTAAATTAGATTTATGCACTTAAAATATGATGTTGTTATACAACAAAAATTAATTATATGGAGTGATTTTCGTATAAATTTGAATTCAATTTTTAAATACCAAGCCATCTAAATAATTACTATAAGGTAGACGATTAAGAAAAAAGTGTATATACATCACTTTTCAAATTTTCGTTGACTAAAACTATAGTTTTTCTAATAGTTATATGAATAGATATTTGCTTTTAAATATTTTAAAATGTATTAATATTGATTCTTTTAAGGAATGACGCCCTCATTTAATTAAAAAAATTTCCATTTACTATTATTTGTTGTTATATACTTAGATAACTTGTACTCGTATCTTTTAAATTAGATTTATTCACTTAAAATTTAACATCGACGTACACCAATAAATATATGGTGTGATTTTCATATAAATTTGAATTCATTTTTTAGATATCAAGTTATTTAAAAAATTACAACAAATTAGTAGATTGATTTTAGCAAATATGCAAGTATAAAATATAGTCTTGCCAACAACCACGAGCTCTCTCTCTCTTCTCTATTCAGAAAATATGCAATAAATAACTACCATCCTTTGCTTTTGTTTCCTTCTTCCCTTTATATTTTTATAAAATTTAAATAACACACATTGTATAAAAGCCAATATTGTTACCTCGTAAGTTGTTGGAATTTACCATGCTTTTGGAGGAACCAAACTCTATATATCTCATACATATTTACTTGCCCACATATTAATTAAAAGGTTGACCATTTTACAATGCATTGGATATATTGTAGTTAATACATGTGTCACTTTCAAGGCAATGACTTAAACTTCATCCCAACTATCTTTTATAAGAAAACAATTTAGACCTTAAAATGTTGTGTCTATTTTATGTGCCTTTATAGGAGTCGAGTAGTAGACTTTTGATGTCTAAATTGCAAGTTATTTAGGAAAATAGTTGTGTTAATAGACTACATTTTTATCGTTTTTCCTTATTTTAATGTATATTTTTCTAAAAACTAAGCAATATGGTGTGTAAAAGACATAACTGTTATTAAAATTATATCCAAAAAACTTCAAAACCAGAGCTTGACATATAAACATATGAATTCTACTATTAATTAATTTAAAAAATGATTGTGTTTGTCTTCTTGAATTATCTCATACATGATTTAATGAGTAATTCTCAATTTGCTTTTTACAGCAGATTAGATATTTTAAATGCACTAAGACATCTCTTATGTTCTAGGCAATGATTTAAACTCTTGACACAGTTAAATTTAACAAAAAAATAACTTAGATCTTAAGATGTTGAAGCTATTTAGGATGTCATCCTAGGAACCAAATAGCTTTTAAGGTTTATGAGCCTCTATTTTTGTATGTTCTTTTATTACATTGTATATTTTTTTTATAAAAACTAAACAATATATTGTGAGAAAATGGTATTGTTTCAAAATTATATCCAAGAACTTCAACAGACGTGCTTGACATATAAACTTATACTGTTACAATTTGCAGCTTTATAATATTTGAAAAATGAAAAATATGAACATAAAAAAGTGACCTTAATTATAATTCTTACGGTATTTTTCAAATATATGATTCTCATTCTATTTTTAATTGCTTAAAAATAATTATTATGACTTCTTAATATTTTAGTGAGTGGCTTTTAATTATGAGATTTACCTTTTAACAATGGATTTGATTTTTGAATGCAATGAAAATGCATGTCATAGGTTTAAGACAATGATTTAAACTCCTGACATAGAAACAATTTAAACCTTAAGATGTTGAGGCTTTTTAGGATGCGTTGCTAGAAACGAAATAATATTGTAAGGTCTACATTGGAAGTAATTTAGTAAAAAAAGCAGTGTCTATGAGCCTCTATTTCTATATTTTTTATTTTAATATATATTTTTATATAAAAAACTAGACAATATGTTGCGGAAAAGACAGAAGTATTTTCAACAGGAAAAAAAGAGCCTACAACCGAGGTAGTAGGAAACTACCTACACATGGCTCATTTTTTTTATTATTTTTTGATTTTTTTGAAATGAAATTTTGCGGGATTAAAATCACTATATATCACTATGATATCATTCAAAATTCAACTTAATTCGAAACTCATATCATTTTCATCAAAATTACAAAATTTTAACGGTATCAGAATTGCTGAAACTGACCCTGTCTAGACGAACGTGTTAGGAATGTTTTTTTGCATGAAACTTGAAACACATATTCTACTCAATATATCAAGTAATACCCCTAATATTTACCAGAAAAAAATTCCAAAAATCATGAAAAAAGCCAGGTGTTCGTAGTTACCTACCCATGATATAGGCTCTTAGCTCCCTTTTCAAATTACACCTAAGAACTACAACACTGAAGCTTGATGCACAAGCTTATGTATCCTACTATCAATTGCTTTAAAAAGTATTTTTTTTACTTATTTAATTATCTCATATTCATTGCGTAATGCTCTAAAATGTATTCCTAAAATATTCTGAAATTCTTTTATTTCCTTCTCCTGGTTGCTTTCTTCCCGTCCTCTTCCTCTGGTTTTCAGGGAAGCCACTTAGTCACTCCATCTTATTCCTGGGGCTATCTCTGAGATAGGGGGATATTGGTGTTTTTCCATATATCTATTCATGTATGAATTATTATTATTATTAGATGTTTATAATTTTTTGCTATTTGAACTTTTTTGCACAACTAACATGACTCTATCGCACTACCACAGAAATGCCTTTTTCTAACGTTTCGAAACGTCGGCTATAGTGGTTTTTAACGTCTGAAAATGTGTATTCCAACGTTAAAAAACGTCCAAAAATTTTGTCGGGTTAGCCTCGTCGGCATAGATCTTTGTGGGCGTTTACAAAGAACGTCGACACAACTTTATATTTGACGACGTTATAAAAACGTCGTGTAAACCATCTCTAGGTAGACGTTAGATAAGAACGTCCATATACAACTGATATTTGTAGACATTAATATACGTTGGCTTAGACTGACATGGTAGACGTTTTTATATCATGTTTTATGGTCGTTAAAAAACATCCATATAGGCTTGTTTGAGGGCATATAAACGTCAATTAATTGATTAGCCCAATGTTTGTGTTCAACCAAATGTTTTTAGCAACAACATATGGATTATTTGACCAACATACATTGACAATCTCTCTAGGCATTCCACGATCACAAACAAAGTACATTGCTTAAGAGAACAAAATACTACGTATCATTCTAGATAACATTTTTCCAAAAGGCAAACATTGTTAAACTCCAAAACATTCAAATGTTTCAATAGTTGAAGTAGAGCTTTTAGAAAGCAAAATCACATTGATACATTCCCAAAAAATAAGAAAGTTCTGATAAAAGATTGGCTTCATTCATGAATCCTCTTCCGTTTCTGCATCAGGATCAACACCTCCATAGACACATTTGATGGCCTCGCCACATCTCCAACTTTCTCCCATTCCTTCTTCAAGTTATGTCGATGTTCCTTAAGATGTTTTGCTAAACGACGGTTCACTGCTTCCCTAGCCCTCATATCAGAATCGAACCCGGTGATATCAATGAAGTTCTATTAAAAAAGTTTCTATTAGTCAAAAATCTATCATGAAATTTTGAAGAGTAATAGTTAAACCTTGATTCTTTCATGCGCCGACCGAAGTTCTGCATCTGTTAGACTTCTAAAATCTGGTACTAGTGGAACATCCTCTCTTGCAGCTATACCACAAATCAATTGTAGAGCACTAGCTTGCTTGGCATCTAATGGTCTTCCTTCATCCAAGTCAATTGTTACAATAGGTCTATGCCCAGTTATTGTTGCATGTTTGGCCAATGTTATGCCTCTTGACTTTCCTCTACGACGCATTGTATTGAATTTGGCATAGATATATAAAGAGTTAATTCAAATAATACAATTTTAATAATGAAATAATTACCTGCTTTTGTGGAAGTAGAGGGTATTTCATGCAGGTCAAATGGAGCACTACTCTGCGTATGTCCTAGTCCGGCATGTGATTGTGAACTCTGATGTGCAGTCGATTGCAAGCGACTATTCTGATTTCCATGTATGGTAGGATGATTCTCGGATACTTGTGGAGATGCTGGTTGTAAGTCCAACAGATTACTACTTTGCGTTTTTCTCGGTATAGCACGTGATTGTGGAGATATTGGTTGTAAGTTCAACAGAGAACTCCAATGTGGGGGAGGATGATGCTCAAATATTTGTGGAGGTGTCGGTTGTGCATGAGGTTGACTTCGATGTTGCTTGTAAACTCCTAAATCGGGTTGACTACGTTGACCATCCACTTTCCTCTTATTCTTTCCGAATGTGAATGGTCCAACCATACAAATTATAAACCCGATCACCTGCACAAAATGACTGCAAAACATATAAGTTGTAACAGTTGATAACCGCCCGAACGACTAAGGTAAGGTAAAGAAATGGTCGTTGCGACCTCAATCACGCGGGCTAAGTATATCAAGAAAAATCAACCACTCAGAACATGTAAAACTAATCGAGCACAAAAGAGAGCGGTCCTAGCTATGAGATTAACCTGGTATAGCACCCAGGGTCGAACACAAGGAGCACAGATTGGCCTTGCGGCCTACGATGTAGTCAGAAATCCGAGAGAGTATTTTTTAGTGTTTTTAAGGGTTTTTATATTTTTTTAGGATTTTTGGAATATAAAGAAAACCGGAAAAGCACACAAACAATTAACTTGAACAATTTATTTAATGCATTAAAAAGCAAGCAAAAATTCAGACAAAAATATTTTTATGTGTTTTATATTTTTTTATGTTTTTGGTGAATTTTTGAGATTTTTCTGATGTTTATTTTATTTCCTAAAAATCAAACAGTGCGAAAAGCAAGGGGTACTGTCCAGCCAGGCCCAAAACCCAAAGATAAAATATCTAAGGATCTCACAGGGACCTGGAGGTAATTTTCCTGTATACTAGAGAAAACAAGGAAAATTTGAGCACCAAAATTATTGTTTTTGAGTTTTTAAATTATTTATTATGATTTTTAGGAGTTTTGAGGTGTTTTTAAGTTTTTAGGGTTTTTACTCAATGAAAAATAGCCAAAAATTGGCTAGAAAATCAAGGAACACAAAATAAACAGTGACTAATTTTTATGGAATTTTTAAAAGGGTTTTGATATTTTTTTGGGGTTTTTGACTCTAAACAGTAGCAAAAATAAGGGTTTTTGAATTTTTAAGAATAGCAAATGAAATCAAAAATGTCCTCAAAAATTCATAAAAATTCTACACCATGGCAGGAGCCATGTGTCAAATTTTCGTTGGATTTGGAGATGGTTTGATATTTTATTCAAAAATAAAGAAGGGGCACTGTGCACAGGGACCTAAGTGCAAATACCCAAAGTTCTGGGGGGTCTGGTGCAAAATACCCAGCAAAACACGTGCCAAGCACGTGCCTGGGGCACTCAGGGACCCAAATGTAAGAAAAAATAAGTTCCGAGGGCTTATTGGTAACAAGTACCAAAAGTCCAGGGGCTTATCTACAAATAACCCAAAAAATATCGCACATGGGGAATTAAATCACGCACAGGGGCATAAATGCACATAAAGAAAACTTTTTATCCAATCCATAACATCCAGAACTACAGGGTTTATATTGCAAATAACCCAATAAAGTTCACGTGACGAAGCACGTGGTCCACGTAGACAGGGGTATAAGTGCAAATAAAGTAAGTACGAGGTCCATAATGCAAATATCCCAGAAAATAATCAACTTAATTTAAAAATTACAGGACTAAAATGAAATAAAACAAACAGAGGGGCCTAAGATGAATTTACCCCTTTTATTATTATCGACAGCTCGATAGGTGCCACGTGGAGGATCCGACGGCTCTGGATGGGTGGCGCTCTTCTTCTTCAGCTCTTGGGCCAGATCGACGGTGCAGAGGTGGCCACGTGGGTGATCGGTCGGCTCAGGCGCTGGGGGCCTCTCTCCTCTGTGCTGACGGTTCGGATCAACCCCTCGAGATAATCAACGGCTGCTGCTCCTCAGTGGATGGACGACCAGGATCGAGACTGGAGCGGCGGGGCTGATCGGACGGTGAAGGAGGATGCAGGAAGAACACTCCGCCGGCGAGCTTCGCCGGCTTCGTGCGCCTGCAGTCGTTCTCCTCAGCTGCTGCTAAGTATCGGAACAGATCCGCGGAGACGTCCCGCAGCTGGTGAAGGCCTCAGATGACCCGGCCGAGCCCTGGAGGGGCTCCGGCGAGGTCGGCGGCGACGGGCTTCTGGCCTGGATGTAAGGGGGGCTCAGATGCCCTCCTTTTGACCTGCAAAAGGCACCAGAAGCTTCGCGGGTCGAGGGCAAAGTGCCTCGACCCGAAGAAGCGAAGTGAACGTGGACTGTGGGTCGGGGCGGATGAGCTCCGGCGAGCGGAGGATGGTGGAGCTCGACTCCCAGCTCCGGGGCGAGCTGGGTTGAATGAAAGAGCGAAGAACGTGCCTCGGAGGATGGCGAAGGTGTGTGTGGGTTCCAATGATCGATAAAGTGCGCGATATGGCCGGAATCAGGGGAACTCGTCGGAGATGCGATTTGGGCGAAATGAAAAATTAAGCTAAATGGAAGGGCTAATCGGCTACCTGGGTGATGCGAGAGACTGTGCTGGAGCTTGGCTAGCTCCTGGTCGTAGCCTCGAAGGGCGTCAAGGCCTGAGGCTCGAGCTCCTGCACGCGGCGGAGCAACGGCGGCGCGAAGCTGCCGGATCGATGGTCGGGGCACCCTCTCCTCACTGCAACAGGGGCAAACGCGAGCTGTCACCTCGGTGATTGCTCTGGAGGTCACGGGAATGAAAGTGGCGAGCCAAAGATGAGGCGCGGAGGCGGCGGAGGTCGGGATATATATGGAGACAGGGCAGATTAGGGTTGAGTGGAGGCAGCTATGGAAGGCGTGGATCCCACGGCGAAGGATCCGGCGAGGATGTCGGATGAACGGCGAAGAATCCGGGCGCGGGGTTCGCGGGGGCGACAGGCTGGAGACGCGTGGAGAAATCGACGAAGTCGGGTCGGGCGCGAGTCGACGCAAAAGGAAAGAGTCCGCGGGGGAGTTGACCGGGGTCAACAATCCCCCGTGGACCAATCAGGAGCTGCCACGTTTTTAATTTTTTGTTTATTTAATTTAAGGTAGAAAAAGGCCGAATTAAGAAAAACTCAAAACATGAAATATTTTTCTTTTATTTTTTTCTATTTTTTGGTGATTTTTAATTAATTTTTGGAAATAAAAATAGGGTAGCTATATATATATAGGTATATGTACACTATATAGATTTTAATTTTTGATTTTTTTATTTGTTATTTTTATGTATTTTCATGCCCATTTTATATTTTATTTATTTACATCATAAAATAAAGAACAAAATGGTATTTTTAATTATTTATACACAAGGGTGAAATAAATAGTTGTACACATTTATATACATGGTATCTATACAATGTATTTTTGTATTTTTTTAATTTTGTAATTTTTATTTGATTTTTGTTTTGTTTCTTGTTATTTTATGTATGTACAATATGTAACATAGAATATTTACAAAAAGTTTAGAAAATAATTTTATTTATTTATAGGGTTAAATAAATAAAGGATGATGGTCTATATCATGGTGAAAGGGGCATTTTTGGAATTTTGATTTTTAAATTTTTATTTTGTTTTTAATAGTTTCTAAATATATACAAAATGTATACAAGCATATTTTTGGGTGAGGAAAATATAATTTTATTTATTTACAAAAGTATGTACACATGAGCTCCTATCTCCCTCTACTTTGGCTTTTATGCGGTCAGGCCCATGCTGAGCCCTCCCTTGGGTTAGGTTGCTCAATATTTATTCTAAATATTTCCCTCTTTTTCTTTTTACTCTTTATTCTTTTATTTTTGCACAAAAACATGCTAATTACATGTTTTTACACAATGCATGCTTTTGGTAATTATTTGTATTTACACATATCTACATGTATTTGCAAAGGTTTTTGTAGCTAAAATAGGAGAATAAAGAGTGATGAATGGGTATTCATCAACAGTTTGTTCCATGAGAAACTGCTACTTTGAAATATGCATACATAAATAGAGAGATGAAGAATTGAAGTAATGATCAAGTCTCCCCTTATCTAAACAGAGAGGTGACTTCAAATTGAACTTGCTGAAATGCTCTAATGCTTTTCGAACTTCACCGTTTATCTAATTTTTCTAGAGAACCAAAACTAATTGCATGTCAAAATATTTATACAAATGTATATATAAAATTCTCAATTAGGTTGGTATTTTTTGTGCTTGAAAACGATAAATCAGATGACATGTTTACATCATTTACGGCATGTATCCATTCCTACTGTGAACAAGATCCATAAGATGGATATGGGAGTTGTCTTTAAAAATATCTAACGGGGTAAAAATGGTAAGACCATGGGAGGGCTTAAGTTATCTCATAGATCAAAAATCACATTTCAATAAACAAGTTCCCAATATTCGGTTCTTTGAACTTTACTGAAGTTGGAATGAGAACTCCAGGTTTTCTGTTCTGTAAGTTTTTTCTGCCAAGGCTATAATACATACTAATCATAGCACAACTTCCAGTACGCAAACACCATCATACATTAGAATCAAAACTTACTGTAATAATAGTATGCAAAAAAACATGATTCCAATCAAAACACCATCATACATTAGAATCAAAACTTATTGTACTTTGATGTAGATTATAAGCTAAAGAAAATCCTACAAAAAGCATACCCGTACACAACAAACCCAAGAACATAGTATCGTCTTCGATCTTACCTCTCACGCCCTGCAAACTTGCCATCAAACGCCATTCACGAAGATGCTCACTATTGACCAAGAGAAGTTGATGGAACTATCGGAGGAAAAGTTCCCGGAAGAAATGATATACCCCCAGGGTTACAGAGGCAGAAGATGAAACGCCAGTTTTGGAAAGAGGATAACCACGTATTTGTTAAATTTTTTAGGCGGGGAAAGGGAAACAGCTTTGGCGGGGTTATTTTTGTTTTTGTTTTCAAAACATGTATGGACGTTTTTTTAATTAACGTTGACCCATGATTTCTATCTATCAACGTTAGTATTTGAATGTCGGTAGAGATCGAATGTGTTGACGTTAAAACTAACGTTGTATAAGATTGTACTTAAGCTGACGTTCTTAGTGCAAGAACGTTGGCTAACGTATAAAATGTTGTAGTGATCATTGCCTCGTATTAGATATTTGTTTAAGTTACCGCATGTTATTTTGCTTCTCTGTTCAAATTTAAAATAATTTGTGATAATGTATAAATTCTGCAAAATTTTCCTCTAAGAAAATTCCTCAAATATGATGAACAAGATACCGCAACGAAGCACGTGCATCATCCTAGTATTAAGTATAACTAGTAATGTGCCCGTGCTTTGCACGGGAAATTATGTTTTGTGTGTCTTTATCATAGTCGTAATATAATTTAAGTAAAAAAATCATATAGAGAAATTAAAATGTCTGTCTTTTCAATATTCACGAAGATGTATGAGGAGACGGATCCTCTGTTGTAGGGTTTGCTACATCATACTCTGCAGTAGGGTCGTGGGCCGCTCGATCTTGATCGAGCGGTTCCTATGTTTTTTCAAATGTATATTTTATTGAGTCTAAAGTTGAAGCGTAATAATTTTCTTAACTTGTTTTAGTGATTAGATACGCATTATGTTAATGTGTTGAGTAGTAGATACCTCATTACAAATTTCTCCTAGAAATTAATTTGGTTACTTATCGTGTGATGCATCGTGACATGTCGTGCATGTAGATGATTATATTCCATGGTTGGTTTCATGGCCCTATAGATGTAAATTTTAATATATATATATATATAGTAATATAAATGAATATAGAACCACTTTGTAAGGATATATCTTAAAGCTCAACAAATTCTTGTACATGCTTTAAACCATAATTGCATTGCTTGGATCATGCACGACCTTCTATTGGGAGAGAATATCTTGTCATAGAAACGTGACCTTCCTTTTAAGTAAAGATGCAAATGGATAAGCCGTATCCGACTCACCATGATATCCATTTTATGTAGATTTTGACATGTAAGTGTTGTTTCTATTTAAATATAATTCATACTTATTTTTAACTACATGGAGCATAATTTTATACATTGTTACCGTATTTGATGTAATCATTAGGAAATAAATATATCCAGTATATTTATATCATGTGTAAGTCATCCAATGTATGTATGTTTATGCTAATTTATGGAGTTTTTATGATATTATTTATCTGATCATTACCTATTATATATATATATATATCCATTTTTTACCGATTGATAAGATAGTTATCATATTCGTAAATATCCTTATCTACATTCCACTACAAAAAAAAAATGAGCTATAGTGACGGTTTTGAAAAAATCCATCACTAAATTAGCCGTTGTTAAATATATAATGACGATATTATTCGTTGCAAAATGAGTTTTCGTACTCAAAATTAGCAACGAATATCATATATGTCGTTATATCATTAGCAACGGTCCACATAACGACGCTTATCCGTTGCTATTTTTCAAAATTTTAGTTAATCGTCGCTAAATTTTGAACTAAAAAAATAGCGACGATTAGTTGATATTTTGAAAAATAACAACGGATAAGCGTCGTTATGTGGACCGTTGCTAATGATATAACGACAGATATGATATTCATTGCTAATTTTGAGTACGAAAACTCATTTTCCAACGAATAATATCGTCATTATATATTTAACAACGGCTAATTTAGTGACGGATTTTTTCAAAACCGTCACTATAGCTCAATTTTGTTGTAGTGTTCTTATTTAAAAATAGACAAAAATGTGGCAACACCTATATCATTGTTTGTCTCTTCATGTTTGCATCCATGTTATTAGTCTAGTCCTCTTCATACCCTTATTTGTAATGTATAAAATATATGAATGTTTACCAACCATGGTAGTAGCTTGTAAGCAAAAAGGCACTCAGTATGAAAGCATCCAATGTATGAAAATCTTATCCATGGTCAGGTAAAGATCTTGTGGACGAGTGCCACTACTTGCTTTCATGCACACAGTGGCTTCTCAGGGGTATCTATTTGCAGTGCCGTCCTGATATTTCATGGGCCCTAGGCAAAAGAAAAAAGGAGGTCCTTACAAATTTTTTTAATAAGAGCAAATCGTCCCTAGTGTGTTTACCATCAAGTGTAAAATGAAATATTCTATTTTCTGGTAACAATCGACCCTTATATAATCTCATTAAATTTTTGATTTTAGCATTGAGTTATTCACCAAAAACTCGAATTTATAGTAGGGATGAAAACGGATACGAATATATCCGAATATCTGCTTATCATATTCAAAAAATTACAGCATACGGATATCCGTATCCAACTATGATCGAATATGGATCGATATGGATATGGCTTGTAAATATTTTCCGAATACGGATACAGATATCGTAATGGCTTGAATATCCGGATCCATATCCGGATATCTGAATACAACATTTAATATTATTTTATATATTAGTTAATGTAATATATGCCACAACACCATGTTATTATTAGTATTAGATATTATATAATACAAGATATTAATGGTATCAATAAACTTCTGTTTGTTTGGGAATGGACACTAACAAAAGTTATGAAACCATATCTCCTTTTTTACTTCCAGTCAAGAACACATGTTACTACAACGCTACCTCTTGTCATGATGCAACTTATTTATATTTCATTGTCATTTTTCTAAAAACATTTTGAACTTTTATAGAAATTCAATTCGTATTCGTATGTAGTCTTTATTCTATCTGTATTCGGATTCCATGTTTATTGGATCCATATTTAGATTCACTCTTTATTTGATTCATATTCGGATTGGCTCTTTATTCGATCTGCATTTGGGTCCACTCTTTATTCAATCCGTAATCGGATTCGAATTCATATCAATATTTTTAAGGATATGATTTTCTTAATGCATATCTGTATCGGTATTCGATAAAGATAAAATGAATACGGATATGAAAATAGGCATATCCAATCCGTATTATATCTGTTTTCATCCCTAATTTATAGGGGCCTGTTTTACAATAAAATATTTCACCGACCAATACTATTTTATTCCTAAACTAAAAATCAGACTACACGCAAACCTGGGTTCCTAAAATTAATAGGCCTTGGGCTATTGCACTTCAAAACAATGCCCAGGGCCGGCCCTGTCTATTTGAATGCGGGCACTCGATATACCATGATCGGTGTCCCATTAAAAAGTCCATCTCAATTAGAAGATTCTACTACCACAATTTATTCATAAGGGTGCAACTTGTTATATTTGAATACGGATACATGTATTATATGGGTAGGGTTGTTCTGATCGTTGTTGGATTTGTGGTGAGAGAATTGGGGCGTTTTGACATCCTTTTTAGAACCTGAAGATGTAGAGCTCATAAAAGTGTAATTATAGAGTAGTTATTTCTAACAATAACCTTATGACATGCTTCTCTTTGGCTTAAAATTTAACAAAGCTTCGAACACCAACCTCATGACCTTTTATATTGTTCCTCTCTTGTTATGATATATCTCATTAGAAAGTTGGCAGCTCAACATTGGAGATTTAACAATCCCTGTGAAATCCACATCCTCGTAATGAACTTGGACTTCAACAGTGCTTGCCTTATCGTCTTCACACCCATGTCCTGTCCCGCGTCCCAATCTTGTCCACATCTACCGCCCAACAACACTTCCAACTCTTCGACACCCACTCCGGTTCCATCAGCAGGTTCCACTCGGCCTCTGCGAGCAAAGGGAAGATGTGGATCACAATGGTCAAGTTATTGCTCATGAACCCGGTGGAGTTCTTGAGAGCCGCTCTATTTTCTCCCTGAAGTCTCTCTCGTCCCGTCGGAGCCCTCGTAGCAGTGTCAAGATCACACGGACATCGTTGAGCAGTGTCTGGAGCAGGGGAGCCGTGATCATGGGGTTACTCGTTGGAAAATGCGGTGAAGGGTGATACCGATAGCGGCGACGGCGACGACGAGCAAGATCACCATGGAGAAGATGTGAGGTGGTTGTGTGTCACGTGACGGTAGCCACGTAAGAAGGGGGTAGGAAGTGTCGTTGCAGGAAAGGGGATAGAAAATGGGGGAGGGAAGGGTTAGCGGCGGTGCTTTCGTACAGGGGTGGATATAGCATGCATTAAACCATTTCGGTTGGGTAAAGCAGGAATTTTTTGGTAAAAAAATTAATAGTGATCGGTGGGGGTAAAATAGGAATTTTTTGGTAGAAAACTAATATTGGTCGGCGGGACTCCCCTCCTTAATAGATAGTAATAGATAGATATCGAGTATGCACGTGTAATGTTGAAGTGGGCGTGGCTGGAGGGGCTGGAATGATGTGGCGAGAGCAGATGTATGGCCATGTGGTCGATGACGATGGCGAGTCGGCGTGTGCGATGATGCACAGGCAGTTGTGGGCAATTGTAAGTGTGTGGTGTGCATGAGTGGGTAAGGCACACGGGGAGGGAGATGGTGGAGGTACTTGAGGGGCACGCGGGGATGTCAACATTAATTTTTTAATTTATTTTTTGATTGACTGATTTTACATCCGTAGCATTGATTTTACATATTGATTAATTACTTTTTACAAATTGATGCACTAATTTTACAATCGATGCACATATTTTACAAATCATTTCAATTTGTTTGCTAATTTGTTAAGCGATTTTTCAAAGGGATAATTACACCCATAAGCTTGAGTAATTTCTCAATCTCAATCATAACCCTGCATACTCGCGAATTACACGAGAAACCCTGAGTAATGCTTAACTCTTACATGACATAACCCTGTGTTATGTTCTGCTTGAGTTGGCCGTTAAAATTGACGATTTCTGTTAGAAAAAGACAAAATTGCCCTTAATAGTACTCTTTCTTATTTGCAAATCATGGGGCTGCTGGACTGCGGCTTCATCGCGAACATGGCGGCTGCAAACCTGCCCGTGGCAGTCACCGGAAAGTGCTGGTGGGCGGTCGAGGGAGGGCGACCGGGCTGAGCTCGCTACTCGCGGAAGGGGAAGAAGAGGTGGTCAACGGCGCGAGGCGGGGGAAAGGACTTCGAGGGTGCTTTCGATCGGCAGCAGCGGACGGGGGAAGCAGCTCGTCGAGGGTGCCGTGGACAGCATCGGCGATGGGGGCCTGTGCGCGGGGGAACGGGAGCGAGGGGAGGGGATGCTGGATAAATATAATATTTTCTATAAAAACAACACCTCGGATGCTTCCGTTGCTGGAGCTCGTGAATCATGCAAGCTTCGCTAAAGGTGACATTCCGCCGTGATATAAACGTGGATTGTGGTGACAAATATCACTTCATCCAGCAGAGTAGATTTATCGCCACCTTCGATCGAACAACGTGTGGCTTAGGATTCCAGCTTACGAGGAGCATCTTATCACCATCGAGCTTCTCCATCTCCTCTCGACCATTGCTATAAGAAGGGGTGGGATGGGAGGAGGTTGAACCATCACGTAAACCACGAAGACCAAACCATGAAGACCTCCACCCATATTGTGCTGCTCTTCCCCATCCTCCTCCTTGCCGCAGCCACCAGCTCCCTCTGCTCGAATGCCGCGCTCCTCGTGGATTCCAGCTGCAACGCGGTCAAGCCCGGCGTGAAGTACTACATGGTGTCCTCGACACGGAATGCGGGTGGTGTGCTACCCGCCCCAATCCTCGGGATATCCTCATGCCCCTCCTTCGTCGGGGTGGCAGATAGATTCTTCCGCAGGGGGGTCCCGGTAATACTGAGCTCCGTGTACAAGAGCGACGCCACGTCCTTGGAGTTGCTCGAGGCCGTGCACATACAGTTCTCGGAGGTGGACGACTGTTTGGAGACACCGTACTGGAGGCTTAGTCTGGATAATGGTTTAGTATGGCATCAGCACCATATCCGTGAACGGGCAGACACTGTTGGCAGCATCTGATTCCGCTGCGTGGGGGCGGGGGAGGGACGTTGGTTTGCCACGACGACGGGGGAGGAGGGTGGCAGCTCGGTTGACGCGGGGAAAGGCAGGTCAGAGGGGCGAGGGAGGGACGTCGCTTGCAGGAGACGGGGGAGGGGCGGCAACTCGGTTGACGCGGGGGAGGGATGGAGGAGGAAGAAGGGAAGGGAGGAGGAAGAAGGTTTCTATTTTTTTAAATGGATAGTTTAGGGGTTAGATTAACCCAAGAGTATGGTTGGGTTAAGGAGAAAACTAACGGAGGGTCATGAGTGTAAGACGGAGTGACTACTCAGGGTTTCTCGTGTAATTCGCGATTATGCAGGGTTATGATTGAGATTGAGGAATTACTCAGGGTTATGGGTGTAATTATCCCTTTTCCAAATCGTTTTTTACAATTTCAGATATTTTTTACAATCCAATATATTTTTATAATATCAGATCATTTTTCACAATGTCATAAAAGTTTTTCACACTTATCTCTTTTCTCATAATAGTTGATGATTTACTAATTGTTATTTTTTTTAGGTCTTCATGAAAGGGATCCTACATCATAAAGTAGATAACTTACCTACTTCAATCTCATTTTCTCACTTTTTTTTAATTTTTTCGAAAAATACTTTTGTGGATTTTCATAACTATATCCCTCTAATATGTCATTCAAATTTTATCGAAAACATAGACTCCTATATCCTCCATCCATAACATGTAATTTACAACAAATTTAAGACTATTAAAATTACCGGTTCAAGATGGAGATTATAGGAGTCTCTATTTCTAATGAAATTTGAATGGCATATTAGATGTATATATTTATGAAAATCCACGAAAGAATTTGTTATAAAAATAAAACGGTAGAAAAATGAGATGAAGTAGGCAAGTTACTTACTTCATGAAGTAGGATCCCTTCCTCTCCTCTTTATATATATGTGTGTGTGCGCGTGTGTGCGCACGTGTGCGTGTATGAGAGAGAGAGAGAGAGAGAGAGAGAGAGAGAGAGAGAGAGAAGGGAGCCTACACCGAGGGGTGTAGGAACTACCTATGCCTGGGTCTTTTTTCAATATTTTTTGATCTTTTTGAAATGAAACTTTTGGGGAATTAGATCACCATATATCACCATGCCATGAATTTAAATTAATCAAGGACTTCTATCATCTCCTTCAAGACTACCAAATTTTAACGGTCTCAGAATTGATAAAACTGAGTCCTTCTAGATAAACGTGTCAGGAATGATTGTCTTACATAAAACTTGAAAAACATATTTTCCTCAAGATACTAGCAAGCCCCCATAAGGTTTCCTTTAAAAATTCAAAATAATGAAAAAGGAAGTCGGATGTAAGTAGTTACCAACACCCCCGGTGTAGGCTCTCAGCTCCCTATATACACACACATACATACACACACACACACACACACACACACATACATACACACACACACATACATACATACATACATACATACATACATACATACATACATACATACATACATACATACATACATACACACATACACGCGCGCGCACACACACACATAAAGGAAATGGTGCAACGACAACAGATCATTTGGAGTTGTGTAATGTTTAGACATTCCATGATCATTGATTGGAAAAATGTTGGCTATCTAATATGTTCCTTCATTTTTTGCTATTGTACTTGTTGTATATGCTTAAATTTTATGGTTCTTATCAAATGCATATAAATAAATACTTTTTTGTATATTATTAAAAGTATCCAAAGATTATTATTAATAAGATTACTAATAAGTTCAATTACTTCTTCAAAGAAAGTTGTTAGACAAGTAACACAAAAACAACGTATCTCAAAAAGCTCCTTAAAAGGCCCCTAATTATATATAAGAGCACAGACATTTCCATTATTCCTAGTACGCAGATTCAGTTCAAGACTCTTTTTGGTTACTCTATAACATAGGTTTGTAAACAAAAATAAAATAAACAAAAAGAGAGGTCGAATATGAAGTACAAACTCAAAGATGTGAAATAATGAAAGTTGCTAAAATGCAATTGAACGCCTCTGTGCAAGTAGGAAAATAGAGAGCGGGGGCACAAATGTTTAAGTGGCTGACGTGGATAGCTCCAGAGCGGGATCTTTTAGCTATTTCAAAAACCTCAAATGGTCTACGCACAATATTCATACCCATCTCTTTTACAAATAAATATGTGATAAATGTTATATGATGATTATCTTATTGGATATTCACATGCAAAATTTATCAAGTATTTGTCCTAAAGCATAATGCGTCTATAGTGGTATTTTTTTCTCTAAACATTTCCCACTATATTATCTGTTGTTAAATATACAAAGATGGTATTTTTCATTTTGATTATTTTTTATAATCAAAAGTAACGACAAATGTTTCGATGCTAGATGTTACAGATTAAATATACAAGACCGAGCTGCAGGGCAGAATCAACAAAATACACACGCACGCACGCATTGCCATGCAATGCTCGTTGATTAAAATGACCGTACATTTCAATCAAATGGATGTATGTACATATAAAATCTATGGCAACGGCAGCCAGAGAATATCATATACACATTTTAATCACGGGAATCAATGGCACGCATACGCATTTGATCAAAATGACTGTACATATAAAATCTAGATGTGATATAAAATTTAAAAGACATTGCAAATGACTGTGCTGCACGGCCGAATAAAAATACATTATAAAAATATTGCTCATTTCTCGCAAAAATTGATGAATCTGATTTTTATATTTTTTATTATTTAACCTACCAGCCTTGCACACGAAGCAACTTTCTCTGAACATAAACAAAATTAATATATTGAACAGCAGATGTAAAATATTATTTAGGATATCATTTTCTGTCTAAAACTTAGACAAAATAAACCTCACGATAAATACTAGAAATATTGGGACAGATCAGACATTTTATTAGGACTAGATTCCAATAAAAAAACCTAGGTAGATGGTGCAACTACTGCGGAGTTGTGCCGCCGCCACTGGACGAAGGTGGAGCCTAACCCCTGATGGGAGCGGGAGGATTTGCTGGAGCTGGACCGTCAATCAAGGATGGCGGAATGGATGGAGCCGACACACCCCTGGTAGTAGGAGGATTTGCTGGAGACGAACTGCCAACGAAGGAGGGAGGAGTGGCAGGAGCCAAACCGCCGCTGGGAGTAGGAGCATTTGCCGAAGACGGACTGCCAATGTCAGAGGGCGGAGTCGTGGAGCCAAGACGCCGCTGGGAGTGGGAAAATTTGCCGGAGCCGGACTGCCAATGTAGGTGGGCGGATTGGGGTATTCACTTGTGAATAGTAAGTGTTTGAATGATTATGATGGTTGGGAGAGGGTTGGAATAAAGAATGTGATGTGATATCACTTAGACTTGTGATGAATTTCCAAACCAACATTGGAGGGGGATACACCGGGGTACTCTAGTAAACAAATGGGCCCTAAGGGACCCTTCGATAGAGGGATACATGATATATGATAGCTTAGAATTAAATTGTTGTACCTCTCATTTCAACTAGAAATAAACAGTAGTTATTTGCTATTCTTCGTTCGATTGGGTAAAAAGAGGTAGGCTTTGTTGGCCCATGTGGATGCGGGTTGCCATTTTATCCAAAAAGAGGTTTCTGCGCCTAATGGTCTAGTGGTAGTACAGTGTGTCTATCACACAAAAGATCAGGATTCAAATCCCACTCTTGTAGGTGTTGCGTTAGGTAGTCGACAACCATCGTAAAAAATAGTCGAATTTTCAACATAGATTTGTACAAGAATCCATGTAGTCGATCCTACTTATAATGAGAGAAAGCCTAGAAAATTTAGGTTTTTGCGCCAAAAAATAGGAAAAGCCCAAAAGAGCAAAACCAAGTCCACGCCAATGTTAGAGCAACTACTAGTTGGAATCAGTTAGCGCTTTCTTGCAAGGTTTTTTAAATCGAATTGGAAATTCTAACAAAAAAGGTTGGATCGAGTTGGACCATAGAATCAAATCGGTTCAACGTGATGATGATGTCATTTTTTTTAAAAATCAGATTAATGAGATTACTTTATAAATATAAAATAAACAAATAATTAACATATATTACTTTATACATAAAATATTCTCTTTAATATGCAACATTAAATGTTATTCATATAGATATAAATAATTTTTGAACAAAATGCTCCAGCATAATAATAGATTCATTATATTTATTATCCAACCTTTTTAAAAAGTTGAGTTGGAGTAGTTGTTTAGTACTCTGTAATGCCTTATAATAGATCATAAGTTCAACACTCATCACCGCTATTCTTATTTTAATATAAACTTATATTCAAATTTTAATTGAGTAGTTTAATTTTGATAAATTAAATCAGATTTTAAATAATCTATCGAACCAGTGATTGAATCAAAAGTATATCC